>CM053788.1:311034431-311631931 GCA_028749045.1 Cupressus sempervirens
CTTCATTTGCATCATTTAACTATGTCAAGACAAATGATATGCTTGAGTCACCCCCAAGGATATAGAGAATAAAATCTTTATCAAAGCTAGGATTCATAAGGGTAGGAGCTAATGCTATTGCTGCTTTATTTCTTCAAAAATGGCTCTCCCTTCATATTCTTCTTTAGCATAGCTATAAGGGGTTTGACCATGGTAGCAAGGTTAGGATTGAACCTTCTTTGAAGTTGATTCTACCAAGGAAACTTTGCAACCCCTTCTTATGACTAGGCAGTGGAAGAGCAGTGATTTCTTTTATTCTTTCTAGATCAATGGTTAAGCCATCCTTAGACACAATACATCCTAGTAACTTTCCTTGACTAGTGGTGAACATACACTTTATTGGATTTAAGGATACACCATATTCCCTATACTTGATGAACACTTGTCTTAGATGACCAAAGTGGTCTGACACATTCTTTGAGTAGACTATTATGTCATCAAGGTAAACCAACACAAATTTCTCAAGCATGCTCTTAAAATCCATCTCCATTTCATTTTGGAAGGTAGCACCTGCATTGGTTGATCCAAAAGGCATTTTTCTATAGGCATAAGTACCCAATTTAGTAGTGAAGGTTGTCTTATATCTATCAGACTACTAGACTAACTCTTGGTTATAATCCAAAAACCCATATAGGAAGGAAGATCTTCTACAGCCACTGGCCTTGGATTAGATTTGTTCCATGCAAGGGAGAGGATGGTGATATTTGAGAGAGGCCTTATTTAGGTCTCTAAAATCTACATATAATTTGATTTCTCCACTCTTGTTTCTAACAAGAACAAGATTAGCTAACCTTTTTGGATTGGGGTTGCCATAGCACCAAAAGACCGATCTATCAATACCCGATACAACCACTCAAATTATAGTACATAGTAAGTGGTTAAGCCCTCATCACAAATGTCAAGGGGAGCACTGAATAAATTTCCAACAATCTCCCCCTCAATGTTACTCGAGGGTCTAAGGATTCGAACCTGTGATCAAGCTCTCATAACACTTGTTAGAATGGGGTTTCCATTGCACCAAAAGACCAATCTGTCAATGCTCGATACAACCACTCAACTTATAGTACACAAGAGGTGGTTAAGCCCTTGTCACAAATCTCAAGGAGAGCGCAAAACAAATTTTCAACATACCCAAGAGGAATGCTTAATAGGAAAAATAATATTAGCCTCTATCAGCTTGGATAGCTCCTTTCTCATCATAGGTTTAATCTTAGGGTAGACTAGTCTTTTCTTTTTCCTAACAAGCTTTGCATGATTATTTAAATTTATGGTATGATGAAACAAAATTGGGTCAAAACCCTTTAAATCATCATATGTCCATGCAAATACATCATTTAATTCTTGACACAAATGAACAAAATTTTCTCATTTAGCTACAGAGCATACCTTTCCCAAATTGAGAACCTTTCCATCAACAATGGCAACTGGTATGAGATCATATTTATTTGCATCTAGGTCCAAAACCCTGCTCCTTGCTTGATCATTAGGATTGAAATCACCTTCTAAAGTGATTAGACCCTTAGGCAACTTGTCAAAGCTGAGGTTCATGATCTAATCACCATATTGGTTTTGTAGCTTGGATAGATTCCTATTAGAGAATTTTTCTTCTCTTTGTAGAAATTTGACTATTTGCACATCAAAGTCAAACACCTACCAATTGGCATAGTTATTTGGAATTGCAGGCCTTACAACCAATTTGATGTGTTTCTCTCCTTTTTCCTCAACATGCTCTGGTACATCATAGTGAGCACCTATTGCTACAAGTCTATCAGCATGTTTGTTATCTCTTTTAGGGATACTTTGGGTATTGAATGCTTGGAAGCCCTCAACCAGATCCCAAACTCTGTGCTTGTAGGATTTGAGCATATTATTCTTTGTGCTATTCTGTCTCCTTACTCGGTTAACAACTAGTCATTTCCTTTGAAGACCTTTAAAGATTTGATCCACCTCTTACATGCAAGTAGGAGGCCTTGAATCAATGCTTCATATTCTACTATGTTGTTAGTACAATTGAATTGGAGCCTATAATAAAAGTAAAATTTATCCAAACTATAGGAGACAAGCATCACACTAGCTCCTGAGCCATTTTGGTTTCTTGAGCCATTAAAGAACATGCTTTATAATCCATCAATGTCCTCTTCTATTTTTATGCGATTAGGAATAGGAGCACCTTTCTTTAATATGAAATATGTGCCAAGACCCATTTCTAGAGCTTTTTGTGTTGGATCAAACTACAAAGTGCCAGTGGCCCATTCATCTAAAAGATAATTAGGCACCTCTATTAGGGGAGTGGTAGGTTCATGTGTAATGCCCTTATCATCTATCTTGTGGATCAAACATTTCATGTTTATAGGCTAAGTGTGTAGGTCTCTGTGATTAAGAGCCAAAAATTCTACCCTTAGGGAAGCTTTTGTTCCATATCTTGTCCTAAAGAACATATAGGACCAATATGATGCAATATAACCACCTATGTGTGTAGTAAAGTTTCTAGAAAGATAGATGGCAAATTATGGATCAACCTTAGCTACTGATATGCCTTTAGTGATAGTACAACCAAGGCATGAATGCAATGCCATTTCCACATTTTTTAGGATTTCTACTATCTTAACATAGCTACCATCTAATTGAAGTACATCTCTAACCATTGGTTCATATTTAATACCAAGGAGTTTAACTACACATTAAGGTATCACAAAACTACTAGCTCTAGAATCTATAATGCAATTATGAACTATTTTGTCCCCTATGATTAAAGAGACATAAAAAGCAGGAGGCTTATTTTTCTTACTTGTGTCTCCTTCTATTGTTTGTTGCACCAAAGTTGTTGCCTCATCTAAGGTGACTAACTGATTCAACACATCAATACTCTTTAACTCTTGTTGTAGTAGCTCCAACTATGGTGGCATAGTGAGAACATCCCACATAGGAATATTAGCACTAGTCCTCTTCATCTAATCTATTATGTTGAGAGGAATGCCAACTACTTTGATTGGAGCCTTGGGGACCATAGGAACTGATGACTAAATTCGAGCATCTTCAGCTTAAGTAAACCTCTTGTTACTTATGTTTTTCTTCTATTTGTGAAAAACATTTCATTGTGCATTTATAATTGGAGCATGAGGGGCAACACCTAAAGTTGAAGCTTTGTTTGATGGAGGAGTTGTAGCACTCTCAATGGATCTTTTTTTTCTTCTGGTATTATGAGCTATAACATCATAGTTATCATGGTCAACATGATAATGTTCCTTTGGCTGATGGTTCATAAAAGATCAATCAACCTGCCATTGTAGGTGAGAAACATCAGTAGGTTAACTGGCACTATACTGTTGTCCTGATGCTTGATCCAGTCTATTTAGTGATTGGAATGGTTCTACCCTATAGCATATACAATGTTCACATGGATAATTACAAGAAGGACAAAATTCTTTCTCCTAAGAAAGGTTATTTTTGAGGAACCAATGCCCTTATTGGATTTGTGCTTGTATTTGTAGCCAGGGTTTTACCCATAGGCCTACTTGGTTGTATGGAACATAACCTTGACCTTGATTTGGTGGCCTATTATATGTAGGGTTTTGATAATGAGGCCACAAGGGCCTATTACCTTGAGCTTGTTTCCTTTCTAAGGTAACTATGTTGTTGCTCATCTTTTGCACCACTAAGAAGTTATCCTCCAACTTATTTTCTAGATTGGAACCCTAATCTTGCAACTTCTTTTCTAGATTGGAACCTTGATCTTGCAGCTTCTTGTCTATATTTTGCATCAGGGCATGCATCGTATTCTTCAACTCTCTTAACTTGTTGGAGGATGTAGAGGCTATTGGGGTTATGGGAAGAGGTTGGTTTGTGGATGTGGTAGGAATAGGGCCTACTATAGGCTGATGAGTAGGCATGTTAGGAAAGAAAGGAATTGGAGGCCTTGGAGTTAACTTCCCTCCTTAACTCAAGGTATTTTATGCTCTTATGGCAATTTCATATGCAGCTAGTAAGGTATCCCCTCACATGGTTTGTAAAGTAGTTGAAATATTACTATTGAAAGCTCTTAGGTAATAGAAGAAAACATTACCAGGGGAAGGTTTTACCACAACAAGTATTCTATCCCATGTCTTTTGGAATTTATAATTAAACTCTATCATTTGTTTATGGGGCACTCTCTTAATGGTAGTTAGCTACTCTAAAAGTGATAGGTGATCAATTTTATCTTCAAAATGTTTGAATAATATTTCTCCTAACTCATCCTAGTTATTGATAGAATTATGTGGTAATCCCCTATACCATTGTAGAAAATTTCCTTTTAACGATGAGGCTAAAAGTCTAACAACAACAACACCCTCTATAATACTATGTATATTGCAGATGTTTGAAACTTCCTGAATATGTTCTATTGGGAAAATAGAAGTTTCATTTGTAAAATCTAGTAGACTTGTAAGAGAAGATACTAGGATATCATGTCTTTTGGCTAAGATGAGAGGAATCCCACTATTAAAGGTAGAAAACACCTGATTTCTAGGGAGGGCCATGTGGAATAGTGATCTATTTAGATGAAAAGATGGTACTCTAGGTTGTGATCTATCAACCGAAGGAGTAGAAAGAGATCTAGTAGGTGTATGTGTTTCTCCTAAACTCCTAACTAGTGATAGAGAGAGTCTATTTCAATTTCTTTTAGGGTTTGGAAATGAAAGTTCATGAAACTGAAAAATACCTCTAGAAGATGCCCTTCTTTGAACCTTGGGCATGAATTACAACAATTCTAGTCTAGAAACTAAGATGTAGAGATGGAGTTGCCAAGTGCTTTGAATGAGAACCTCTAGAAGGCTTGAAATGCTAAGAGCATCACTATTTCCTTAGCATAATTTTGAAGTCATTTCTTGAGACTAGTGAACTAGTAGACTTCAAAAGTGCTTCAATATCTATCCCATAGGGTGTGCCAAAAAATGTTGTCACAAAAGTTTTCACCCTTGCCTAAAGTTTAACCTAAAGGAAACCTTGTAAAATATGGAAACAATCTCCAAGTTTTAGCCCTTAAACAATGTAATTGAGTCTCTAGAGAAGGCTAACTTCCTCACTATTAGGGTGAACCTAACTAGTTCTTGAAGGAAAAGGGAGAAGGAAATGCATGAAATCAAGCTCCCTAGTCTAATCTAGATGGATGATGCACCAAATAGTATGTTCAATCTTATATCTTCATAAAACTACACATTTCATCAATATAATCCCAAAGTACACAGATTCAATCCTTGATATAAATCAACAATCACATGTAGATTAGAAACCAATAGAATGTTATAAGGAAGGAGCTTCACTCTATATCATGCAAAGGCAAAATGGATGCAACATACAACTTGAAGAATGAAAGCAATGTATTATTAGAAGGTAAGATGATATTAAACAATATATTAATGGAAGAAAGAGGTACACTATAGAAATATATTCACTTAAAGGCAAAGGAAATTATAGTAGTAGAGTATATAATACAACTACTATAGAATTAGAGAGGAGAATGACCCTTGAAAGAGTTACAAAATTTTCCTTTATAGCTTAGGCATAACTGATAAGAACTTGACTAAAAACCTAAAACTCAACCACTGACTTCAAGTTGTAGAGAACAATAACTGTTGATTCGTGGAAGATTTGATCAAATGCATGCCCATATGTAGAAAATCTGATTTTTGCATGAACTTGGGCTCTAAAGAGATAGGAATGGTAGCCATCACTACTCTGACTGGTAGATGGATCACTATGGCGGCAGAGGAATGCCTTTTTCATTTATCAAGCCTTGAGAACATCAAAGGGTGGTTGTAGAAAATCAAAGGATATGTTTTCCATCAATGAAAACATTCTAAAAGTGCTTAACAAAAATTCCAGGTCATCTGTATCATCAAGTCAATTGAATTCAATAGTCAACCTCACCACGTGGTCTCATATCTTTTAAGAATTTTGCTAAATCATCTTGTTTCTAGCTCAGGAAAGGGAGAAATTATTTCATGTCTTACTTTAGGGCTTGCAATCTTATGATCAACTTTAGCATTCAAACCCTTTGTATCATCTAAGATAAGGAAATTGGTCTTTACAATCTTACGATCACTTACTTATCAAATGATTGAGGGTTCCCTTTAAATCTTCTCCAATCTCATGCCAATAGTTTGTCATAAGATCCGAGCATCAATTATAATTATGATCTTACACTTAGGATTTTATAATCTTTTCATAGCATCACTAACATGTGTCTTGGCCCCTATGACCATACAACACAATTTGGGATAGCATCAAACCTTTCTTTTTCTTTCCTTACGATCTCTTGATTGCAACCAACCTTGTCATGACTTCAAAAGTTTTCTCTTAATTTTTTCCTCTGACTCTCAATTACACGCTAGCAATTTCCCCTCCTTTTTCATAACTTTAGAGATTCTTAGATTCACTTTACATTATCCTTACAACCATACGCTGACTGTAGCCTCGTAGCTTTAGAAGCTCTCATGGTTTTCCCTTACAATCTCAAGATCATTTGTTTGTTGTATCTTTGAAAGTTCAATTGACTTGTGGAATAATTCTTTATGTTCACATTCCTAGCCCCACCATTTCACTATCACTACATCACTTTCTCTCTTTGGCTAAACTTCATTCTTCTCTATAAAGTGAGAAAGAAATAACCATTGATCTAACAAGATCTGATAGTCATGATTGATCATGAGCTTTTGAGACATTTCTTCCTCTCTTACAATATTTCAATCTCTTTTCTCTCATATGATCATGAGTTATCTTTTAATCATTCATGCTTCTATGCTTCTCCATTAATCATAAGATTGGAACCCTCCACTATCCATCACAAAACACTTATGATCATATGCTACAAGGATAATCGTGAGATCAAAACCCTCATAACAAACCCTATAATGCTACGATAACATAGACTATCATAATCATCAAGAGACCCAAGAATAACCTTCATGATCCTTTGTCTTATCATAAGATCATAACCCCTCATAACCTCAATATTTTATGTTCTTACGATCATATGACCTTTCATAACATCATATCACTTGTCATCTACCTTAAAACACTTATGATGGAACGATATGGGATGATCATAAAATTCAATACACACACCTACAATGCAAAGATATATGGGATATCATAAGATAAGGATTCTCAACATTTAGCTTTATGATCCCTTGCTCACCTTTACTTCATAACATTAGAAGAGGGAAAATTCAAGGCTTGCGACTAGACAATAAAACCTCGATCATAAGATCGTAATACTTGATGAAAAATATGAAAATGACATAGGATCTCCTACTTAAACAACATAATCATAACATTGAAGGGGATAACTAGAGTTTTAGTTAGAATTTGGCCATTTAGCATGATACACTGTGCAAACTTGACGCCATGAATAGATATATCTGATTGGATTTTAATGATGGTGACAAGGAAAAAAGGGGGAGAGGGGCTAAAATGGCTAATGGGTTTCAAGAAGGAGATTGTTTAATATAAAACTCAAAGGTCATTGAGTCTTTCTCTCCAAGTCTTTTGGCTCTTCATATTCTGTGATGATGTTATTATGATTGTTTATAAAAGGATGTCGATTGTTGCATTATGTTCGATTGAGAATTGAATCTTGAAACAATCGAGTGATATTATTGTTGTTGTACTTTGAAAGTGGATGTAGCGTTTATGGGGAATCACTATAAATATGGTATCATGTTATCTCATTGATATTTGAATCTTTTTTAAAAATGAATTTGCAATTAATATATTCTTATTTATATAGAATATTTTCAAGATAAACTAGATACATCGGTAATGCTATTTTATTTCTAAGCTAAATTGGTAATGTTATTTTATTTCTTAGCTACATTGGTTAAGAGACCAAACTATTTTAAATATAATTTTAGAGAGTACATAATATAATATAGGTTAGTTTAATAATTAATGTTGGTATCTATGTGAAATTGGGAAATCTAGTTTGAGAAGATCTAATAAAATTATTGGAAATACTTAGGTTGGAGAGGAAAGAAAAATACTTTCTTAGCCTCTTATTTCAACTATGAAATCATTAGAACCTTGGAAAAAAGAAACAAACCATTATAATTGATTATAATGGGTTAAGATCTTGTAATCTTGATTTTGAGGTATTGTGGGATAATCACTAAAGGTTGAACATTGGAATATAATATCTTCCTAGGGATCTCCTTATAACTAAAACCATTGAATTACCTAAGGTAAAGAGAGAGAAATAATGATAAATGGAATTGAGAGAAAATCATTTATTCATAAATGGTGATAATTGCACACACTATACTTCCCTCATTTTCTTTCAGTTCACTTTGACTTATGCCAACAAATTTTATTAAGGAATTTTTTTATCAATAAGTTCTATCAATGATAATTACATTACTACACCTCATTTTTGTGTCCAATTCACTTTTATCTAAGACAATCAATGGTATTGAGGGAAAAAATTTATTCAGTAAGTTTTATTGGTGATACTTGTACACACTACACTTCAATCCCTTGATTTTGATTCACTTTAACCTATTTGGTCCAAATGTAACAAGAAATGTGTATAGTGATGTATTTTTACATAGACATTGTCAAATGATTTGATCATAAATTAGTTTTAGCATTAGGATTTTATAGAGAATGGTCTTGTTTCTTTTTCTCTCATTTTTATATATTATGGGTCATTTATGTGCTCGTAAACTTGACCCAAGTCAACTCCCATGGTGTAGAGGTAATATATATGCTTAGAGGCTTGACCAAGGTCAACTCGATATGGAAGTAACTCATGGAAAATGAACTTCAAAATTTAATTTGGGTTTCAAATTTGACCTTCCAATGAGTCAAATTAAGTAGACTAAAGTGTATACATTTTTCTATTGTTTAGGTTTACAAACTCTAATTCATTATGATCACCTAGGAAGGACATACATAAGACTTAAGAGGAAGATTGCAAAATATTAATGGACATCAAAATATGATCGTATGATATTGAGAATTATCATATGATGTCAATATTGCACAAATATTGGTATATTGTAGGATTGTTCTTAGTCTAAGGTCACTATACCATAGTGTTGACTCAATAATACATGCTTTGATAAAAAGAGAACAATTTTAGATGAGCAAATTTATAATTCATGATTAATGATATTGTTGAAGTTGATAAAATATCAAACCCACTACTCACAAGAATCACTTGTCACATAAAGAGAGGAACAAAGCTATGGAGGCTTGAATTCAGAGATACACAGAAGATGAGACATTCTTGATGTACATAAAAGAATTGCAACTTTTATTGAATAAATCAATTACAAAGAGAGATCAATCTTTATGAAAGGAGATCATAACCCTAAAAGGTAAAACCTAGGTTGCATGATAATAATTAATAAAAGAATTAATTATTATATGCCTAAAGTTTAGCTTAAGTAAAATAGAGTTAATTAGAAAATATCTAATCACTCTAACAACCCCCTTAAGATAAATTTAGGGAGTAGGTAAAACTTAGAAACTACTACTAGAAGTAGATTCAGGTCTTGACAACAAAGCTTGATGAGGTATTAAAGCACAACCAAATCTCTGTAAAGAGGAGGAATAGAGAAAACCATATGGGAAAACCCTACTCCAAAAGGAGATGGAAATAATGTTGAAAAGAACTAGTGAAGGAATGAAGAAGCCTCCAAACTAGAGAATATCCTAGAAGATAGGAACAAAAGGATGACCATATAGAACACCACTGAAGCATGTAGAAAATGCAAAGATCTATTGACAAGTAATTTTTGATTTGAAAAACCTCTACTAAAATAGAACCTAACCAGGTAGAGAAGACTATAATCTACATGAGTGCTCTTTGAAGATACTACTCGAATTAGGAGGCACAAAAAGGAAAACAACTAAACTCAAATATACAAATGGCATAAAATAATAAAACCTAAAGAGTTGATCAATCGAACATGGAAGGTTGCATCCCAATTAGGAAAAAAAATAAGAGTGTATATATGGTAAATGATCCATCTTACCAAAATGCATAGGTACCTAGCCACTGCAACCTCCTAGTAGATAGGAAAAAATATTGAATACATAGCTCACTCCGTTGGACCAAGGAAGCATAAGAACAAAAAAAAAGATCCCTTCATAATATAGACAAGGGTGAGGTGATAGGCAACTAGAAAAGTGGGCCAATAGAATTGCATGTCAAGGAACCATAAACAAGATACATAAAAGAATACATATGTGCCTACTAAGGTGAACAATCATAGACATGTCATGAGGCTAATGTCACAAAAGGGAAACTCACTAGACAAAGAAAAATGGAAAACAAAGGCCAAACATCAATCCCCATGGCACTTTAATTAGAGTAGTGCATGTACAATAAGGCACAAGATATGGTGAATCTAAAGAATATAATAATCTACACGAGTGTCCTCAGATTAACACTACTCAAATCAAAAGGAAAAACAAGGCAAAAAAAATGAAATTTTTTTCAAATGGAATACAATACTTTATCTTAGTGCATTTGCAAGAATGCATACAAATGATGTTTACAAAGACTAGAAGAGACATAAGGATGATGAAATAGATAGTACAACCCATGATGAATCATCTAAAGAAATTAAATTGACCCCCAACACTAAAACAACCAAGATATCTACTAGAATGCAAAAATGCAAAAGATTGAATAGAATGTTCTTGGAGAAAAATAAGGAAAAAAATAACCAAAATGATTAGAAAGAGATTTGAAAGACCTTTCCAATGATATCAAGAATTCTCAAATCTGAGATTGGATGCTTAAGATATGTCTCCCAAAGTGCAAAATAGAACCCCTAGCTTTGATTCTCATAAAGAGAACAAGGGAATGAAAGTCTAAAGCTCTGATACCACGTTGAAGTTGATGAAAGATCAACCCCATAGATCCCAAGAATCACATACATGCAAACACCTATCACAGAAAGAGAGGAGCAAAGTTATGGAGGCTCAAATTCAAATGTCCACAGAAGATGAGATATTCTTGATGTGCAAATAATAATAATTTTTTTAATTTAATGAATCAGTTACAAAGAGAGATCAATGCTTATAAAAGGAGATCATAATACTAAAAGGTAAAAACTAGGTTGCATGATAATAATTAAACAAATAATTAATTATTAAATGCCTATAGTTCAGCTTAAGTAAAATAGAGTTAATTAGGAAATATCTAATTAATCTAACATATACCATTTATTTTCAAATAAAATTTGCAGACATTAATGTGAACATAATTTTTACATCCAAATTGACAAAGTTTATATCTATTGTATAGGTTCTATGGGGTTTAATTTTGTAGTTGTGCATGTTTTTGATAAAGGTAAAAATAAGTTTTTAAGGGACCAAAAAATCCTTTACAATTTCCCATCATAAAGATATTAGACTAAGCACATACAACCATATCAAATACATAGAGAAATACAACTTCCCATAACAGGGACAAAAAGAAGCCACATAAAATAGGACCGAAAGGGACTGAAAAATTAGAATGAAAAGATAGTAGTCCCAATTTTCCCCAAGGGAAAGAAGCAAGGCACCTTCATCCTTCTTAAAACAAGAAAAAATAGAATCTTCTTTTAGCTCCTTGCTTTTGGGAGCATAGCATCATGTCAAACTAAGGAGAGGACTTCTTATGGAATTTTCCATAAACTGGGATCCTATTGGAAATATGGCTAGGTAAGATGGGTTAGGGTTGTCATTTATGGAAACATATATTTTAGGATGTAATGAGAAAATATACTATTGAAGATTCTACATTCAAAGATAGAAAATTGTCTAAGTGTTAGATAGTTTCACTAGCAACACAGAGATTATTTTTTGGTATAGTGAAGGCTATAGTGATAGTTGGCATGTGTAAAGTTAAAGGAAGGTATATCAGAGTGTCATGCTGATGTACCTAAGTGCACAAGTCAGTACAAATACTATAGACATAGTTACAGGCTAAACACTAGTAAAAGTAGTGTGCACAACAGAACATAGTACAACAGGAAAAGATGTATAAAGTGTTAAGGAATTATTTTGGTCACAAAATAATTACTTATGTTTGTAGGGACAAAATACTAGATGTTTACACTAAGTTAGTGTAACATGTGATTACATCAGGCTAACAACATAAGAGTTTCAAAATGAATTAGTATCAGTAAAGAGTTCCTTTATGAAAAGTAAATTGATGAGTAATATATACTATATCTGAGAATGTGAAGTTTATGATGTATATGAAAACTATGATTATGACGTCCAAAGTTATATGAGATATCTATGATGCAAATTATGATGTCAGATCCGGCTATGAAAAGTACAGTAGTCAACAATAAAGAGGTTTTTGTATCTATCTCATTTATACAAAGGCACTAAATTGTGTAATTGCATTTTAGGGAAGTGGGCTCTTCTTGCATACAGTTGTAATTGTAATATCAACTCCTAATAGGTTTGAGGCTTTTAACAAAGCCTAGTGCTCTAACAAGGACCAAGACACTATATGTAATTCACAGACTCCTAACAGGGTCAATATCTTTAACAAGATTTTTTTTTTAGTGTATCATTCTGTGGGTGCCATCCCCACTAGGATTTTTTCTTGAATAGGGTTTCCCTAGTTAACAAATAATGGTGTTACAAGTTATCTCTATGTATGGTTGTATTTACTATTCAACATTGTTGGTTTAATTTTATATGCATGTTGTAAAGTAATTAATAATATCCAGTTGTGAGCAAAAGTTTGTAGAATACTGATTCACCCCCCCTATTAGTATTATCTATTTCTACCAATTGGTATTCGAGCTTCGTTACTTAGAAGAAGCTTAACATCTTGAGTGAGATCCCTATAGATATAGAAAAATTAAAGAGAAATCTTGAAGAATCCTTTGAGAAAATTTATCTTCTTATAGAAGAAAGAGACAACCTAAAAAATAGGTATGAAAATGCAAAAGATTACATTGGTAAACTGAAAGATAAAATTGATCACCTAAAATCTAGAGAGGAATCAAAAGAGAAGACTAGTGACAATGATGAAGTAGCAATCCTTAAGAAAGAAAATGAGATTTTGAAACATGTGCTAAAAATTGTTGAGCTAAAGTTGAGTCTTAAGAAGGATGGCAATAAGATTGAACTAGATTTGAAATCTGAGAATATAGATCTAAGATCCCATCTGACTCAAGTATCATCTGAATTAGATTCTATAAGAACAAAGCATGTACAATTAGAAAAGTACAATAGTATTGTGAAAGGATAATTAACACAAGCTAAGGAACAATTAGAGAAGCTATATTCCAATAGTTGGAAAATTGATGAAAAACTATTTTTTCAAAGATCTTCTTATGATAAGATAAGTCTTGGATATCTTATTATAGAGAAATCAACTAAGAAAATTGAAGTTAGGAAAGAACCAGATCTAGTTGCTGAAACCCCTAAGCTAAAGGAAACTGATCAGAGAAGGATTAAATCAAGTATATCTATAGAAGTATCTAAAGAATTTGAGTGAGTTGATCTATTTGAGAAACATGATGAACTTAAGAAAAAAAAGCAAGTTGAACCACCTAAGGAGGCTAGATATGAATTCATAGGTAAATGTTTCTTATGCAATGAAGTTGGTCATATGAAAAGAGGTTACATAGGTAAGTCTTTTAAAACTACACTAGTAAATTTAGCCCTAAATTTTGATGAGAAAAGGTTGCAATTTTGACCAGAGTTGGTCAAATAGATGACTAAACCTGTCGTCGATCTTTTTTAGTCAATTTTTCATCATAGTCATTATGCGTCAAAATTTTGACTTTAAAAAGGTCGACTTACCAATGAGAGGTTCGTCGATTTCCTTAGTCCAACCTGAACTCTTATTTCCTCATTTGTATCCATCGCTGGTCAAAATTTGATGAACACCCCTTGACTTTTTTGATAGTGAAGCCAAACCTTCGACAGAAAAAATGACCAACTGTCATCAAAATTGCGACCAAGATCCCTTCAATCTTCTATGATGGTGCCATACCATGGATGGTAGAATCAACCAACCATCATCGAAATTGTGACCAAGACCCCTTAATTTTCTATGGTGGTACCATACATTTGATGACAAAGGGAAGACATGTTCATCCAAATTGAGACCAATTCTTGGTAGAAATTTAGACAGGCTATGCCAATTATTGCAAAAGCTTTGCTCTCATAGGAGCCTTTTAAACTGCACAAAATTTGATTCTAAAGCATAATTGCTCATGAATGAGACTTAGGGTATCGTGCACATTTCTAGCTCCACATCATTTTTTCGTTCATCACATGATTTATTTCATACAAGACAATGGGAAGGAGGAAGAAATGTGCAAGATATATTGAGTCTCAACTGAGCAATTATGCTTTAGAATCAAATTTTGTGTAGTTTAGAAGGCTCCTATGAGAGCAAAGCCTTTGAAATAATTGGCACAACCCATCTAAATTTTGGTTCTTGAGACACCATTGCTTGTGAAGACTTCAGGGAAAAATAAAATTAGGAAATAATTACTTATCAGGAATGAAAGCCAATAACACTAACTAATCTCTATTTTTCAAACAGATAAATGTGATAAAAAAACTTAGTCCCAATCACATCATCATAAGAGAGAATATATAACTATAACCCCTTATTTGGCTACTTTTTGATCAATTCCTTGGCAAGAGCATCCAAGAAATAATATTAAAATGCAATCAATCATTGAGCCTATTAGCTCTTTCCTACCACCAAGTTTATAACATAGTAACTTTGTGGATAGAATCAAAGAAAAAAAATGCGATACATATGGATAACAAAGATTTCTAATGGGTATAACCTTTTTGGTGCATAGACTTGCAATAGGAGAGAGATGGGTGCTCTCACCTTTTTTGAATTAGTTGGTTCATAGGAAGATGAGAAACTAGTTGGGGAGAATTTGGCAGGAGGTACAGATCCTAGAGGAACTAGAGGGGGTACTGAGAAGAATCTGCCAAAGAATGATGGGATAGAAAGTATCTTTATGGCCAATTTGGACAAGTCTATGTGTGATTCAGGCACATGTTGTGGGGTCCAAGACCCTCTCTTAGATTCCCCTTCTACAATTCATGTGTTGGGGAAAGTTTTTGAGAAGGATAAAACCCCTTTGGTTATTGTTGAGACCAATAAGGAAAAGTTTTATGAAGGGCCAAAGGTAGGGGTTTTAGAGAAAAGGACTTGGTCTTCTCTTTTTGGAAAAAAACCTAATGGTAAATCATCCTTTCCACCAGTGACTGCTAAATCTTGTTGGGAGAAAGGTGAGTTTCAAATCTTTATCCTGAATCCTTTAGTTGATTTTTCTATGTCTTCCATGGATTTTACCCTAGTGGACAAATTTTTAGGGGCTAGACTAGATTTAGATTCTCTGAGGAAAATGGGCAAACAAAAATGGGTTATTAAAGGGGATGTTGATATTGCTCCCATGTTGAATGGATTTTTCTCATTTATTTTCAACTGTAAGGAAGATATGAATCTGATTCTTTGTGGTGGCCCGTGGTATTTGGAAAAAGTTCTCTCACTATTAAAAAATGGGAGCCTAATATGGATTTATTAGACTCTTTTTTCTTAACCACCCCGATTTGGGCTAGACTCCCTAGCCTCCCTTTAGAATTTTGGCATGAAGATATTTTTAAAGGTATTCCTAGCTCATTTGGTGAACTGGTGGCTTTGGATGATGCTACGGCTACCAAAACCAAACTTCATAGTAACAGACTTTATGTTAAGGTGGTAGACCTGAATCATCTTCCAAAAAAGGTTGAATTAGTTTCCAAGCTTGGAAAGAAAACACAAGAAATTATTTTTGAAGATCTTCCAAATTCCTACTATGCCTGTAAAAAATAGGTTTGTTTGGTTAAAAATTATCCTACTAAAAGTAAGAATTATTCATGAACTAAAAAGGAAGTGAAGAAGGCTAAAGTTCAAAAGAAAGTATGGAAACCTAAAGTTTCTCACCTAAAAGAGAAGGAGGAGATTATGGTTTCAAAAGCTCAAGATGAAGTCCCTAATAAAGATTTTGAGAATAGTCAAAAGGAAAGGAATAGTTCTGTGGGGAATAAACTAGTGCTACAAATTGAGAAAGAGAACTCTAGAAAAGGTGATAATGGATCCATGTTTCAATCTATAAGGCCAAAAGAAAATATAGAAGACTAGGCAAATTTATCAAAACAAATTGTTATTTATCAAAGGATGGAAGATCGATGGGGAGATTTGGATGAGAAGGAGATTCTTGAGGAAGGGGAAATCTTGATCAACTCTAGAGATTTTTTAGAGGAGACAAATATTACTAACTGTAAAGATATTGTTGCTTTTAAGAGTGATCTTATCCTAGAAGTTCCAAAGGAGGAAGGAAAGACTCAAAGCATAAACCTAACCAAAGGAAAAAGGCTGAAAAAAAGACCAATACAATTTTTAAGGGGGTAGAGACTAGAAGCAGTAAAGTGGATAAGGAAGTTAAGGTGAAACCTATTGATTGTACCCCAATTTTTTTTTGAAGTAGAATGGACCAGCAAATAAAGGTGAAACTAGATGTTGGTATCCTAGATAAACCTGGAAGAAGATCCTTTAAGAAAACTAGAGAATTAGAGAGTATGCAGAATATTGTTGATGGAATACAAGCAACTATTCTAGATTTTACCCCGAAAAAATAGTAATGAAAATTATAACTTGGAATATTAGGGGGTTGAATAGCATCCATAAGCTTGATGTTGTCAAGAATTTTTTTAGAGAGAAAAAGCCAGATTTTCTTTTATTGCAAGAAATAAAGATGGATAAAGAGAAAACTAAAGAAATTAAATCCTTTAAAAATTACTCAATAAATGCTAGTAGTTCAGAAGGTGTTTCAGGGGGAACCCTGATGTTATGGATGAAAAACTGTTATTTGGGAACCATTTTGAATGCTAGCAAATATCTAATGGTAGCCAAAATTACTAGCATTGATCATAAGGAAGATTGGTATATTGTCAATATATATGCTCCCAACAATAAGAAGCTTAGGAAAAAGGTTTGGGAAACTCTCTCCAATATAAAAAGTAAGGATTATTATGGTCAATGGATCATTATGGGTGATTTTAATGTTCCTCTCTATGACTATGAGAAAAAGGGAGGAAATGTGAGTCAACTAGAAGGTAGACTGGATCTTATGGATTTCATTAACAAGGAGGGTTTAATGGATATGGACCTCCATGGAATCTAGTTTACTTGGAGTAACAAGAGAGTTTGTAATGAATGTATTTAGGCTCGTCTTGATCATGCTCTTATCTCTCCTAACTGGACAAAAGATTTTATTTGTCAGTTGGAAGCTTGTCAAAAGATTGGGTCAGATCACTTTCCTCTGATCTTTACTGTTGTAAAGATAAACTTCAAGAAAAAATTCCTTTTAGATTTGAAAAGATGTGGTTGTAGCATCCTTAGTTTGAAAGTAAACTAGTTGAATGGTGGAATATAGACATTGAAGGTACTGCTCTCTATAGAGTAGCTTCCAAGCTCAAAAATGTTAAAAAAGAAGTTAAAATATGGAACAAGAACTATTTTGGCAATATTTTTGAGAATAAATCTGCTATCAAGGAAGACATCCAAAAAATTTAGGATAAAATTCAGAAGGAAGGATACACTGCTAACCTTATTACAGAAGAAAATGACAAGTTGGCCCAATATCATGACATCATTAGTAAACAAGAAATCTTCTGGAGACAAAGATCAAGATTGATATGGTTGAGCGAAGGTGACAAAAATACCAGATTCTTTCATCTCTCTACCCTTAAACATAGAGCTAAAACTCATATTTCACATCTAAAAAAGGGGGATCTAAAGATTATCGAGGATAAAGACATTATGGAAGAAATGGTTTCCTTTTTCTCTTCTTTAACGATTGCTGATCCTAATATTAATCTAGACCACCAAGCTGATTTTCTCAAAGTGATTTCACCTTTGGTCTCGAAGGAACAAAATAAAATTTTAAGCTCTATTCCCAAAGATGAAGAAATTTTCAAAGCTGTTTGTTCTCTAGGAGGAGACAAAGCACTTGATTCTGATGGTTTTCCCATGTTTTTCTTTCAAAAATTATGGAAACTTGTTGGAAAAGATGTTTGTGATGATGTGAAGGAATTTTATGGAGCAAAACAAATGCTAAAGGAAATCAATCCCACATTCCTCTATCTGATTCCTAAGAAGGTTGGAGCTGAATCTCCAGATCAGTTTAGACTGATCAGCCTTCATAATTCTTTCTATAAGATTATTTCCAAAGTCTATACTTCTAGATTACTTCTAGTGATTCCTTCAATTATTTCTGATCAGCAAAATGGCTTCATCCTAGCTAGGCAAATTCTTAATTCTATTATCTCAGCCCATGAGAATATTCATTCTTTGTCATGTTTCAATAATCAAGGTTTTATTATGAAAGTGGACATTGCTAAGGCCTATGATAGAGTTGAATAGGCATTCCTATCTAAAATCTTACATGCTTTTGATTTTGACCATAAGGTTGTTGGAACTATTTATCAGTTGATTTCAACCTCTTCTATAGCTATCTTGGTCAATGGTCGTTCTTCTCATTTTTTCAATCCTTCTTGTGGTCTGAGACAAGGAGACCCTTTATCCCCCATCCTTTTTGTTATTATGGTTGATTGTTTGTGGAGATACATAGGGGATTTGGCTCAAAAAGGTGTTATTAAAGGTTTGTAGCCTTCTTCCTAACCTCTTATTTTCTTTCATGGTCAGTTTGTTGATGATACAATATTTATGGGTAAATCTAAAGTCAATGAAGCTAGAAACCTGAAGCAAGCTCTAAATTTGTATTCTTAATTTTTGGGTCAATTGATTAATTGGAATAAAAAGTGTTGTGTTTTTTATTAATACCCCTATTCCTAGATAGAATAAAATTGCTAATAACCTTGGGTGTTCTATTTGATCTTTCCCTTCAATCTATTTGGGTCTACCTTTAGGTTTGAAAGTCCCTAATTCCTTTTGGGAAGATCTCATAAATAAATTCAATAAGAAGTTGGCAGGTTAGAAAGGAATCTTTTAAGTCAAGTAGGTAAATTAACTCTTCTCAAAGCTTGTCTTCAAAGTTTACCAACTTATTCTTTGAACCTTTTTAGAATTCCAATGAAATACGTAGATACTATTGAAAAAATTTAGAGGAATTTTTTATGGACTAGGACTAGGAAAAAAAAGAGACTGCCTTTGATTGCCTGGGACCAAGTATGTAAGCCTATCAAAGAAGGTGGATTGGGAATCGGGACAATAAGAAGTATGAATAGAGCTCTGTTTGCTAAACAAGTTTGGAGAACTTATCATGGTGAAAATGAATGGAGTACCATATGGAAACATAAGTACCTTTTCAATATTAATACTCTAGCTAATTTTCTTTCTTCTCCTGATGTCCTTCATCCATCTACCATATGGGGTGCTATTCAGGGGACAAAGAATACTCTCGAAAAGGGTTGCTCTTGGAAAATTGGAAATGAGCAAAAGGTGAGATTTTGGGAGGATGTTTGGTTAATGGATCATCCTCTGCTAAAAGACTTTCAAGATACTGCTCAAGTTGACATATGTAAGCAAAGGTATGGCATTTTAGTGAGTCATTACTGGCATAACAATTCTTGGGTGAATTTGACTGATATTGATCAAGGCTTCAATAACATACAATTAAGTTTGAATGCTTTTTCTCTATATCATACTTATGAGGATGAGATGATATGGAATGCTAACCTTAGTGGTCAATTCAAAGATTCTACTCTCTTTACTTCTAGGGAGAAGGGTAATCATCCTTTTTGGTCACAAGCTTGGATTAAGGGTCTCATACCTAAAATAAACATTTTTTATTGGATTATGCTTCAAAATAAAATCATCACCCAAGATAATCTTCAAAAAAGAGGTATTAATGTGGCAAATAGATGTACCTTATGTAAAAATGGATTTGAAGACATAGACCATTTGTTCTTGAACTATTCTTATAGTCAACAAGTTTGGGCTGAGATTCTCAACTACTAGAATATATCTTGGGTTCATCAAAATAATGTTGAAATTTGTTTTAAAAGTTGGAAATGTCCTTCTAGGGATCCTAATGTTCAACTGCTATGGAAAATAACTCTTCCCCATCTCTGGTGTGGTATCTAGAAAGAAAGAAATAATAGAATCTTTAGAAATAAAGATTTGCCAGGATGGGTGCTTGGACAAAATATTGTTACAGCAATAAAGGAAAATTTCAAATCTAAGAGGAAAGTTGTTCAAAATTTTCAAATTGACAATCCTTTGTGATCACAAGGCCCTAATTTGAAAATTGATAACCTAAGATTAACTTCTAGATGGAATACTCCCCCTATTGGATGGATTATAGGGAAATTTGATGGTGCTACAAAGGGCAATCCAAGAAGAGTAGGATGTGGAGGGGTCTTAAGAGATCATGTTGAAAATATTATTGATGCCATTACAGTTCCTATAGGTAATTCTAATAGCCACATTGCTGAAGCTACTATTGCTCTTTACACTATGAAGTTAGTAACTGATTCGGGTTACCCTAAACTATGGTTGGAAGGTGACTCATTAAATATTATTAACACACTCAATAACAAAAATTCAATTACTTGGTCGATTGAGGCAAGGGTCATGGAGATTAAATCTCTAATTAATAAATTTCAAAAAGTCATAATATCCCACACTTATCTTGAGGCTAATGGGGTAGTTGACTGGGTTGCCAACTATGCAATCTAGATGGGTTATAAAATGACATGGATTGAGGAGCTATACAATCATGTTTATCTTAAAGCCCTTATTAATTATGATGTTACTCATGCAAAGGTGGGAAAGATATGCCAAGATTAGAAATTTAATGATTTTTGGTAGTGGGCCTACAGTTGTCAGTGTTCCTTTCCCAAGGAGGTACATTTATGTGATTACAAGGTGGGATTTGCATGTATAATCTCTAAAGTGGGTTTTATGTGATGTGATGAAAATTTGGTATCTATTTAACTTTTTTACTTTCAGCTTTTGCTTGCTTCTAGTTTTAGCCATTCTCTGTAATCTTCTAAAAATGGGAGGTGAGGCAAGGAAACAAGAACCCAAAAATTATGATGAATGGAAGGCTAGGAAGGACGTTTGGAAGATTTTGTAGAAGGGGAAGGTGACTAGTTATTTGGAACACATTCACAGGTTCAAACCGCATGTCACCACTACCTTTTTTAAAAATTGGACTAAGGACAAGGTCTCTTTACATGGTGTTACTATGAAATTGATGGAGGACTTCATAGCTGAGATCATAGGTTTACCCACAGAAGGCGTAAAGTTCACTAAACAAACCAACATTTCTAATGCTGCTTTCAAAAAATTTCCTAAAATAGATGCTGAGGAGAAAAATTTGGAAAAAAGTGGAGATTTCTACGATGTGGAGAAGATAAAGGAAATTTGGTGAGATGTGCTCTCTTGTACCCATGAGTATTTCATTTTGGATGGTAGACATAAAAGAGTACATAAATTTCATTTTGTCTTTCTCAATCATTTTAGACACAAGGATAGACTTTCTTTTCCTTTCTATTTACAATATTCTCTGCTTCAAAGTTTGCATGCTCATAGGAAGAAGGAGTCGCATCCTATTTTACATGAAGGTTTAATTCTCCTTATTGAGGGTTACCGTAAAAGAAAGTCTATTGTTTCCACTCCTTCATTAGATAAAAGTAAGGGTTCTGTTACTGATTCTCATTCTAAAAAGAATAAGATTGAAGAAAATGTTAAGGGTAAGAAGAGGATTCTCAGACAAAAACCCTTGCATTCTCAAAAGGACAAGGTGGAATTGAACACTAATTCTAAGAACTCTAAAGGGAAAGAGGATGATACTCTAGAGGAAGAGGATAACACATATATTGGAGATTTTAATTCTAATTTGGAAGGTTACTTAGAGAGAAAAGGAAAAAGTGGGAAAGAGGACAAGGAAGAAAATAGTGAAGAAAACATAGAACAGGGTAATACTAATGATGAGGGTAATCAGAGTGATAGTGATGCTAGTGAAGAAGAGATGGAAAAGGCTAAAGAGGACCTTGTTATAGTGAGGGAGGAGGATTAGACTATTAGGATTGCTTCACCTACTAGAGAGGTTACGGAAGAGGACAAAAATGAGGACCCTGTTGATATAAGGGAGGAGGAACAGATAGATAAGTTTGCTTCTCCTACTAGAGAGGTTGTAGAAGAGGAAAAGAATGATTCTTCTAAGAGGGAAATGATGCTTTCCTTTTTTCACTCTTATAAGAAAAAAGCCGATTCCATTCTCCAAGTTGATTCATGGATATATAACAAAATTATGGGTCTAAAAAAGAAAATGGATAGTGTGCAACAAAACCAGGATATTAACTATGCCAAAATTAGCTAGCTAGAAGTGTAGGTGGGAAACATCCCAAAAAAACTCAAGGATTATAAAAAAAATCTCTGAATTCTTATTAAGGAAAGTGGTAATAAAATGGAACATGTGACTTCCAGTATCTATGCTGCTACTACCAGTCTTGGAAAATGCACAAATGAAGAGATCATATCATCAGGGGGTCCAAGCAAGAGAACTAGATAGAGTTCTAGGAAGTGGGCTTAGGATGCTGTTGGTGCTTTGGTTGTTGATTCCATTCAAGACACTACAGAGATTGGAAAAGAGGTTGTCGAAATGATCAAAGAGTTGTAGTAGTAGCTCTCACTGGTTTTTGATCTCTAGTTTTTGTCTCAGCTTTTTGTCTTTTTTGCTGGTTGTGGTTTATGGTTTATGTCTTTGGTCTTGTTTACTAGTCTTTAAACTAGGTTCTAGGTCCTTGTAAGAACTGGGTACTTTTATTGGATATTTTATGTGGTTTCAGGTCCTTGTAAAACTTGGTTTTGATGCTGATTCTCAGTAGGTTTTAGGTCCTTGTAAAATGTAGTGGAATTTGATGCTTTATCTTTTCTACTTTTGTTAAAAGTTTTTGGGGTCCCTTCAAAACCTATTTTCACCGTAATCTAAAAAAAAGATTGCTAAGGAGCTAGATGCTCAAGTGGCATTTTTAAAGGATCAACTCAAGGCAAATTAATGGAAGATCTTGGCTAGCCTAGTCTCAATTTTTTCAACCTTGGCCTTATTCATGAATGAAAATGTTTCAAGGCATTAGAGATTTTTGTACTAGAAGTGTTATGCATATTCCATAATATCATAGTACAAAACTCAAATGTGATAAGATGTTTTTCTTGGAATCACAATTTCTTATGTCTTGTCTCCAACAAACTTGCCAAAAACTAATAGTGTTTTGATTTCTCACTTTCATAACAAAACAAAACAAAATAGTATGATAGTTCTATCAATTGTAGAGGGAAGCTACTAATTAGGATCTAACTATGTCTAAAACCAACATAATTTAGAAATATCCACAATCCACATATTATCCCTTGATGTTTTCTTTAATCCAAAGTTTTAACTCAACTATGTTATCACCCTGGATGTAATACCAAACTGTCATTAGGCTAAAGACTACAACAAGATTTACAAATACAAGGAGAACTACCCAACCAAAGTAGAAAATGACATGAAAAATTAACAATCTATCAATTGACACCTCTAGATGAAATATTTCTAGCAATTGAATTGTACTGTACAAACAAAAATTGCCTTAAAATTGACACCTCACTAGTTGTAGTTCATTTGCATCCGTAATGGTTTCCCAAAAGTTGAAAGCTTACCATTTGTTAGGAACACCAAAGGCACTCGTAGTTTAGTTGCATCAATAAAAGTAAAGTTATTTGAATGTTCAAAAAATGTGAAACTTCCACTTAATAGCTAGAAAAGCCATATCCTTAGTATACATCATCTTTGATGGAATGTTCATAAGTGAATGATTTTCTCTAAAAGCTCAAACTTATGCACAAAGAAGTACCATGCTCTTGAAAAATAAAGGCACAAAATGATGGTTGTGCCCACAACAATTCAACCATCAAATTAACCCAAAAAACTTAACAATTTTAGAAAAAGTACCTACTTGTATTCGTCAAATATTGAACCAAAAGATTTTAACTAAACAAGTGGCATGAATAAATGATTTCAGCATAGAAATAATGTCATGATTTGGAGAAGTAATCTAAAAAACATCTATCTTCTTATAATAAAACTTTTCATAAATCATTGTTGAATGTATAGCCTAGTTTTCCAAGTAAAGACACTACCATGGAACAACCCTCTTTTCAGTTTTAGTCAATTGATAAAGTTTATGTGCAATTAGCCATCTTATGCCTTACTACTATCTTTCTTCTACTAGTTCCATATTGGCCTTTGATTGGAAAAAAAAAACAACTACATGAATCCTTGTAAATTTTGTTAAAACAATAAATGTGATTCTAAAGCAGACCTTGAATGATGCAAACTAGCTCCTCAAACTCAGAAGGTAAGAAAAGGAATTGTTGAGGAAAAAAAGTTTGATTGATGACATGGTGAAGATTATTCATGATTCCTTATATTCATATTGATGCATCTTTTTCCCTAGAACAAAAAATGAAACTACTGATAGACTCATTCAAAGATCACTCTGTACACCTTGAACAAAAAGCATAAGAGGTCATAATGAAGATGAATGATAAAAGGAAAATTAAGATACGTAACAAGTGCACTAATTCTCATACCATGCTCCAAGAAAATCTTAAGAAGGTTAGAGTGTGTGTCAAGAATACTAAAAATCTATTCAATTATAGTTTGAAATGGTAAGACTCTACCAAGCACATCAAAGCACAAACATACTCAATTGAAAACCATATTTTGCTAATCGACACATGATTTAGAGGAAGACAATGAAATCTCTCCTATTGTAGACTAGTCAACTTCATTCTCTCCTAGATATATTACAAGAGAAAAAAAATCAAATTAAGAAAGAATTTCTTCTATTAACGGAAGCAATTGATCAAATGATGGTGACTTTATCTTAGGTTTCAAAAGGCACATCATAGATTGAGAACAAAATGCAAAAAATAGATAATGTTGATATAGAAAAAGATATTTTCTTGCAAACTAATGTCAAAATAGGATTTTTTCTTTAACCATTTCCTCATTAGAATCTACTTTTGGATTGTTTAAGATATAGTATAATGGCATATTAATTGACGTATAAGACCCAACTTTGGTGGTAAGACATTTTTGGATCTATATATACATTGGAAAATGAGGAATATAGTTTTGATTTCTATTGCATTCATTTTTGGTGCATTCCCTAAGAGGGAATCAATAGGGATAGGGGAAGCTAATGTAAATATTAAAGTCATGAATTGCAAAGAAGGATATGTGGGTCTAGTTACAGATATGACTTTTCATATTACAAGGAGTAATGTATGGTAACAAAAAGTCCATATAGTGTTTTAGAGGAAACCCTTTGTCCTTAATGTCAAGGGGGGGAAATATATGATGTTGTGAAGAGTCCACAAGTGTTGTCATAAATGATGAAGGAGGGTATTGATGAAAATATGTATGTTGGGTTGCCATTAATGTCAAACTTCTCATTGATGTCAACTATGGTCCAAAAGGTGTTTTAGTAGTATTTCTACTTGTTTCAGAGTGGTATAGTGGTAGTAGTGCCTGCATCAAGGAGTTTTGGTTGTCAGGATATCATAGCCAAATAACTGCTTCTATTTGGCATCAATTTAGAGTATAGCTCATTTAAATCCTTCTTCAAATTTTTCATGTCTACTCACACAAGGTCCACATAGAGAAAGTAAGCTCTAGAAGTTCATGAACCTTGATCTTACTTATCTCCATACTCTCAATAGAAGATGGTAGCCAAATTGATAGCAAAGATGCAGCAACAAAGGGATGATTTGGAGAAACATTATGAATGGATATAGGCTATAAGCATGAATCTAGATTAGAATGTCACATAATATCATATAAACAACAAAACACCATAAACTTGTAATCATAGCATTGTATCATCATATGCTTCAAGTTCAACATCAAACTAATAAAATGTCAAATGATAAATCATCCATCAAGTTCAAGTAAAGGAAATAGAGCCTATATAACCATATTTTTTTGTCATACCCTTTTTGCAAGGAACTCAAAACTTATTCAAATTAAACAAGTATGAACTATAAGAGACTAAGAAAAAAGTAAAAGGTGTTACCTCACCAAGATGATCGTAATAATGAGACAAAGAACCATGAAGACTAAATCTAAGGAGACCAAATTTGAACATCTGGGTTCATTCAAATTGAGAAATTGGTTTGCCTTCATAGCACTGTCAAGTCAACAACATGAGAATTATTTTGTGTCTAGAGTGTCATCAATGCTTTTAAATGTAGAACGAAATGGTTGTAGGTATGCATTTCTACCACATGTAAATAACTTTGAGATACAAACCTGTGCAATCCAATCTCCCAAGGAATAGACAACACCACTTATCACCATCTTTTCCAAAACAAGATTTGTCATTAAGCAATGTTAGAATAGTTACTAAAGTGGTCATAAATTATGTTCTTATAGTAAAAGAATACTTTTAATTAAGAAAAAAACTACACAATATTAAAACATGACATTGTGCTTTAAAAAATAAAAAGGTACCTATAATGAAGAACTTCATTTGGACTTGCTAATTGGTTGTCACTATTAAGTATAAACTTATCTTTAAAGTTTGAGCTTCACTTGGTTTTGAGAATAGTTTAATATTCTCTACTAAACAAGACCAACCAAAGGGGGGTCTACTACAATAACAAGTACTTCATGAGTTAAATTCACACCATTTTATATTAGTGAACTACGAGTTTTTATTTAAGTAAAATAACTATAAACCAAAAAATTAATTTAAAAGAACAAAAAATAGATTTTCTTTACTTGAATGTGTGACATGATCTACCTGTTGATCAGTCTAAACATCCTCTGGCACTCATTCATCACGACATGATTCTATATCCTCTAAAATATACACAAAAAGGTTTTACCAAGTTCAATTAAAGATGTTAAATTGTATTAATAATTACATAATTAGTTTTAAATAGAAAATGAGCACATCCATGGATAGTATGATGCACATCAGGGGCTTCATGATGTGGTCTATGATCTGTGTCACGATTAATAGGCTGCATTGCAATGCCATGCACATTATTATCAAACAGATTTTTTCTCAAGTATTCAATTTCTAATTTATTTTTTGGCATATTTACCTGTGTACATGATGTAGGAGACTGTTTGATTGGGCCAGGGGATGCTTGCCATAGGCATTTAGCCATGACTGCATAGCCTTGCTTGAAGGCAATTCTTTTGTGTTCTTCCATGGCCTTTAGATTAAAATCAACGCCTTGTAATTTTTTATTAATTAACAAAATTATTTGCATTTTATAAATAATTTTTCTCTACAATTCATTTACTGCTACTTACAACTCGTGCTTTGATTTTAGATTATCTCCTAGAGCCAAGTCTATGCTGCCCAATTTTTTCTAGCTTGGCCTTTGTCACCTTTGATGTGTCCTGCAACCTATGAAAAGTTTGAAATATGTTAGATGATATAGATATAAAGATCAATACTAATTAGTGCATTATTACATTAACAGGTACTAATAGTTAATACTATTGCATACCTTCTCACATTTGCTGGTGTAATTCCTCTATGACCATCCCCTTTCTCCTTTGCATCCAAAATGAACTCATTCCATTCCCTCACTGCAATAAAGGGAGGATGCTCGTACTTTGGGTTTAGGATGAGACTCTTTCTACATGAGTCCCTCACAACCTTAAGATGTTTGCAAGCTTTTTGTAACATTTTCTTTTGATAAAAAATATTCATACCAAACTCATGCTCTAAATCTTTGATGAGCTAATCTTTTAATTTTTTATCTTGCAAGTTCCACCTTTTAAGAAAAAACACAAAATTGTTAGATATAGCTAGTAAAAGAAAAGACCCGAATGAAAGGAAAAATGTTGCACCAATTAATGATATGAAAAAAAATAGTGGGATAAAATTATTTCGCTTATGATGTTCCACCTTGTACATATGGCGGGCCTGAATGTTTATAGTGTGAGGTCATAAAGTTTCTTATAAAATATATCGTTTCTTGCAAAAATTATCATGGGATAATCGATCCAAAGCTTCTTATGAATAGGTAAATGCATATTACAATATAAAAAATAATTATTTAAAGTATCTGGAATCTTAGGACATTTTAAAGGCATTGATTCATCATTGTCAATCAACAATGATGTCTGCATAGTTTCCTTGCTAGAAACACGAGTAGCTCCAAGAAATGATGGTGAATTATCACCAATACATGCACTATGATCTGTATCTAGCATAGAAAATGATGCATCCACTATGTGATGCACCCAAGATTAAAGTAAAAATTATCAATTCATAATTAACACAAAACCAAATATAGCAAAACAAGGATTTACTAGCTAGACATCCCCTTGTTGCCAATATTGCAGTTAGTAATCTTATATGAATGTCTGTCAACCTCCAAGGAGTCTCTTGCATTTGATGACCTGAACAATACATTGTTAGCAAAGATATTCTAGAATAATAAAAGTAAGAGTTAAGTTAAGAAGTTTTTGAATGTTCAAAATAAAAATTTCCTTGTAACTTGTCAACTAAAAGATTATTTTACTAGTGACAGTCAGAGCTGTGCTAGTACTGGCCTCACTGCATTGTCCTTGACTAGGTTCTAGATTAGTTGCCAAAAAATCCTATAACAAGAACACATATTACATAGTTTACTTCACAACATAAAAGATTATAAAATATAAATCTTTATTGAACTTTTTTTATAACTAAAGATTCATTACTACTTACTTCATAATGACAAGCTTCTGCTCTCAAATCAGATAGCCTCTCCATCATCTCCTCAAATGGAATATTTGCTTCATCCAAAATTCTCATTATTTCTAAATTAATTTTTAATTTTTTTTCTTTAACATAATTGTTAAATTAGGCATTTCTGCAATATCATCATCAAAAGGGGTAGCCATTGGCTTTGTACTTACTACAGGTGCTTTTCCCTTATCCTGAACATCAAATTGTGAGAGGAATATCAGTAAAACTATCATAAAAACTCAAAAATCATAAATAAAATAACATAATAATATAACATTTTTCAACTATCTAATTTTTACAATTTCAATAAGGTTTACCCTTGTTGAAGAATGGGTGGGAGTAGCATCCTCGTGGCCTCTATCATGTGTGGGATCCATATCGTCTTGTCACAAAGATTAAACATAAAAACTTCAGCTAACTGAAAGCAATAGACAACAAAAAAAAACTTATTAACAAAATGGTATATAGTACTTACAACCCTCATGATAGTAACTTTTTTTATATCTATGAAATTTAAATGGTAATCTATTAGCAGTTCTTCCCCTGCACTTATTGATTTTATTGCACAAACAAAAAATTCATTCCCCTCACACACCTCAAATATGCAATTGAGTTGCTTACTAGTTGAGGAAGGTCATGTACTATTTATAAAATCTTTAACATTACCTATTGCTTTTGGTATCCCATAAATATATATAGAAAATCTTTTATTTTGATCATTTTCTTTCCATTGTATATAATTAGCTGATAGTGCATACCTATGCATACTTTTTTATATCAAACAATCTACATCCAATCATTGTAATTGTAACATGGACTGACATACTTGAACAATTTAACCAGTTTTTTGTAACATACCTTTATCCCATCCATGGAAAATAGGCCCAAACCATGTAATGAGGATATATCCTCTCATTAACACAAAAATGAGTGTTAATTAGAGGTAGCTCATTGGTTACCCATTCTTTCTCAATGTGTGTGTACCAAAAGGGCACCTTGATGTTGCCTTTGGTCTCATCATCATAAGAACATGATCCCCCATTAGCAAGGAAAAATTTCATGCGTTTATCAAATTTTTTTCTAATTTTTTCACCTCTGGTTGATCTCCCTATTTTAGTCGTACTACATGTAGAGCTTTCATCTATCATTTTCTCATTTCCCTCATTCAATGTAGATAGATCTGACAAGTATCTATTTGGTGATTCCTGCAATCCATTAAATGAAAATTTGATAATATTTAAATAATATATATAGAATAATCAATTCATGACTAATACATTAGTTCTTCTTTGTCTATGCATGAGAGATATAAAACATTGTAAGTTGAAAGTGATTATACAATTCTATTTCTATATGGACCTTCTTTGTCTATATATACATTATATGATTATATAATATGCCTATTTATAACATACATGCTCAATGATAAACAAAAAGAATATAAGAAAATTATGTTTATTAATTGACTTATACCTATTGATCCATGTCACTATGCACAATCCATGCCAAAGGGGTCAAATTTCTTGCATATGTTAATCATTTATCTTAAGTTAGCTAAAAATTACATGATACACGTATGCTAAAAATAACTTAGAAGACAACATGAACAATATGCAACATTGTAAACATGAACAAATTTACCTTATATATGGAATGCAAGATCATCAACAGAAGAGGTGACAATGTCTGTAGTCAATTGCCTATTTGCAAAAAGGGTGATAATTAGACACAATATAAACATTGGTAATTATAAATAACATATGTTGTAATCATTAGAATTGAACATAATAAATATGTAATCAAATTTTCTGCATATGTTAATCATTTATCTTAAGCTAGCTAAAAATTACATGATACATGTATGCTACAAATAACTTAGAAAATAACATGAACAATATGCAACATCATAAACATGAACAAATTTACTTTATATATGAAATTCAAGATCGTTAACAAAAGGGGTGAAGATGTCTATAGTCAATTGGTTGTTTACAAAAAGGGTGATAATCATACACAATATAAACATTCATGGTAATTATAAATAACATATGTTGTAATCATTAGAACTAAACACAATAAATATGTAATCATTACAATTGAAAGAAATAAATCATGTCAATCATTTCATTGATCATTTCAATTATGTCATTGATTATCTTCTTCTTCATCCTCCTCCTCCTCATCATCATCATCGCCATCATCACCATCATCACCATCATCATCGCCATCATCATCGCCATCATCATCACCATCATCACCATCACCATCACCATCACCATCACCATCATCATCATCATCATCATCATCATCATCATGATCATTGTCATTACAATCATCTTGATCTTCATCATCTTCAATATCTTCTTCTTCCATAAAATTATACTTTATCGACCTTCTTCTTGGATCATGTCTAACAAAAAATGACCAACCCTATTTATGTGGAACCTCTGAGTAAAAAACTTGCTCACATTGTCTTGGAAGAACATAGGGCTCATCTCCAACTGGCTTAGATGACCTTATATTAATCATTGTAAATCCATTACTATGTTGAATAACTATTCTATCTGGATCATTTTGATTTAGTCATAACCTGTACCATTTGACAATGAATAGAACTACTTTGAAGGAGTTAAATTCACACTCAATTATATCATCCAAGATGCCATAGTATTGATTTTGAGATTTTTGAGAATGTATGTCATTTCTAGATGATATATTGGTGACCTCAAAAATTATAGTTATCCTAGAATCACAAGTTTTCTTTGTGTCATCCAACTTTTTTATGCAAAATTTGTGGCCATGATAGTACATAGCTTTGTGGTGCTTGACCTACAATTTTTGAAGTGTGTATAAATTATTTACATCGTGAGTTGATACAAAACATACGTCGAGTTATGATCATTAATAAATTTCTATGTACCTCTCCACCTCTTAAACCCTTTACTAGATCAACTACCATCAGTGTAACATTGGAATCTCCATTACAATGAGCTTCTGTAACCAATGAAGCAATACCTTCTAGTGTAAATGAGCAACCATTTTTCTGACATTGTTCAATCCATACTGTCATCCAATCAAGATTGTTCACAATATACAAATATATTGCATCCCACTCTTGACTACCTGTATAAAAAAAAATACACCAATTATAAATAACTTATATTGAAGATTTATAAGAATTAATTAGCTACAATAACATCTTAGATTTACCTCTCACTTTCCTCGATCTACTTTTTCCCATCAAGTACTCCCCTTTGAATTTGTTAATTGAGTTGGGATCCCAAATACGATCTACATGGATCTTTGCTACAAACTTAGGAAGATATTCACTAATGTACATCATGGTTTGGTATACCATATATCCCTCTACCATAGAACCCTCAAGATGTGCCCTCTATTGAACGAAGCCTTTCAAAAATTTCAAGTGCCTCTCAACCATCCACATTGACCTAGTTGGTATAGGTCCACACAATTCAATCTCCTCAACTTGATGTATGAGATAGTGTTCTTGTGCATTGAAAAAACTTGGAGGTAGACACTTTTGCATTTCACACATAAGAAGAGGAATTTTTCTCTTTCAATATTTTATATCTTCTTTATTGATTTCTTTAGATGAAAACCACCTCATGTATTTTCCAAGATCATATATAACCTATTTGACATTGTTGGCAAAGTGGTGTGGGAGAGATAAAGGTAGGACGTACTACAGTATTTGTAAAATGATCTTGTTAATATTTTATAAAAGAATACAATTAAAACTATATGTAGTATGCAAATATATAGTGAATAGAAAATAACATGAATTATCTTAATAAATGTATGCCAATCGTGTGTTTTCAACTCTGGCCCAAATTCACTTTTCTTTGATATGAGATTGTTTATGTTCGTAGAAAATTTTGTGGGAAATCATATTTTTTTTATGACTTCTTTTATAGCATTGCTCTACTACTCTAACAATAACCAACTAAGGGCACTTGTATCAATCTGGTCTCCATTGTTATTTGATTGAATACCATTTTTCATTGCATGATTGGATTCTTCAATGTCACTACAAGTTTTGATAATTTGGTCTTTGTCACACTTTCCATCCAAGATTTTCCATAATGTCTCTGTTACATTCTTTCCAATATGCATAGGATCAAATAAATGCATAATTGAGAGTTGCTCGTAGTACAAAAATCTAGTAAATTACATAGGATACATTTTTAGTCCTTTTAGAAGTTAGTCATTGATGCCTTGATGACCCTCACAAGTATCAATTACTATGTGCTAGAAAATGAGACCTGCAAGAAGCATGGGTTAACAAACAAACACTAGTTTAAAATCTTGAAATTGCATCAAAGACTTATCCAAATGAAAAGAACAAAATACCAACTAATGCTTGCTTGGGTTTTGCAACCCTAAGCAACCAACAAATCCAACCTTTCAGCCACCTCTACAGCTCAACAAGGACACCAATGAGAGGCCTTGTTGGTGTCTTAAGAGGGGGGGGGGGATGTTTGATGTGCTCTCTCAAACACAACAATAAATGAATCTCTTGAGTGAGTGAGTGGAAGTGTGTATGCAAGTAAAGTATGAATCTAGACTAAATGAGATGAAGAACACCTCAAGAAATGGCTATAAAGAGAGCCATTCTTGAAGGCATTCAAAGATGAAGATGATATGTAATGAAAGAACTAACTAAAAATGCAAACTATGATAAAAATACAAGCTAAAATGAAGCTACAAATGCATGTAGAAACTAGATTAACAATGCATAATATAAACTAAATAAACTACCAAATTGTTAGTAGGAATCTACAAAATCACTATGAGATTCTACTAATGCAAACTCAAACTACCATGAAAGCTCAAACTATGAATGCAAACTCAAATCTCAAACCAACATGATAACAATGCAAATAATGAAAGATGCAAATGCTTGAGACATGCCCTCTATTTATAGGCTTGAGGGAGGGCTTGGTGAGGTGGCATCCATGTGGCATCCACATAGGTTCCACAAGGGAGACACATGGGCTAGAGGACAAGCCATGCAAAAGTCAAAAAGAGTCTTTAATGATTGAGAGGCTCAAAGTGTGCTCACAAATGTGTGAGCAATCTTGGGGGAGAAAGTGGAGGACAAATGTGTAAGAGGTGTAAGAGTCATGAAATGGCTCACACATGTGTGAGCAAACTCTTAGGAGCTAAAAAGGTGTTTAGAAAGAGATTTAAGATAATAGTGAGATTAAGTAGTGGGTAAACTTAGAAGGATGAGAGTGATGGGTATAGGCTAGGCTCCTAGACTAAGTTTAAGATTAAATTAAATGAGATTTAATTTAATCATAGGTTTAGATGAATTAATAGGATGTGGACAATTTAAATAAGTAAAATTTATTTAAAAAGATGAATGTGGAGGATCATGTGTTAAATTAATTTAACACATTAAGGCTAGAAGCATTTAAATTAAATTTAAATACTTAGAAGAATGAACTTATTTAATTAAAATAATTTAATTAAATAAGTAGAGGAATGTGAACAATATAATTAATTAATTAATAATTAATTACAATGTCATGGGCGATATTAAAATTAATTAATATAGTGTTTAGGGACGATTTTAAGTGTCTACATTTTGCCCCTCTTTGATGTGATGTTGGAACAACATCATATCAAAAAAAAAAAAATATAGGTTGCCCTAGAGAAGGAAGGAGTCCTATGGCGACAATAGAGGAGGAGGGTGCCCTGTTGCAAAAATCGCACAAAAAATAAATTTTTGGCAATTTTTGCGAAAAAGGTCTTAAAAGAAAAGAAAAGAAAAAAAAAAAGGGAATAAATGACAACATTTGCATGGCTTATGGGTAAAAAAGGGACGAGCACGGCTTAGGGAAGGCATGGGCTCAAACAAGGTCCATAGGGGCCCTAGATAAGCCTCTGAGGGGCCCAAAGAAGGTCATTGTTACACTGCAAGCAAAGCATCCAGAGCGAACATGGACCCCATTGATTGATTGCAATTTGGTGAGCGCGTGCGAGAGTACCAGCGAGTAGCCGAGATGGGCCCACCGGTAAGTCATCTGATCATCTTCGTATTTTGGTAGACTAGGCTAGATGAGGTGCATTTATTAGGCCATAAATGCGCTAAAAGAGAGGTCCGAGCGAAGACAACAGCCTTTACACTGTCATTTGTACATACGACAGTGCGGCAACTTCAACATCTACGGAGATGACAAGCTACATCTTGTCATCTGCGCGGATGCCAAAAGGGCAAAAAAGTTCACGGAGATGACAAGGTTCAGTCTGTCATCTACATGGATGACAAAGGCCAGCGAAGACGATGAAGGATGCCTCGTCATCTTTGCAGATGACAAAATGCTCTCGTCTGGGCAAAACTGGCATCTTCGCTGATCAACATCTACGCAGATCACCGTCTTCGCTGATCAACGTCTCCACCAATCAGCGTCTGCGCAAATAGGCGTCTACACCGAAAAGTGATCACGCCAAATAAGGTAAACTAGGGGGAGGCAATGGGAGATGTCCTAATGTAGGGACATCATAGGCTAGCAAAAATGATGCTTTGCATGTCTATGCTGCAGGAGGATATAGTGGTGTTTAGGTCGAGGGAGCACTATCCTCCAACCATGACGATACATGAGAGGTTGACAGATGTAGACTAGGGGCACGTGCAACTATTCAGGCTAGAGCATGTTCATGAGTGGCCGGATCTGAGAGGCCATTCAACGCAGCTATCAGCTCTCATAGAGCATTGGCACACACCTACTGGGAGCTTCCAGCTACCGATGGGGGAGACCTCAGTCACAGTCCTAGATGTGTGGCAGATCCTATGGGTACCGATCAGAGGTGCTTACCTAGAGTATGTACTGGAGGGTTCAGATCTATTTCTGAGAGAGTGTTTTAGCCAGTGGCAACAGAGATTACCCATCCAACCATCATGGTTGTCATGGAGGGGTGCACTAGAGCAGAGGTTACCGAGGCTGGCAGTATAGCTAGCCTCACTGATATGGCAGATGCTGCCAAATCATGTAGGACACAAGTGGCCGATTGGGTGGGCGCAAGTGCTGAGCACTCTGCTACAGGAGGATGGAGCAGTCTACTGCTGGGGACAGACTATCCTGGCTAAGTTGTATCATAATTCACATATGTGTGCCTATTGGGCCTAGCGTAGGGTAGGGCCAAGACTAACGCTACTGATGGTCTGGTCATGGGGGCACATCAGAGTCACATGGTTGATTACTCGGTGCGAGACCAGGTAGCCTAGGGAGCCATATGCTTGCAGATACTGACCTCCTATCCAGTATACATCGACGAAGTCTGTGGGGTTCTGGCATCGATGCCTAGATGAGATCATCATGTTCGAGTGGACTCTGTATGACAAAGTAGAGCGATGGGGGCAAAAATTGGCAGCGGGTGGTGAGGATGACACAGAGGATTAGATGTACCTCCCGTACACACAGATAGACTGCTGGATCATTGGCCGATCCATGCATGTGATCATGCACTACATGCCCTCTCGAGTGCGATGTCAGTTTGGTAGGGTACAAGATATAGTGCCAGATAGATTTTTATATCCTGTAGTGTCACGAGAGTATGGATGGATATGGGGACATGAGACCACAGTACGATTGGCTTGAGCTTCTTAGATGGGGATGGAAGCAGTGCCATGGGTGCACGGCCAGGATAGGGGAGATGCAGGTATGACATTGGCGTACACACAGTGGTGGGCAGCCCACCAGTAGGTCAGGCTGACAGTGCCAGGGGCGCCGCTGCCAGTAGAGCAGGCACAAGGAGAGGGGGATGGAGTAGGGTATGGTGGGCAGGTAGCCATGATGCCACCACCAGCTCAGGGAGCACAGGAGGGACCTCACAGGTGTAGAGTCTGAGCGCGAAGAGGGCTAGGGCTAGTACTAGCACAAGGGCCACCACAAATAGCACCCCAGGTACAGGTATAGGTACAAGTATAGGCACGGACACAGGCATAGGCACCACCGTAGGCACCACCATAGGAACCACCACAGGCACCTCCATAGGAATAGGTATAGGGGGAGGACCTAGACATGGTAAAGGTTGAGAGGGACAGCTTGCGGATAGAGGTAGCCCATCTACAAGGGGTAACACAAGTGCAACAAGCATGAGCAGACAGCTTAGAGCAGGCCATGGGGGCCATATAGGCAGAGCTGTAGGTGCAGAGGGTCAGGGGGGATAGTGCACAGGAGGCCTTAGTAGCCTTACAGGCACGAGTGGATGCTGGGGAGTTTGCAGGGATGGGCACCCAGACAGGGGTGGAGGATTGAGCAGAGGTAGAGAGGCTGTGAGTAGAGAGGCTTCGAGCAGAGGTAGCTGCCCTACAGGCTGAGTGGGCCACCCACCAGGCACAGTTGGATGGATACCACAGGCAGTGGGACATAGCCATGCAGATGGTACAGCTAGGGGAAGTTGTCACAATGCTGCAGGAGGCCCTCACATCTAGCCAAGCAGAGACACGGGCCATACAAGAGGCAACCTATTATAGGTCACTTTATAGGGAGGCCGTGCCTGCTGACCAGTGGCAGCCAAATTTTGAGAGGGGAGCCAGCTCATGGATCTCAGGTGGCAGAGCCAAATCAGAGTAGTTCGTAGGATAGCAGAGACCTCCTTGAGGGGGGGATACAGGAGGGGTAGGGCCCTCATAGCTAGCTACTTGATTACATAGAGTGATCAGTGTTTTGATAGATATGTGCAGATGCAATGATTTTTGATGATGCATTTGTATTATATGATTCTATATGATTTGTATATGGACTGTATATACATTATTTGTTGAGATATATACATGACATGAGTTGATGATTTTATGTGTGTATGGATGCATATGTATGGATTTATGATATGGATACTAACACTTGTGATGCAGGATGTGATGCTATGTGATATTTTTTATGATGTATGCATGTGTACATGATGCCTAACATGTGTGTGATGCAGATTAGTGGGCGATTATGAGATGTATGCATTGTTTTATGGATGCATGATACACACACACACACACACACACACACACACACACACACACATATATATGTTAGATGTGATTACAATGTATATGCCCCTAGATGTGATTACTAAAATGAATGTATGAACTAATGCAATCTAATGAACTAAAAACATCTAATGAACATGAAATGAAATGAATCAAATGAATACTAATGCAATGAATGAATGCAAAAGTGGGAAGCTAATGCAACCTAACGAAAATGAACTAGTGAATGAATATCTATCATAACTGTCACTCATAGAAACTCAGTAGCGTAGCATAGGAGGGGGAAAATAAATAGGACCTTGTCTCAAGAACGAATCAAATGAACCCTAGACTACATGTATCCTAACTACATGATATTAAGAGATTCCATTGTGTTCATATGGAGAGCACACCTTAAGTTGATTTTGCAAATGAGTTGATGCATTATATGCTATAGAAGCATAAATGACATGACTCTTCTGCGTGGACTAGACATACAAAAGCATAGAGACTTTAGGACAATAGGTGTAGTTTACATAGTCATGATGGATCAAATGTCATATACGCAATAGAGAGGTCTGGGCACACCCACAGTCTTTGAGGGATATTTGGTGGGACGTGTGCTAACCCGTTGCCCCCATTACGCAATGCATTAACATAACCTGAAACTGACACACATGAAGTATAGTCTCAAAAATAGATCATACCACAAAAATATGTGTAGTTAATGATAGCTATTCTGGTATGACCAAAATATGGAAGATCAAGGTACACCATAAAAGGCTATCACTAACACACAAATAAAATCAACCAAAAAGAACCTCGCGACCAAGTAGTCATTTAGTCCATAGTTCCTACCAAGAACCTTAGGTCTAGAAGTGAATGTCACAATGTCACCTATAGGAAGGATGCATCCTATGAAAATGTGTCAAGTTGAAATGTAAAATGATCATAAAATTGTTTGTTGTCAGCAAGGGCTGTGAAGCGAACAAGTTTCTTGAAGCTTTAAGTCTCAAATGGTGATTTTGTATAAGTCCAAGTGTGGTCACTGTTCTGAAAAAGCTCAGCATAATTGGATGACAATCACTCGACAGAAAATGCCTTGCAAACTAGAGGCCTTTCAAAAGAAGTGAAATGGAGCCTCGTAGACAAGAGGTCTTTTATTAGATGCATGAAACACAAAAGGCTAGATAAGACTTTGCACAAGGGAAGTGGAATGGTGGAATGGAATGAAGCAAAACAAGCCTTATAGACAATGGATGAATCCATTCTTTATTTTTTTTGTTTTTTTAAGAACATTTTTCTACTTTTTAGGGCTTTTTTCAGGAACATTTTATGAATTTTTTGGATTTTTGCGGGACTATAAACACTGTACAAAAACTACAAAGGCTCAAGCATAGAACCACTTGAGATGCTGGATATTTACAGGTTCAGGGAGCGGATCTCCCTCTGGAGTAGCAATCTGATATACCCTAGAACCATATTTGGCTGTAATGATAAACAGACCTAGCCAATTTGCCTCAAATTTTCCTTTCTTTTCACGGTTTTGGAGATTTTTCATGTTATGCTGCAAAACTAAGTCACCCACTTCAAATTCCCGTGGCTTGACTTTCTTATGATACTGAAGCTGAAGATGATTTTGATACATATGGAGGTGGTTTAGGGCATTGAGTTGTCTCTCATCAAGGAGTGCCAGCTCTTGCAAGCGAGCAACTCAGTATTCTTCTTTGGATATGAGGTTCTTGAGAGAGATTCTGAGGGAAGGGAGCTCAATTTTGATGGGCAAGATGGCTTCGAAACCATAAACAAGGGAAAATGGGGTGGCTCCTATGGGGGTACAGATGGAGGTACGATAGGCCCAAAGGGCAGGAGCAATTTGGATGTGCCAATCATGACCAGCTGCATCAACGATCTTCTTTAGGATTTTCAAAATGGTTTTATTGCTAGTTTCAGCTTGGCCATTGCCTTGGGGGTAGTATCTAGTGGAAAAATGCTGGTTGACTCCAAATTTTCTACATAGTGTGGCAACCTCTTGATTTTTGAAAGGGGTTCCATTATCAGTCATGATATCTTGAGGTATACCAAAATGACAAATAATGTAATTCAGGATAAACTTTGAAATATATTTTCTAGTGATGTAGGTTAATGGAATAGCCTCGGCCCATTTTGTGAAGTACTCAGTGGCAGCAATAATGTACTTGTGGCCATTTGAGGAATTTGGGTATACTTGACCAACAAGATCAAATCCCTAGCGGGAAAAGCACCATGGAGTGATGGTGGGCTGAAGGTCTTGGGTGGGAGCGTGTATCAAATCACCATGTTGCTAACATGGAACACATCTTTTCAAAAAATGATATGCATCTGCTTCCATAGTGGGCCAATAGTAATCTGTCTTAAGAAGCTTTTTTGCTAACATAAGGCTGCCAGAGTGGGCGCCACAAATCCCTTGGTGAACCTCTTCTAACACCATTCGGGCTTCATCTGAACTGAGACATCGAAGGAGGGTTTCGTCAAAGTGTTTTTGAAAAAGTGTATCACCTAGGATGGTATAGCGGGCAGTTCGGTGGATGAAGGTTTTGCTTTGATTTGGGGTGAGGGCTATGGGAATGGTTTTGTGACATAAATAGGCAAAAATGTCAGCGTACCATGGAGACTCAGGACCAACAATCTCACACACCAACTCTGAATCAGTTTGCTCATAAGCAAGAGTAAAAAGATTCTCAACGAGAAACTCACATTTAGGACTATATTCTAGCATGGAAATCATAGAGACAATAGTAGCCATGGCATCTGCTGCTTTATTATTAGCCCTTGGAATTTGTTGAAAAAAAATCTCTGTAAAATGCTATTTAAGATCCTCGACTATTCTGTGGTAGGGCAACAATTTCTCATCCTTGGTGTGATATGCATCTGTGACTTGTTTAATGACCAATTGTGAGTCTCCGAAGACAAGAAGGTTTTTGATATTCCATCTGATAGCTTGACGTAGTCCTATGACTAAACCTTCATAATCAGCTATATTGTTTGTGCAAGGGAATGAGATTTTATAAGACTTAGGAATAAGATCCCCTTGTGGTGTCACAAACAAAATTCCTGCCCCCGATCCCTTTTGTGTAAAGGATCCATCAAAAAATAATTTCCATGTTGCAGTTGGGGCTAGGGTCATAATTGTGTCATCTGGAAAATTAGCTACAATGGGATGGTCACCTTGAAGAGGAGCTTCAACAAGCTGATTTGCAATTACGTGTCCTTTAATGGCCTTACGATCCTTATAAACAATGTCGAACTCACTTAAAATTAAGACCCATTTTGCTGCTCGACCAGTGAGGGCAGCTTTTGATAGCAAATACTTGAGTGGATCTATCTTGGCAGTGAGATATGTAGTATGATTAAGCATATAATGACGTAGTTTTTGCGTACAAAAGACTACAACCAAACATGCTTTCCCAATAACAATGTAATTTAACTCATAGCCAACTAGTGTTCGACTGAGGTAATATATGGCCTGCTCATTTCCCTTATCATCTAATTGTGCCAAAAGTGCTCCTAAGGCAACTGAAGTAGTTGAAATGTATAGAATCAATGATCGTCCTACAACTGGAGGTGCTAAAACTGGAGGACTAGCCAAATATGTCTTAATTTGTTCAAATGCTTTTTGGCATAGGCAATCCCATTGAAACTTGTTTCCCTTGTGAAGCAAATGCTGAAGTGGATGGATTTTATCTGCTAGTTGTGACACAAATCGCCGAATAGATTATAACTTTCCTTGAAAACTGCAAAGTTGTTTCAATGTGGTAGGTGGAGGCATATCCATGATGGCCTTCACTTTTGCTAGATCTACCTCAATACCTCTTCTTGACACAATGTAGCCTAACAATTTGCCTGATTTGACCCCAAATACACACTTCTTAGGATTAAGGTGCACTTTATATTTCTCCAACCTATCAAAAATAGTGGTAAGGACATCAATGTGGGATTCTCTTGTCTTGGATTTTCCTAGTATATCATCAACATAGTCCTCCATTATGACATGTAGAAGATCATGGAATATGGTAGTCATTGCACGTTGATAAGTGGCGCAAGCATTTTTCAAGCCAAAAGGCATGACTTGATAACAAAAGGTTCCCCATGGGGTTGTGAATGCCATTTTATGTTGATCCTCTTCTGCAATTCCGATTTGGTTATAACCAGAAAATCCATCCATCAAAGACAACATCTCATGTCCAACAGTCAAATCCACTATGATGTCTATGTAAGGAAGTGGAAAATTATCCTTAGGACATGCGAGATTTAAATCTTGAAAATTTGAACAAACACAAATGCCCCTAGATGCTTTTCCTATAGGAACAATGTTGGAGACCCACTCAGGATAGTCAATAGGATGGATGAACTTTGCCTCTAACATTTTCTGCAACTCTGCTTTGACTAGGAGTGCTACCTTAGGGTGCATTTTGCACAACTTTTGCTTTACTGGTTTAATCTTGGGATCAACTATCAAATGATGCACAACCAAATCTGTATCTAGGCCAGGCATGTCTTTGTATGTCCATGCAAAATTAATTTTTCCTTTTTTCAAGAATTCAGTCATGGCTTTTTGTTCCTCAAGACTTAAGGTAGCAACAATGTAGGTGATTTGTGGACTATCCTTTGTTCCCAAATTGACTGGAATTCTATCTTCATTCAAAATAGGTGACTTTTTTGGTGGCAAGGATCTGAATGGCAAGTCAAGCTCTCCCTCTTCTGGCACCTCTAAGAGGTTTTCACCAGAAGATGCGTCCTTTATTTTATATTTTTCTTCATCCAAAAGTGCCCTAGAAGAGTTTTCACTAGAGGATGTTTCTTTTATTTTTCCATTTTTATTTTCTTTTTCACTTTTGCAACTAAGAGAGTTGACTTGGCTACCAAAGTAGGCTTTCTCACTGTATTAGATCTCATGTTCATATTCTCAGAGATTCTTAAGGCCAAAGAGTGCCATCACTGCTTCATCAGACTTACAGATATCGAGAGCTAGTGGTGTATCTTGAAGGTCCCAGTCTATTATGTCGGGATTGGTGAGAGGTAGGTTAATGGATGAAAGGTCATCTATGGTAATGGCATGGACATAATTATCTAGGTCATCTTCAATGTATTGGAAAGGTATTTCAAAGAATTCTTCCTCTTCAGTCTCAGAATCAGGTTCAATTGTACAGTAGTTGTCAGCAAAGGATACCTTAGGTTTAATGGAGCCCAATCCACATCATTTAGGATATCTATTAGCTTCTAAGGGTTGTCTAATTCCATCTTCTTTTGGTCCAAGGCCGGTGCCATGATATCCCATGTTTTCAATAATGGGAGGTGCCTTGACATATTTATCCTTAGGAAACTCTACAGGTTCATCTTTTCCATCATAATATAGCCAATCTAGGATATTATCTTTCGTGTGCTCATCACTAAGTGAACCCCAATGCTCAAATGTTGTCTTGCTAACTTGCATGGTTTCCTTATTAGTAGAAGGTGACAATTGAGAAGGTTTTCCAAAGGAATGAGGGGAGAGTGGTAGTTGTCCCACAAACAAGGCATTTTCAAACTTATACTCTCCCATTCCTAAATCAGAGAAAGTAACCTTCTTCCCTGTGGTGTTAATTTTAGTATCTTCAATCTTCTATTTTCCCTTGTGGGAACTTGCATCCTCGTTAACTAATTCTGGTACTGCTATGGAAGATGGTTCTATTATGGTGAGAGATTTAGGTATAAATTTTGGCAAACTCACTTATTGGACAAAAATTCATTGGTGCACCTTCCAATCTTTTACAAAATTCAAAAGGGGTGGGATCCCCTGGGATCGTGATCTCTCTTCCTTGGTGGGGAAATTTTAAGCATTGATGATAAGTGGATGGGACTGCCTTTAGTGTATGTATCCATGGTCTACCAAGCAAGATTTTATATGGAAAATCCAAGTCTAAGACATGGCATTCAGTATTTATGATGGCTGGTCCAACTTTTAGAGGCAACATGATAACTCTTTTTTATTCTCTTTCTCTTTCATCATATGCTTTTATTGTGATCCTTTTATTGAGATCTAAGAGGTCTTCTGGAAGTCCCAAGAAATGAATCATTTTCAATGTACAAAGGTTCAAACCGGATCCATTGTCTATAAGGACTCTTTTAATCTTATGTCGTTGTATAAGGACTTCAATGTGGAGCGACAAATTATGGTGGGGATCAGGACCTTGGAAATCTTTATCTGTGAAGATAAGGTGTTGTTGAGTGGCAAGGTTTCCAATCATGGCAGTGAATTGGGAAGCGTTAATGTTTTCAGGAACACGAGACTCTAAAAGAGCCTTCTCCAAGATCTCTTTGTGGATGGGTGATGTGGTAAGAAGCTCAAGAATGGAGATTTGTCTAGGGGTCTTACCTAGCTGGGACAACACATCATAGCGAGAAGTGGGCCTTTGTGAGGTGGATGGTACAACGGGCGCATGTGGCATTGGGGGATTAGTGTTATTGGGAGTGGCAACTTACAAAGTAAGTCTTCCTCGTTGAGTGGTGGCATCACAATCAGCCGCTTGTAAAACAAGGGTATTCACATGAGTGTCTACTTCTTCAATGTGACCACACAAGGAGTCAAACCCTGATATGTGGTTAGTGGAATAATCATAAGGTAATGCATTTGATGTGGAGGATTGATTTGCATTGTTGGCATTATTGTTATCATTGTTGTGATCAGGAAATGGTTTTTGAAATATCTTCAATTTAGCATTTTTAGAGGTTGGACCTCCTTCCACCTCAATTTCCCCATCATCAACAAGATTTTGGATAAAAAATTTGAGCTTGATACATTTGTTGGTGTCATGTCCCTTGATACAGTGGTATTTACAGTATTCGTTTTCCCTATACCACTTTGACTTTGGTTGATTTTCATCAAAAGGATGCGTGTTAGGAAATACCATCAAGTTGTGATCCACTAATTCACATCATTAATCATTTGTACAATCCTAATCTAATCACATCTAATCACATTTTTTGGCACGCCCCACTGAGCGTGCCAAAAAATGTGTGCTAGAAAATGAGACCTGCAAGAAGAATGGGTTAACAAAAAAACACTAGTTTAAAATCTTGAAATTGCATCAAAGACTTATCCAAATGAAAAGAACAAAATACCAACTAATGCTTGCTTGGGTTTTGCAACCCTAAGCAACCAACAAATTCAACCTTCTAGCCACCTCTACAACTCAACAAGGACACCCATGAGAGGCCTTGTTGGTGTGTTAAGATGAGGGGGGGGTGTTTGATGTGCTCTCCCAAACACAACAATAAATGAATCTCTTGAGTGAGTGAGTGCAAGTGTGTATGCAAGTAAAGTATGAATTTAGACTAAATGAGATGAAGAACACCTCAAGAAATGGCTATGGAGAGATCCATTCTTGAAGTCATTCAAAGATGAAGATGATATGTAATGAAAGAACTAACTAAATATGAAAACTATGATAAAAATGCAAGCTAAAATGAAGCTAAAAATGCATGTAGAAACTAGATTAACAATGAATAATGTAAACTAAATCAACTACCAAATTGTTAGTAGGAATCTACAAAATCACTATGAGACTCTACTAATGCAAACTCAAACTACCATGAAAGCTCAAACTATGAATGCAAACTCAAATCCCAAACCAACATGATAATAATGCAAATAATGGGAGATGCAAATGCTTGAGACAAGCCCTCTATTTATAGGCTTGAGGGAGGGCTTGGTGAGGTGGCATCCATGTGGCATCCACATAGGTGCCACAAGGGAGACACATGGGCTAGAGGGCAAGCCATGCAAAAGTCAAAAAGAGTCTTTAATGATTGAGAGGCTCAAAGTGTGCTCACACATGTGTGAGCAACGTTGGGGGAGAAAGTGGGAGACAAATGTGTAAGAGGTGTAAGAGTCATGAAATAGCTCACACATGTGTGAGGAAACTCTTAGGAGCTAAAAAGGTGTTTAGAAAGAGATTTAGGATAATAGTGAGATTAAGTAGTGGGTAGGCTTAGAAGGATGAGAGTGATGGGTATAGGCTAGTCTCTTAGACTAGGTTTAGGATTAAATTAAATGAGACTTAATTTAATCATGGGTTTAGATGAATTAATAGGATGTGGAGAATTTAAATAAGTAAAATTTATTTAAAAAGAGGAATTTGGAGGATCATGTGTTAAATTAATTTAACACATTAAAGCTAGAAGCATTTAAATTAAATTTAAATACTTAGAAAAATGAACTTATTTAATTAAAATAATTTAATTAAATAAGTAGAGGAATGTGAACAATAAAATTAATTAATTAATAATTAATTAAAATTTCATGGGTGATATTAAAATTAATTAATATAGTGTTTAGGGATGATTTTAAGCATCTACAATTACATCATTAGTAAACAAAACACAATATCAAAATGTAAATTTGAAACAAAAACTATCAGATGAAATGACATTACCTTGACAATTTATTTTATTGTATGCCAACTTCCATAAGTAAGGTGTCATTTTCTGTGACTTTTATGTAGTCTCTTCTTTCCCATTGAAAAGATATTTTTTTGTAATTTGGTACTTATGGTTTATGTGCAGAAAGTGTCTATTCTCATCGAACACCTACTTTCTTAAACTTTTTGAATGATGAGATTTCATCTTTGGACCACAAACTGGACATGCAGATTTTCCCTTTTTCTGAAGACCTACAAGATCGTGTATAATTGGATTAAATGTGTTAACTTTGTGTTGTCACTATAACACACCAAAAAAGAGGTGTTCAGAAGAGAACATACCACAAAAATGTGTTAGCCTAGGGGCATCATGTATTTTCCATACAAACATTGCATGAAATTGAAATTGTCTTTGTCTTATTGGTCTATAGATGTCATACATAGTAGCCCCATTCCATAACACCATCAACTCATTGATTAGGAGTTTAATATATACATTGATATCTTTAACTTGGTACTTACCTAGTTGAATGAACAAAAATATTACATAATTATTATGACCATTTTGATGGATTAGTAATAATAAATTAATTTAGATGACCATTAAATCAAAAAAAATTGGAACAATCAGTGTCAACATTATGTGCTCTCTCTTTATGGACAACCAAGGAGGTATGTTATTGTTGATAACAAAAATGGGCCACACTGAGTAAGTAGATCTCATCTCTCCAAAAGGATTGACACCGTCTGTTGCCAATGAAAGCTTGAGATTATGAGAGTCTTCTTTAAAGTGTAGCAATTTTCCCTCTATTTCCTTAAATGCCAAACCATCTGCAAGCATTCACATAATGTCATCTTGACTTCTATTGCATTCATGGTAATCTATAAATTGTGCCAAGCTATTGCACCTGAATAATTGTTGCAGACGTGGAATAATGAGAATATGCTGAAGAACCTTGTGAGACACCTTTTTTATTAATTAATTTGATTGATATCTACTAGTATGAAAAATAGGGCATTGTGTTGAAAATTCATGCTATATATGATATATAATATGATCGTTCAGACATGCATGTATTGTTTGATACTCCATTCCAATATCTTTCATGATGGAAAATAATTCTTGGTACGAGGGAGGTAGAATGTTTGATGGTGGTAACAAACACTCACCTATCAACCTATGACCAAAAATATAATTTTTTAATTTCAAGAATATTAATTGCTACACAAACCCAATGTTAATTGTAAGGGAACTACAAGTAAAATAATGAAAGAAGATGACATATCTTAACATACGTGTCATTTCTACATTGGATAAACCATTCATAACCTTCAAGTTCACCAACAACAATATAGCAACAAGAAGAGTTGTTTCAGAGCCTTTACATAGGGACTCGTGTGCCTTCTCAAGTATAGGTACATTAAGCTCTATGTCAACATCATCATCTTGATCATCATCATCTTGATCATGATCATCTTGATCATCATGATCTTCATCATTATGGTATTCTTCAATGGCATCATTACCTTCTACTTCAATATTTACACCTCCATGTTCCCTTATTTGGAAATCTGCATTCTTTGAATTGTCATGGTCCATAACATGAAACGTAGGGATGTTGACCTATATGAAAATGATGACCTTTTATTAGCCATGACCATGATGTCATCATCAAATCATGTCTTTTTTAATTTATAAATTATTAAAATACATACCAATGGACAATATTTCTTTCCTCCTCCAATGTGACCATGTTGCCTACAATGTTCCTCAACTATTTTGATTAGATATCTTTGAGTCTTTAAGCCCTTACAAATTTTGCAAGGACAATAAAATTTTCCATCACCTTTTCTTTTTAAGTTAGATCACCGTCTAGCAATTGTCTCCCTATTTTTTCGTGCATTGATATCGTCAGACATGGTCTTTCTTGAATGGAATGACTCATTGGTGGAAGAAAAATGATTTGTTTGCAACTTGCAGATGGAGTAGTAAGAGGAAGTCACATATAGAAATGAATACTAAAGAAAGACAGATAGAAAGAGGTATAGATAGAGAGATAGATTGATAAAGAGATAAAGAAATATAAAAAATGAAAAGAAACAAATACTTAGTTGACCTTCCATAACTCTACCTCTACATATTGTACTTGCTACATACAAGTACTTCTTGAGAAAATGGGCAGCAATAGCCAAGAAGGGAATAGGAGAGTCCATTTGGCTCAAGAGGAGGATGCACAAAGTGACCAAGGGGAAAGAGGAAATGCTGATCCAGAGAGAGGAGAGTCTCTAATGTTCAATAGAACCCTTTTGAAGACTATCATAAAGCAAGAACCTCCCCAAGGAAAGACATTATTCAGAACTCTCTATAAGGTAAGAGGTAAGGTCTACAAAGTTATTGTAGATTCTAGTTCAATTGATAATATAGCCTTAGTAGAAATGGTAGAGAAGCTTGGATTATAGAATTTGCCTCATCCTAACCCTTATAAGGTTTCATGGATAAATAAGGAGTAGTAGGTCATAATAAATGAACAACTTCATGTTCAATTTTAAATAGGGGAGTACAAAGACAAGATTGTCTATGATGTTGCAGAAATGGATGCTTGTCACCTATTGTTAGGTAGGCCCTGGCAATTTGATGTCAATTCTAAGCATGATGGAAGGAGCAATGTTTACATCATCTCGAAAAATGGGAAGGAATACACCATGAGACCACTGCGAGAAGATAGGAAGGAGATCCAACATGCATCTAGTGTGATGATGGTTGGAGAGAAGGAATTTTTGAAGACCCTCAAGGTGAAAAACAACCCTTTCTTTTCCATAGTAGTAAAGCCAAAACTTGGAGAAAAAGGAAAGGAAGGCAGATCCAATGAAAGGATTGTGGGACCCAAGGAAGTAAGTAACTATTGGACAAGTACAAAGAAGTAATTTCAGATTGTACCAAGGGAAAATACACCAAACTCATGATGAGGAAGATGGGACCCTTCAAAATTTTGCAAAAATATGGCACAAATGCATATAAACTTGAACTCCCTACTGACATTGGTTTATCTAACATTTTTAATGTTTGTGATTTGTATCCCTATAAAGGAACTATTGACTATGATACAGGTCAAATGGATGGAGTGGAGGTGACTATGATAATGCATTTCAATTAACCATTTGTTTACTATTGAACATCAAGATTCCATAAGCTTATGATTCCACTGAAACATGATTCTATTCTATAGATAATTATCCACAACAAAATGACTAACCTCCTCTGAAGAAGAATCCTCACTACTAGAATCTTTTGCTGGCAACTTCTTTGCAGTGGCAAGATTTTTTCTTATAGCATGCTTCACCTTTATCTATAGAGCATTAACACAAAAATGAGTACCGTAAAGGTAAGACATATGTTATATTATCAATATGATCCCAAAAAGTAACAAAATAACTGGCATTCTTTTAAATGTTCTAGTTCACTCAAAGACAAAGACAAAGACCCTAAGAGAGTGGGTTCCACTTGGGAAGGTAGAGAGCCACATGTGGTAGGGCTTGGTAATACCTGTATACTAATGCACAATCTATGTTGTATAGTCAACCATCTCAATAAAGAAAAATAAAGAAAATTTGTACTTGAAATTAGATGGAGAAAGATGTAGCACATGACTTCTGAAACCAAGGCTCGGGATCTATAGTATAAAAAGTTGGATTTTCAAATTTAAAGAACTGAGTTTAAATGCATGCATTTTTTCAGTCTATAATGTATGTCAAATTCCATGCTATGCAATCAAGGGCTAAAATTGAAAACAACTCAAAATGCATAAATAAACATTCTTGCATTATCACACACAAAATGAAAAAACAATTTTGATTCTAGAGAAACCCTCAAATAGGAAGAAAAATCTTGTAGAGTAATTACTATTCTTAATGGCACTAAATTACAGTCTAACAAGAGTAGAGGTGGAGTATCTTATACAACAGAGGCATGGCATTATTTCCTAAGAAGTTGATGGTGCAAACATGGAGTCTCTTATACCACAAAGGCCTGGCGTGAATGCCTAGGAAGCTACTAGTGCAATTGAAGTCATCATGGTAGCCATAAAAGATGTTTCTACTTCTTGGGAAGCTCATAATGATGTCAAGGATTATCACCATGAAGACCAATCTAGGGCTAGAAAAGTTGAACATGTATTTTTCATAATCAATGATGTCTATTGTTAAACTTTTGAACATTGTAAAATTTTATTCATCATAAATGTTTCAGATCATACATCATGATCTAAAATTTAAGTTCTTTGATATTGATAACAATCATGATCTAAAATTCAAGTGTGATGAGAAATCAACTAAAAATGATCGATGAGAAGTTGTCAAGGTTGGCATGTTATTGCAATAGTTTCTAAGGTTTGTCACAATGGGTCAAATTTTATGTTTGACTAAAAAATGAGTAGGAGGGGTCTAAAACTAGTTATATATGTTATTGAAACCAAACTCAACCCTTTAGGAGTGATGATGAATTTCCAAGTCATCAAAGTGAAAAAATTACAAAAATCGTCAATGCCAACTTTGATAGCAATATTAGAAAGTCGCCAAGAAATGGTTGGGGTTCAATGAAGAAAGTTGGTACTTGGAAAATAGAGTTATATAAGCTCATTTGAAATAATTTTGAGGGGTTAGAGTTCCCAGTGTATGAAATATGGACTAATAAAGAAAATTGTTACATTAAAAAACTATCACAATGATCTTGAAACTCAAAACTCTATATTCTAATGGATTGAAATGAGTGGTTTGATTACATGGTTTGATGAATTATTCCAAGTAATTTCTTAGTGCATTAACTAAGTTCCCATTTTATGTTTTGGTATTTGTAAATAAATTTTTTCTTCTTGGCTAGTTCATTGACCTGAGTAGAGTAGTTGGTGTAGGAGCCCCACACACAACCAAGCCAATGATGCAGCTTATGAAGACCACAAAGACAGCTAGAGGAAGTCAAGGAATTAATTGGAAAGTTATAAGAATTAGACTAATATGATGATTCAAATATTTGTAATGTCCTTAATAGGACTAAATGAACTTCTAATGGACTATCATTGTCCAAGCACAAATAACATTAGAGTGTTTAGAGTCTAGGAATGTTAGTGATCATAAAAGATCAAAATTTGGTTAATGGTCTTTTTGTTTAAAGGGATTCCATAAAATATATGTCGAAATTAGTTTGAGTTTGTTTATTTTTAAAACCAAACCATTCAACTAATTGATGACAATTGTATTGGTTTTGAGTTAGTTTTAGGCATTTCTATATTTTTGTTTTGAGTCTCTGTTATAAGAGAGACAATTGGGTGTACAAATAGAAGAGAAAGATAGCAATAAGAAAACTCTATTCTTTGCAATTGATTGGTTTGTATTCAAAAGACTTTGACAAGGTTTTGTGCATGAACTACTATGTTTTATTGATATGTTTCATAACATTATAGTCTTGCTATCATACCAGTCTTGACTTAAAACAGTTACTCTTGATTTAAATTTACCGTTGCAATAACACCTTAGGTAGAATGAGGATCATCCCATGAATGTAGACACCTAAATTTCATGGGATGAAATTGTTAACATGTATTATAATCCACTAACAGTGCATATGCTATTTTGTGGGGTGCAGAAGTGATCACAGGTTGAAGATATATTGGAATTGAAAGTCGTATATAGCAGGGAATATTTTACCTAAATGTGGAGTGAATCCTATGTTGGAAAAACATATAACATATTGAATTTGTGTGTGGAGGTAAGAGTTTGAGAGAACTCTAGTCAAATTGGGTTTGAATCAAGATTCAAGGACTGTGGTGTTGCACGGCCCAAGAGGTCAATCATTTATGAAATTTGATCATCTGTAGTTATCTCACAACTCTAGTGTGTGTTTGGAGAGATAAGGATAGTAGGTGTGATGTCCCTTATTAAATTGATGAATTGTCATGCTTAGATGTGGGGTATAGTTATGTATAATCTTATTGGTCTATGGTAACCATATACAATCCTTTGCTATGTTATAAAACTCTTTAAAAAGGGTATTAGGGAGTCTCTTTAGATTGTCAATAGTTTAAGGAAAACCAAAGTTTTCCCCATTCCAAGTATGCAAAAGGACTGACAGGTAGGCTATTGTGCATTTGAGCCAAATTTATAGAAGTATGGTATTGTCTTAGAGTCTTAAAGATCCCTATGCTAGTTAATTGGGTGTTTAAGTAACCAAGTCAACATCTAGGAATATTGTGATAGACTTAAAAAAGTTAATTCCTTGAATAATTTGAAGTTGTCGATAGGCACAAGTATCTAAGTCTCTTAAGTTTACAACTTTTATTGTGTATTTAATATCAACCACCCTTCCTCTACATTAGTAGTTATCATAGAAATTGCTCTAATTTGATTTCTAATTGTTGGAACAAAACAACCTTTCAGAATCTATTATGAAACTATAAATAACTTGGGGTCAATATGAAATGGTCTTCCATTTTTGGAATCAATCCCTAGGTGGATTCAGGCATACCCAACAAGGTGACTTGATGGTTATAGGGTTTGGATAGAGGAGTAGTTTGATTGGTTTGTGCCAATTAAGGATTGGAGTATGTATAGAAATATCTAATGGTATAGTTTCCAAGAACTAAGAATGATTTGAATCTTTTTGTGTTCCTTTTGAATCTTTGTAAGGACCATTAACAAGTAAAGTCTTAAAACCCTTGTAAGTAGGCTATTTTATAGGAATGAGTTGTATGGAGGGGTTGAAGAACTAAAACCTTGAAAATATTTAAGCTCTCTAAAACCATAACTTAATTGGTATCTTCTTGAGTTTTTTTTGAAATATTTTCAAAATGGAAAATTTGGAGGCCTAATTAGTGGTGCAAGGGCACCGAGATCATCCTATGAAGACACCAAAACATACCATGAAGACCAGAGGAGTGAGTAGGACAAGGAGTTATCCAAGTAATACAAATGGACAAGAATTAAAAGCTATAATGGTTTTCATAACCAAACAATGTAATCAGATGAGTTTGTTTTGTAATGTCCTAGAAGGACTGAAAGTCATACTTGTAATGTCCTTAAAGGACCAAGAATTTTTTTGTATTGGACTAATGTTGTCCAAACCTAAGTTATGTTTACAAGAAGTTTAGAATGGGCAAGGGATAGGTCTAGGTATTAGAATAAGGGTTGAATATAAATTTAAAACCATTTTTGTTATTTAAAATTCAAATATTTAAAAATAAATGGCAATAAAGGTATTGGAGGGAATTAGTGTTTGGGGTGTTTTTAGGCTTAAAATGAGCCTCCAATCAATAAGAGTTGGTTGTGACAATTTGGGGAAGGCTATTAAAGCATAAATGCATCTATTGTATGATAGAGATCTGGCTGTACGGACTGATAAAAATAGTGAGCAATAAAATCCTCATTTTTCCATTTCATTGATTTGTTGAACTCTTCATTGTTTGGATTGACATATCTCTAAATTAGCAAGCCTTATTGATTCCATTTTAATCATTATTGAATGAACTTCACTTCATTTTGAGAAGCCTATACGCTTGATGCAAGTAAACAAGTGTTGATTCTATTAGTTATCTTGTAACCAGTCCTAGGACCTATTACTTAATGGCCATCCTGATGGGGACACAACCCAACAACCAGAATAGACACAATAGAAAGGGGGAATTATATTAACTAAGAAAATAAGCTGGTACAAATAGTGCAGAGAAAATAAACTCAAAACATGCCCTGCGGGCTTACAATAGCATAAATCTGGAGAATATTTCTCCTTTTAGCACTTCCTCTCAAGCTCCAATCCGAACTGCCTTTTACAATGCCAAAAATCTCCTTAAATAGACCCCGGAGGGTTAAGGACTAGGAGTACATTCTAGAAAGTGCTAGTAGGCATCCACCGACAAAATAGAAGGTTCCAGAAGCCGCGTTAGAAGTCGGTGCAAATCTAGAAGAATCCAGAAACGGTAGCCGAACTTCCGGGAGGCATAACTTTTGAACCGTAGCTCCGATTGACGAACCGTTTACATTTTTGGAAATCTCTCGAAGCACTCTATAGCCCTATGGACAAGCTTCGATCGTCCCCCATTTTTTGACCCTTTTTGAGGTCATTTAATGCCCCAAACCTGACTTTGAAGCATTCTTAGGAGGTCTCCAAAACCCGAAAAACTGCAATAACTTTCAAACCGTGGGGCCTTTTGACCTGATTCTTTTTTTGGAATGCTCTAAATCTCAATTACCTTCATCTGGCCAAGTCACACCTTCTAGGTCACCAAAATGATGGCCAAATTGCATGCTCCTATTTTTTCGGGATTTTCAAATGCACTGATAGTTGAACTATGAGAGTTGGAACCTTTATTTGAGCCAAATGGGTATCCAAAAATGTAAAGACATAAAACAGAAACTAAGTCTAAGTACATTTTTTTGGGTGACACAGGATTGCCCTTATACCTCTGGATGCTCCTGCATCACATCCCATGAATTCTAAGGGCCTAGAATTCATGGGATGTGCATTTCTAACATGTATAATTGTCTTCTAACCTTTTAATTGTAGAGGATAATGTAACATTTGTTGACTATTATGAAACAGTTTAGGTTTCCTAGAAGGAATTCATGGGTATAGAGCAGTAGTTTAGTTTTGGTCTAAAGGAGGAACCTATTTTATGGTTTGAACCATCTTAGTATGATCATCTAAAGGAGAAACAACTATCAGTTGTTCTTGGAATTGATCAGATACAATGAATTTGAGAAACCCTTGGATTGAGGGTTTGGCAGTCATAAATTGGTGTTTTGGGGTTTTCTAATGGATTGAGTCTCAAACCTTTGGTATTTAGTCATATTTAGGATTTAGCCATATTTAGCCATTATATGAATCTACTGAGAGTTTGGAGTGATAAGGATGAGAGAAGAGTTAGGATGCTCTGCTAATTGATGAGATTTTATGCCACTTAAGGGTCACATTATGTAGACAATTAGACCTGGTTTGAAGAAGTCTATAGTAAGGTTTGGGTATGTTAAGGTACTTGGAAAAGGGTATTTGAAAATGCTTTTACTTTACCAAGTGTTTTGGGAAAAGGTAAAGTTGTTTGAGTTTTAAACCTGCTACAGACCTACTAGATTGTCAATTCCCCCAATCAAAGATGAAAAGAACAATGTAAACATTCAAATTATTTTTCAAATTTCATTGCTTAACAAACTACCCATTCCCATCCTTGCAAAACAGAAAAAGTTTTTCTATTTTTTAGCTCACCTATTCATCGATTACAATGTGAAGCTAGACGAGTTTGTGTATGCTTGAATGACGACCAATAGTTTGAGTTTAGGGCTACAGTAGATGCTCACAAGCTTTTTAGATGCTCCAATGTTAAATAATCAAAGGATGCAAAATGCTAGAAATCCTCAAATTATTTGTGAATGATGCTCGAAATGCTCATCTCAAGTGAAATGCTCAATTGATATGGTGCTCAAGTGAAATGCTCAACTAATTTTCCACTTTTTTTATTATCTTTATGTTGTTGTGTTGGTCACAATTGAGACCAACACAAAATATAAATCATTGGTCACAATTGAGACCAACATGGGCATGTATTGAAAAAACAAAAATTTCGTTTATAATGTGACCAACTAAGCAATTTATATTTGATGGTCAAAATTTAAGGTAGAAATTTTGGGTTAAATGTACTAGTGCTATTACTAATTTCTATTATTATAATTGTCATTGTTTTGGACATAGAGCAATAGATTGCAAGTAACCTAAGTTTAATAGTAATAATGAAAATAGTAGAATGTTTAGGAATACTAACTCTGTAGGTAATGAAAGAAGGAGATCACAAAGAAGATCCAATGATGGAGAAAGACCTAATGGAGCAAGGAACTAGATTGTATGTTACAAATATAACAACCTTGGACACATTGCAAGAAATTATAGAGCACCAGATAATTAGAGTGGAACCAATCAAAGAAGGAATGCACCTGTGTGTCATTTATGTAATGAATTTGGACACACGGTAAGATTTTGCAAAATGGATAGAAGAAACTTCAATAGGACTCCTAACTATAGAAGGAACAATAACATATGATAATGGAAACATCTAATAGATAGAAGGAAGCACTAAAAAAGCATGTTGATGAATTCAAGGAAGTATTTTTGAAAGCAAGTGATAAAGGAAGTTCACATATAGTTTTCAAAGAACAATATTTGGATGCACCCAATGAGAGATTGAAGTCAAAAATTGTATGTAACACATCACATTTGAATTAAGCACTTTTTATCAAGATAGAGCATCAAAAATATGGAATAAAAGTTAGAAGATGAGTCGAGAGTTGTGAAGTTTATTGAGGAGAATGAAGCCAAACAAGTTTACCAGTTAAAAGATTAGCAATTTTACAAATTTTTGTGGATGCATAATTAATGTAAAGTTCAATTTGAAAGATTCAAAGGATGCAAACTAGATTTTGTGTATCATTAAATCGTAAAAAGAGTTAAGGAGCATTAGAGCAATTTGACAGTGAGAAAAGGCAAATTTGAAGTGTTCAAATTGTGAAGTTAAATGAGCCCTAGTTTCACAAAATTTAGGTATTTTACAAAGTTTCTGAAGTATTTGAATTAGTTAAAATAATGAATCCTACTATTTTCAATATAGGTGAGAGGCCAATATATGTATTTAAGAAGCATCCATTCATTTCCCAAGTTGATGATCCCTTAGGAGCATTTTCATAAATTCTAAAAAATGTTCTTCGTGTAGAAGATATTAGTTCATATATTCATTATAAATTTTAGAGTATTCAAGACCTATACATAAGGATCTTGACCTAGTGTGCCATGGTGATTTTTATTAAAACAAGAGTTCACACACTTAAAGGAACTAAACACTATGAACCACACATTCTTTATGGACTTCAACAACCATGAATGGGTCATAATTATTTTGAATCACATTCATGAAAAAATGTTTTGGGATGGAGAGGTACCTATCATGATTGACAATGATATGAAACATAGGTTAATTTATTTGTGCAATGAGGGAAGAAATCCAATTAATGAAAAGAATGTAAAGAAAATGGTAGAGATAAATCCAAAGATTGAATTAGATGGTAGAAACATGAGGATTGATCTAATTAAGCAAAATGATGTGAGAGTGATCAACAAGATTATTGGCTACTAGATGAATCATAGTTTGAGATTGAACTCTTTACCTAGTGGTTTCCTACATACAACTTACATGATGACAACTAAGAGAGAAAAGGTTAACATGTGTGACATATTGAGACACTAGTTGCTGCATAAATATTGAGAAGCTTAAAAGTGCAGTATTTAGGTTTGAGTCATGATTGATTCACCTATTCTTCCTAGTTATGAGGTAGTTCCCTAGCATTCCTAATAGGGAATGGGACAACATGAACAAATGTACCATGAACTTGGTGACACACCTTTACAGAAGACAATCAGAAGAAAATATTGTGGAAGATATTAGCAAAATGATGAGAGAATTCTAATCTATGATGAAGTAGAGGTATAGGATACCACCTTCACTAGTAGAAAAGTGCAAAGAGGATATATATTTCATGGTTGAAACAAATGTGACTTGCATGGAGGAAGTTGTACCAAGAGTTAATTTTATAGACTCCATGGGTTATGAATTGAGTGAGGAAATCATTGAAGGGTATGCAAATATCATAGTAGAGTTTGAGGAAGACAAGGATACTCCTAGATGGGGAACTTGAGAAAAAAAGATCAGAGAAGTAGAGAGAAATCTCTACAGCAAGGAGATCAAGAAGAATGTTGAGAAGAAGATAGATTCAATTCTCAAAGAATTAGGAATGAATAGACATGAATTCAATCAGATTAAGGGTATAGCCTTATAGATGAAGGCTAGTGGACAAAGTGAGGTATTAAAAGCTACTCATATTTTCATAGAAGCACCTTCAGAGGGAGTGATAATAACATGATCTACTTCACATATATCCACTACTCCCTATGTCATAGTTGCTCAAGTACGACCTAATGTTGTACAACCCTTGAAGAAGTCTAATGAAGAGGAGGTATCAATTTTTGAAGACAAATCATCTACTCCTCCAACAAAGATAAAGTTAGAAAGACTGACCAATGTGAAACAAGAGGCTGAGTCGCCTCATAAGAAAAGGACCAAGTAGCTATTAGTGGCCTTAGAAAGAGGAGAAAGACAATGCAAATGGTTAAATCAGATGAACATGATACATATGATGAAGAGGACACACCTACTAAATAAGTAGTTGGTGAAGCAAGGACAACCATAGGAAAGAAGCCTTAGAAGTCAAAGGTAGAAAACTTGAACATACAAATAATAAATGATAATAATTTCATTCAATTGAATAAGTTTTACAATATGTATAGTGACATAGATAGAATCCAGTTAGAAAATGTAGTAGTGAGAAATATGATTCTTAAGAAAGGTTTGAATATGTTTAAAGACACATTCTTGAGGATTTGTATAATGGATTTATTGAAAAAAGAAAAAGAGTCATTGGAGAGGATAAGAAAATTAGAAGAAACTTTGCAAAGTTAATGATGATGAAGACTTGTAAGGTATATTGAAGAGAATTGAGCCCTTGCTGAGGAATAAGAGAAGACACATTCTTTTAAAGGGAGGAAATTATGAAGAAGTAAATAGAGAGACTGAAGAAGCTATAGTCAAATATATGACTTCCATACCAAAGGGAGTGAGCATGATGTTAGGGAGAGAAAGCCATGTATCTATTTAACAGAGTACTCCAACATCAATAATAATAGAAACTAAGGACACTCAAATGGAAGATCTATCTTCAAAGATCTCCATTGGAAAAGATATGATGCAAATTGGCACTGCAAGTGTAAAAGTTAACATTACAGAAGATCCTTTCAAGGATCTTAGGCCAAACATTCTTAGCAATATCATAAATTACTCTAGTTTAGATGAGGAGGAAGAGAAGAGAAATAATGAGGCTGCAAAGAAGAAGAGGAAGGAAGATGAAAGAAAAGAAGAAGAAAAGAAAAAGAAGGAAGAAGAAGATGTGAAAAAGAAGAAGGAAGAAGAAGATAAGAAGATAAAAGAGGAAGAAGTAGAGAAGAAGAAGAAAGAAGCAAATGAAAAGAAGAAGAATGAAGGAGAACAAGAAAAGAAGAAAAAGGATGAAGAGTTCAGATGAAAAGAGGATGAGGAATAGAGGAGGAAGAAGGCGAAAAAGGATGAGAAGTTGAGTGCACCTAATAGATCTATCGCCCTAGCTTCTCTTATAGGTTCAGATGATGATGATCTATCATAATTGATATCATCCCTCAACAAAATAATAACTAAGAACAAACAAGAAAAGAGTTTGAAAAAGACTCTCATGAAAATTACTATCAAGTTACAAGGAATAACAACTATAAATCACTTGATCCTAACCTTGAGGATAGAGCACATTTGATGTCAAGTTCACAAGTGTTTTAGTGGTTACAATAGTGTAAGCTCAAGCCAAGTATGATGTAAAAATGTTTGACATTGTGTGTCAAAACATTAGGAATGACTTATTGACTCTTGATACTTGTATCAAGTCATTAAGGAAGGGTGAGCTTGAAGGAAAGCTCTATATGTGAAGTGTGCGATGTCTTTTAGCTTCAAAAATTAAATTGACAAAGAGATTAAGGCTAAATTCATAGAGGTGGAAGCATTGGCAAGTTATCTTAGTCAACCCAGTGTGCAGATCAAAGCAATTGAAGAACAACACAACAAAGCCTATGATGAGATATACAAGTCTCATTGAAGATAGAAAACCAAGGATAACCAAGAGGTTCTCACTTCTGAGAGAACACTTATCAATGAAATTGAGCATAATTGAGCATCAATTGGAGGAATTCCTATCAGTCAAGATATATTTTGATAGTTTTGTATACTCATATCTGAACAGTAGAGATAGCATTTTATGGTTTGTGCACTCTTCTCAACATTTCAGAAGGAGTCAAGGATTCATGCCAAAAGAATATGAAGAGTCTTGCAGTTAGTTTTGGTGATTGTATGTCTTTCTTATCAATCTAAGAAGAGGTTATGAAATACATTTTTGACATGTAAAAAGATTTTGATAGCTTTGTCATTGATGTCAAAGGGAGAGAAGAATGTCATAAAATTGTATAAGTTGATGATATCTATATATGTAAGAAGGAGCTTAGATATGTATATAGGAGATCATTGTAATAGGAGAGAGAAGGAATGATGGTAAAAAGATATGTAGTGATCCAAATATTGAATAAAATTTTGAAGTTTTGAAGGCCATTCTTTTTGTGTTTATTGTTGTTTTATATAACATTTTTGGGACTTAGTCAATTTTCTCATATGTTGCCATCATCACCAAAGGGTGAGATTATTGGAAATATGGCTAGGTATGATGAGTTAGGGTTTTCATTTATGGAAACTTATATTTCATGATGTAATGACAAAATATACTATTGAAGATTCTACAGTTAGAGATAGAAAATTGTCCAAGTGTTAGACAATTTCACTGGTAATGCAAACATTATTTTTTTGGTATAGAAAAGGCTACAGTGATAGTTGACATGTGAAAAGTTAAGGGAAGGTATATCAAAGTGTTATGATGGTGTACCTAAGTGTATAGGTTAGTATAGATAGTATGGACATAGTTATTGGCTAAATACGAGTAAAAGCAATGTGCACAACATAACATAGTCCAATAGGAAAAGAGGTATAAAGTGTTAAGGAATTATTTCAGTCACAAAATAATTACTTATGTTTGTAGGGATGACATCCTAGATTTTTACCCTAAATTAGTTTAGTGTGTGATTGGATCAAGCCACCTACACAAGAGTTTTGTAAAAGGAATTAGTATAAGTAAAGAGTTACTTTATACAAAGTAAAGTGATGTGCGATATATGATATATATGAGAATGCAAAGCATATGATGTATATGTAGACTATGCTTATGACATGAGAAGTATCTAATGTCAGATTAGGCTATGTTAAATACAATAATCAATGATAAAGAGGTTTTTGTATCTATCTCATTTGTATAAAGGCACTAAATTGTTTAATTGCATGTTAGGGTAGTGGGATCTTTTTGCATACAATTATAATTGTAATATCAAATCCAAACAGTGTTGAGGCTTTTAATAGAGCCTAGTCCTCTAACAAGGACTGAGACACTATTTTTGGAAATATAAGATGAGTAACTAAGAGGGGAGGGGTGAATTAATTACTTCTAAAATAAGTCCCAGATCCCTTAGATGTTAGTAAAATGAAAAACTAAAAACTAAATATTGTTGAAGCTCAGTAAACACATACAAAATGTTGTAACTCAGTAAATGATTGGCATATAAACTTTATATGTTATATATGATTACCACTACTTTAACTTATTTGCAAACACATAAAAGAAAATACCTTGAACACATTTGACACCAAGATTTAACGTGGAAACTCAATTTGAAAAAAATCACCAATTGCAACTAGTTACTATTTTTCACCCTTCTGAAGTGAGCCCTATTAGGAGCCAACCCTGTTAAATGTTACAAAACACACTATTAGGTGTGACCCTCTTAAAGGATTTAATCACATTGTTAGGAGTGACCTTGTTAGAGGTCTTTAGACAATTCAATAGAATTGTAACCTTGTTAGAGGATTTGAAAATAACTATTAAGCCAACTCTGTTAAGAGATTTAGATCACTGCTACAATGGTTAGAGAGTAATAATGAGATGATCTTATTTGAATGCAACTAATTTTTTGATTATATATCTATATTTTGGCTTGTACTTGATCCTTCTTGATCGAATATGGCATTTCTACTTCACAAGGATACTTTGCTTATCCTTCAAATTCACTTCCTCTTCTCATTATTAGATCTTCAATAACTTCATGCTTTTCACACACACTTTGAAATCACAACTTCAAATTATACTTATATCTTCCACTTTGTCAAGTCAACTCAAATATAACTTAGAGTAATTAATATTCATCACCAAAGTCGGCTAGAATCAATAGATAAATAAATAAAGCTTAATATGCCAAAATAAGAAAATCCTTCATTAGCTGACCTAGCTCGGTAGAAACTAACTCAGAAATGATTTCCTTTGTTAACCAATGGAAGCTCGGTTAACAATACAAACTTGCACAAATCCTTTGGCAACCATGTGAGCTTAGTTAGCACTAGTTCCATCCAATTTTCCTTCATTAACTAAGTGAGCTTAGTTAACACTCATCTTCTACATATTTTCCTTTCATGCTCGAGTGAACTCAATAGACACTGCCTTCTAAACTAGGCAAACACAAAAATGCTTAGTAGACATAGAAAATTGTCTTCACTGATTGAGTGAGCTCAACATATACTGATTGATAATGATATGACATTTGTGTAACATCAAAGACAACAAAAAATTAATCAATTGTATCCAACAATCTCCCTCTTTGGCATTGATGGAAACACATGTCATAGCATAGTAGAATTTTGGCTTGATTCTTTGAAAACTCCCTCTGTCAGTATGAGCTCTTTCTTTCATTGGATTTTGTCTACAAAAACTGCCACTAAGTTCATTCAAAACTTTCTCCCTCTTTTAGAAAACTTATTCTTTGGAAAACTTCTCTCTCTTTGGTTCCTTACTTTATTTTGGTTCCAAAAATTTCTTAGAGTATTGTGCTTGATTATTTGAAAACTCCCTTTGTTAGTATGAGCTCTTTCTTTCATTGGATTTTGTCTACAACAATTGATACTAAGTTCATTCAAAACATTCTCCCTCTTTCAGCAAACTTCTTCTTTGGAAAGCTTCTCCCTCTTTGGTTCCTTACTTTATTTTGATTTCAAAAATTTCTCAGAGATATGATAGTAAACTTCTCCCTCTTTAACAACACATGCCAAAGATAGAAATTCTATTAATACCAATGTACCCTAAGTATCAATTCATCTACAATATACCCTTGCTAATTCTACACCAACTGATTGATCTTCAATAGGTTCTAGTTGATGCATTCACTAAACTTCATTTAGTGAATTTTAGATAGGGGAATGACCCCTAGCTTACCTCTTAGATATAGAAATGCATTCTTGGGTAATGGCTTTGTAAATATGTCTACAATCTATTCGTTTGTATTAACATATTCCAATCTCACTTCTTTTTCTTGCACCAATTCTCCTAAGAAGTGATATTTTATTGCATTGTGCTTTGTTTTAGTATGCATCACTAGATTCTTTGATATGTTAATTGCACTCATGTTATCATAGTATATGACTATTGGATCCTCATTCTCTATCTTCATTCCTTCCAACAATTGTTTGAACCAAACAATGTTAGAACAATTAAATGTTGCTGCCATATATTATGCCTCTACTGTGGATTAAGATGTACAATTTTGTTTCTTGCTTGTCCAAGACAATAGTCTTTTACCAAGAAAGAATGCTTCACCACTAGTGAATTTTTTTGTCATCAATACTTCCTACCCAATCAACATCAGTAAATACTTTGAAGTCCAAATTGCCTCCAAGTTCATACCATAAACCATAGTCTTCAATACCTTTCAAATATCTCATGATTCTTTTGATTTCATCATATGATTTTTCTTGGGATTTGCTAAGAATCTTGCCACTATTCCAACTGCTAGAGCAATATCAGGCCTTGTGTGTACTACACACTACAATTTTTGAATAATTGATCTGTAAGTGGTCTAATCTACTTACTTTGGAATCATCATTTTTGGAGAGATTATGTCTAGTAGACATAGGGGTCCCAACTAGTCTTGAATCTTCCATTCCAAATTTCTTCAATATCTCCTTGATATGCTTAGATTGAGTGATATAGATACTATTTTTGTTCTATTGTATCTGCAATCCAACAAAGAATTTTATCTCACCAAACATGGACATCTCAAATTTTTACCTATTTCTTCTAAAAATGCTTTGCACAAGTCATCATTTCCTATAAATAGAGTATCATCAACAAATATTATTACCAACACAATCTTCATATTTGGTCTTTCCTTGATATACAGACTACTATTATCATTTGTCCTTTGAAAGCCAATCTGTACCAATTAATTATGAAGTCTTTCATACCAAGCTCTAGGAGCTTGCTTGAGACCATATAATGCTTTTTGTAACTTGCAAACCATGTCCTTTTTGTTAGAACCTACAAAACCTCCTGGTTGTTCAATGTATACTTCTTCATCAAGAGTTCCATTCAAGAATGTAGATTTGACATCCATTTGATATACTTTAAATCCTCTATATGTTGCATATGCTAGTAAGGTTCTAACACCTTCTAATCTTGCCACAGGAGCAAAAGTCTCACCATAGTCAATACCTTCTTCTTGAGAATAGCCTTTGCACACCAATCATGCTTTGTTTCTTGAAACTTTTCCATTTTCATTCAAATTATTTCTAAATACCCACTTTGTACCAATTACATTTTTATCCTTGGGTCTAGGAACAAGAGTCCAAGTTTTGTTCTTTTCTATTTTTTCTATCTCATCATTCATTGCTTCAATCTAACTTTCATTTTTCAAAGCATCTTTAACATTTCTAGGTTCAAATTCAGCTAGTAAACATGTACCTTTTAATTTTCTTCTTGTCATTGTTCCTTCAAATTTGTCTCCAATATTCTGATCAGGTGCATGATGCCTTTTGACATATCTTGCTAACACAGGCTCTTTGGGCTTTGAATGAGTTCTACCATCTTCATCTTGAATTTCAATTTCAAGCTTGGATCTTTCTATTTGTGACTCTAGTCCATTAGGCTTGGTTTGAACTAGCTCAGTAGCCTTTGATTGTGACTCGGGTCCTTCAGATTATAGCTCATGTTACACTATCTGCAACTCGATTACTGATGAAGATTCTGGGGACTTGGGAGATGAAGCTTCCTTTATTTTAGATAGATTTGGTAGGGTATCAGGTTCATAGTAAACAAATCTTCTGTAATCTTCTAGTTCCTTGTTGCTTTCTTCTTCACTCTTTTTTGCAAACTCATCAACTCTAACATGTGCACTTTCTATAATTTAATGAGTAGAAAAATTCAAACATTTGTATGTTTTACTTTTGTAGGAATATCCTAGAAATATGCCTTCATCACCTTTTGCATCAAATTTTCCTTGTCTACATTCTCTTAAGATATAACATTTGCTACCAAATACTTTCAAGTAACTTACATTAGGTTTGTAGCCATATGATACTTGATAAGGAGTTTTAAAAAAAATATTTTTTCAACTATACTCTATTCAAGATATGAACTACAATGCTGATAGCTTTCTTTCAATATTTGAGAGCAACCTTCTTTTGAATCATCAAGGTTCTTGCACAATCCATGATAGATCTATTTCTTCTTTCAACTATACCATTCTTCCATGGTGTACTAGGGGCTGATATGTATCTTTTGATTCCTCTTTCAATTTAGAAATTATTGAATTCATTGGAGATGAATTCACCACCTTTGTATGATCTTAAGCATTTCACCCTTTCCAGTTTCCTTTTCTACTCTTGCTATACCATTTGAATTTTTGAAAGGCTTGTGATTTTTCTTTTAGATACATTACTATCATCATTCTAGAATAGTCATCAACAAAGAGAATGAAAAAAATTTCTCCACTATAGCTTTCTATTCCAATAGGTCCACATAAATTTGTGTGAACAATTTCCAAGACTTCTTCTGATTGATAGTTTTTTTCTTTTCCCATCTTACCAATTTGGCAATTCCTGAATATAACCATGTTAGGTTTCTTCAAACTAGGAATACATCTTACCCTTTTATGTTTTGCTTATCTTAAATAGATGATCAAAGTTTACATGACATAGCCTTTTGTGACATAACCAACTTTTCACTACTTGAGCAATAAAACATGAACAATCACTAAGATCAAGATAAAATAGATTACCTTTTGTTTGCTTGCCAGATCCAACCAGATTTCCTTTTCTATCAAGTAGTTTGGACTGTCCATTCATGAATTCTACCTTGAATCCAATGTTATTCAACTATGCCACACTCAATAGATTATTCTTTAGTTCTTCAACCCAATAAGCATTATCACAGATGAGTTCTTTAGTCAATGAAATACATCCTCTTCCTTTTATGTTACAAGGTTCATTATTTCCAAATCTCACACTACCTCCATCATAATATTCCATGTGCTCAAATTTTGTTTTGTCACCAGTCATATAATGTGAACAACCACTATTAATAATCCATACATCATTTTTGCTATCATGAGAGATAAGTGCCATCTTATCTCCTTCATCATCAGATTCATCTTTCATAGCAACATATACCATTTCATCTTCACTGTTATCAAAATCTTTAGCTATAAAAAAAGATTTATTACCTTTGTCCTTGTAGTTCTTGTAGTTCTTGGAGTCCTTGTATCCTTTTTGATTATTTCTTTTCTTTTCATTCTTGATTTCCTTATTTGGACACCTAGCAACAATGTGACCAACTTCTTCACAAGAAAAGTAGATCAAAGGAACTTTACCTTTCTACTTTCCTCTACCTTTGGAATACTTTCTATCAAGTAGGGCTTCAACAACTTCAAGATCACTATTTGAACATTCTTCAAGTGTTCCTTCTTTGTCACTTCCTGATTGACTAGACTTTGATTTCTTACCCTTTTCTTTGAGTGAGAGTTTAGCTTTAAAGGTGGATTCAATAACTTTTGAACTAGGAAAATAGTTATCAAAGTTATCTAACTCAAAAGCTATCAATCTTTCAACTAGAGAATCCAAATATATTTTATTATTTGGATCACATCTCATTTATTGAATATTAGATGCTCTAATTTCATAAATAAGACAAAGAGTTCCAAGTAGCTTACCACTATTTTCTCTTCAATGTCTCCTCTAGATGCCTTGATTGCACTTACACTGGTCTTGATCCTTTAAACATGTTTTGCAATGTTTTCATTTTCTCTCATTCTCATTTGATCAAATTTTCCTCTGAGGCTTTCTCCTTTGGCCCTTCTTAAATTATCATCTCCTCCATAGATATCTTTCAGTTCAGTCCACATTGCATGAGCAGTTTGGATATCCTTTACCTCATCAAATTTAGCATAACTAAGAGCAGATGCAATATCGATCATTATGATACTATGATTCTTCTTTTTAACAATATCTTCAATAGATAATGTTCTAGTGGGATTCTTGTACTTAGCATCAAGATATTTGTAACCTAAATCACTAATTGTAGCTAGGTGTAACCTCATAAGTCCTTGCCATGCTACAAAATTGTCTCTATTCAACTTGGGGATTTCTCTTTTGTAAGACATCTTGAACTTTAGCTTAGGTCCTCGAAACCTTCTCTATAAGAACCAAATGCTCTGATACCAATTATTGAAAATATAAGAGGAGTAACTAAGAGGAGAGGGGTGAATCAGTTACTACTAAAATAAATCCCAGATCCCTTAAATGTCAGTGAAAAGGCAAACTAAAAATTGAATATTGTTGAAGCTTGGTAAACACATACAGAATCCTATAACTTGATAAATGCTTGGCATATAAACTTTATATGTTATCTATGATTACCATTACTTTAACTTAGTTGCAAACACATAAAATAAAATAGCTTGAACACATTTGACACCAAGATTTAACATGGAAACCCAATTTGGGAAAAACCACTAATTGCAACTAGTTACTATTTTTCACTCTTCTGAAGTGATCCCTATTAGGAGCCAACCCTGTTAAAGGTTACAAAACACACTATTAGGTGTGACCCTATTAAAGGATTTAATCACCCTATTAGGAGTGGCCTTGTTAGAGGTCTTTAGACAATTCAATAGAATTGCCACCTTGTTAAAGGATTTGCAAATAACTGTTAAGCCAACTCTGTTAAGAGATTTAGCGCACTGCTACAATGGTTAGAGAGTAACAATGAGATGATGCAATTTGAATGCAACTAATTTTTTGAGTACAGATCTCTATTCTAGCTTGTACTTGATCCTTCCTAATCAAATATGGCTTTTCTACTTCACAAGGATACTCTACTTATCCTTCAAATTCGCTTCCTCTTCTCATCATTAGATCTTCAATAACTTCATGCTTTTCACACACACTTTGAAATCACAACTTCACCTTATACTTACATCTTCCACTTTGCCAAGTTATCTCAAATACAACTTACAATAATTAATATTCATCACCACAGTCAACTAGAATCAATAGATAAATCAATTAAGCTTAATATGTGAAAATAATAAAATCCTTCATTAGCATACCTAGCTCAGTAGAAACTAACTCAAAAATTATTTTTTTTGTTAACCAATAGAAGCTTAGTTAACACTGCAAACTTGCAAAAATCCTTTGGCAACCAAGTGAGCTCAGTTAGCACTAGTTCCATGTGGCCCCTATAGTTCCCACCCATGTTATGTATAGAATGCAGGGAGAACCCTTCCTTCATTAACTAAGTGAGCTCAATTAACACTCATCTTCTGCATATTTTCCTTTGATACCCAAGTGAACCTGGCAGACACTACCTTTTGAACTAGGCAAAAATAAGAAAGCTCAGTAGACATTGAAAACTATCTTTACTACCTGAGTGAGCTCATCATATACTGACTGATAATGATATGACATTTGTGTAACATCAAAGACAACACATAATTAATCAATTGTATTCAACAACTATATGTAATTCATAGACTTCTAATAGGGTCAATATCCTTAACAAGATTATTTTGTTTAGTAGATCATTATGTGGGTGCCATCCCCACTGGGATTTTCCATTGGCCAGGGTTCTCTCTATGTATGTTTTTATTTAATGTTCACCATTGTTGGCTTACTTTCATATGCATTTTTTAAAGTAATTAATAATATCTAGTTGTGGGCAAAAGTTTGTCGAATGTTGATTCACCCCCCTCTCAGTATTGTCTATTTTTAATAGATCCACTGCTCTTTGACCATAGAAATATCCTCCTATGTATCTTGGAGAAAAAAAATTTCCACAACATAACTAACAAGAGAATTATGGGCATAACCATCAATATCAGGACCAACAATGGGGGAAAAACAAAAAAAAATCCAACCCTTGATGAAATCTTCGCACAACCAACAACAAAGTGAAACCAATATGAGCAATAGTGAAATTAAAATATTTTCCTATAGAATGTAAACCACTAGTGACAATAGGGAAACCAAGAGATTTACCATTACACTCAACATGAATAAAACCATCTTTAGATGTTGTGGTAATTGCATAAATTCTAGCCAAACCACTGCCCAAAGTAACACCAGTAGCATCAAGTAAAACCAAAGTAGAAAAGGGGACTACCCTAGAACAATCATGCTCAATAGAAGGGGAATCCTATGCAAAAATCTAGGAGAAGCCCTTCTTAGCAACATTGTAATGTTGAAAAGAGGTGACCTTCCACCAAGGTCTATATATTTTCTATCTTAACCCTCTATAAACTGCATGGGCCACAAAATGACCAATATTTAAGAACTTTCTACATCTCAAGAGAATCCTTTCATAGTCCAAAATTTGAATCCAAAATCCTTTAGGATGTGCCAAATTAATATTTTTGAGAAATCTCTTAGTGATGTCCACCTCCACTAGGATCCTCACATAAGTAGAATGCATAATATTTGATGAATCGTCATCAACCATAAAGAAATCACTTGTAGCTATGTATGTTGATCAAAAGGAAAAAAATAACAACTTTCTCTTTCTCAAGACATTTTTTTACACGTCTTTGAATTTTCAGTATAGTTGTGAATTTATGACAAATCAAGGTCTCCATCAAACCTAGATCTTATTTATTCAATCTTTAAACATCTATTTCAAAAGTATAATTGGTCCAAGTAGAGGTTAGATTTTTTTCCTAATACCATTGTAGAAATATTTATTGTGGCCTAGTCCATAAATTATTAAAAACAGTTTTAAAAAATTCTTAAACATATAGATAATTATGATGCAAGAGCATCCTGGGTGTAAGGGCAATCTTGCATCACCAAAAAAAAATTTATTTTCATTCTTTTCTATTTTAATAAGGACTAGTAGACAAGTTGGTTACTATTTATGGGAACTTTTTATTTTTAGTAAGTTTTTCATATGAGCTCAAAATGTTCTCATTTTCTATAGGAAGGTTCATTTTAGAGATATAAGCCTACCATATAAATATCATTGCTTTAGCTTAAGTATCAAAGAAGTTATTGTAAATTTTCGATGGAACAATTTGCAAAAAAACCTTCAACCTCACCGTTGGAGGCCTTAGAGTGTTTAGATGAGGTCTGAAAACTCAATGGGAGGGCATTAGCACAATTTTGAGCCTATAAATCAAGAGTTGGCATTTTTGAAAAGTGGTTATAATAGCTAATTGGAGCAATGGTTCTTGAGTTATGCCCTTCTAAAGTTGGGCTACCAAAATTTATAAAATAATTTGTCAAAGATGTATTTGGCTGACTCTATGTGTATTATTAGGGTCTGTTAGCCCTAGGTATTAAGTTTGAACATCTAGAACCTTCCTGAGCGGCATAAAACTGCCTATTTAAGAAATGCTCGAACATTGTCTATGGAAGCTCTCGGTGATAGTTTGTAGCTTGTCTTGTAAATTATTGTACTAAAGGTGCCCATGTGGGATAGCATATTGTACTTATGAATTCTATAATTCTACATTTGTGGTGCAAATAAGAAGTCCATATTTTGTTCTAGAATTTGCTATTTTTTCTTTGTTTATGTTATGAGTTTATGGTATTAAGGGGAGCACCTTGGATCAACTGGTATTAGAGCTAGAGTTATTTAGTGCGTGGACAGATTAGAATTTGTGAGATATTTTGCACCAAGACTGTGGTTTGGGCTAAGTGTGTAGATAGATCGTCGATTGTGAGGCAGTTTGCAGTAGGGTTTGAGCGAAATTGCAAAAATCCCTCCATGAAGGGAGCATGGTAGAAGAGCCATAGGTGTTGCACTTCAGGGTTTCTGAGCCCTCCAAAGGAAAATGAAAGCATTAGAAGAAAAAATGCAAAGAAGAATCAATCTTCCTATGAGAGATGAAAGCGAGGATGAGGAAAAAGTAGAAGAAAATGCCAGAGCAGAGCTAGTTCTAAAGCCAGAGGAAGAGAGGCTTTTCAGGACCATCTCTAAGATTAGAAAAAGACCTAAGTTTGAGGTTTCCACATTTTCAAAAAATCTTAACCTAGAAGAGATGATTGACTGGATCAATGAATTGGAGAAGTACTTTAAGTATGAAGATATTGAGGATCCAGATAGGGTCAAGTTTGTAAAGGTAAAACTGAAGGGACATGCAAAGATCTAGTGGCAAGAGGTTCAGTTGGAGTGGAATAGAAAGGGAAAGGAAAAAATCACTAGATGAGATCAGATGATAGCTAAAATGAAGTGACAATTCATTCCTATGGATTATGAGCTTGATCTATTGAAGAAGATGCAAGGAATGAAGCAAACAGGAAGATCTATTCAAGAGTATACTAAAGAGTTCTACCGATTTCTCCTTAGAACCAACCATGCACAAGTTGATAAGGAGAAAGTCACCCATTATGTTAATGGTTTAAGGCCTAACATTTAGGATGAGTTGAGTCTAGTTCGAATAAGCAGTATTGAGGAGGTATACTAGTTTTCCCTAAGAGTCAAGGAGAAGATGAGCAAGAAGTTTGACAATAAGAATGGTGGAAGAGGTCATGGTGGAAGATCTCGTGAACGACCTTATGGTGGTCATAATGATGATCAACCTTATTGTGGAAGAGTGCTTAGTTGTCAACCTTATCTTCTACCACTTTCTAGCTTGTTCTACAAGCTTCCATGAGGCCTTTATATTCAGTCTCTCTCTCTCTCATTGTAAACACATTGCATTCTCATTGTAAATACAATTTCATTGTTTTGCATTATTTCTCTCTCATGTCCATTTAGGGTTTTTCCAAGCTCCACCTCTTCCTTCTTGGTTTCCCTTCAATAGGTTATTTTGCATGTAGGTGATCTTGGTGACTACAGAGTTGGATTTCATCAACTCCTACATAATATCAGAGCCTCCCTGCTACTGCTTCGTTGAAGGATTTTTGAAGTCACAATTCAGAGACACAAACCCTAGTTTGTTTGTGATTTTTTCTTCAATCTGGGGGAAGAGCTTTTTTTTGGAGCACTTTGGGCCCAAAGGGATGCTGCCATTGGATTTAGAAGACATTTTTCAACTAGGATCCATATAAAATTTGCTAATTTTGGATATAGGGCTCTGGGAGGCAATTTTTTTTTCATTTTAGAGCCTTCTATATGGTCGTATGGATGCAGAGTGTTTAAAAAATAAAATAAAATTGTTTTGGGCCATGCCATTGCCTAGTGGCCAACGTGGGGCCACCTGTGCACTACTCCTCTGGTAGCTCTATTCCCAATTGCAGCACCCATGTTGCTCTCCCAGTGGTGCCCCTGATTGCTCTGCCTCCTTTGTTTAGTGCTCAGCTCCTCTACTAGTTTTGACCACTCTGCCCAAGTCTTACCACCTCCAGTGCTACTCTGACTACTACATCAGCACCAACCCATGTGGAGTCACCATAAGCGGATGCTTGGCACATTTGATTGCTTGCATGGAGGTTCTTGCACAGTCAACGCCACACTGCATGTGACACGTGGTAGGGCTGCCATGTGGCCCCTGCCACATCAACCACTTGCCACATGGCATCCATGTGGCACTACCATGTGGCCCTTGCCACATCAACCACTTCCAATGTGGCATCCATGTGGCACTACCACATGGTTGCCATGTGGCTTTTTTTTTTGCAGTGAAGGCCTTCAAGTTATCAAATTTAACATTGTGATCTGATGACATCAGCATGACATCAACACTACATCACCACCAACACCTCTCCAGGGTTTATTTTGACCTACCTTTGTTTTTTGGCCATAACTTGAGCATACAAAGGTATTTTTCTAATCTAAAAGAAGTGCCAAAAAGCTAGTTCTAAGATAGAGACATTGATCTAGGTATTTTTAAATTTTGATATAGTTTTTTTGCCCATTTTTTTAGTTGAAGTTCAAAGTTGTGTTTTTGACTCTGGCATGCATTTATTTTGCATCCCATGTCAATTTTTTGAAAACATTATACTTTTGGAAAGCTAGTTTTTCCACCTTTTTAGAAATGTATTTTTTTTCTTTAGATTTTGGTCCATGCTCTTTCTATCATGTTTTTGGCATTTTTTTCTCTATGGTGGATATCTTGGGTGTTTTAGGTTTAAGGGTCATTTTCCTGGCATGGTTTCTTTTTTTTAGGTTGTACTTTCTTTTATGTCAACTTTTTTTTTGTTTTGATCATTGTAGACATCATTTGTAAGAACTTTTGTGTACACGTTGAGATAAAGTGTCACTTTTGCATTTCAAGTTCATGAACATTATTTTTGAGTCAATTATACATGCACTATTTTTATAAAGCACCATGGGGGATAGTTGTTTGCTATTTTAGGCCTTCTTCCTTTTGTTTTCCCATGCAGCATTGTCGTGACCATATCTTTATAGGTGTTTGTACCTCTTCCTTTCTCGTCGTTCTTGGTTTGTCTGCAGGAGATTTTTGGCCCACCTTCTTAGTTGCCTATCATCTCACCCCATTTGCATTAAGGGGGGGTTATGCTATTTTTCTAATGCATCTATGGTTCGATGGTTCAATAGTGTGAACTATGATTTTAGTGGTTGATCCTATATATGAGGCAATTGCAGTGGCTAGCTACCTATTCATTTCAGTGAGATGGATCATCTACCATATAGACATGCTCGGTTCATGCCTTCTTCTTCCATGGAGGTTCTTTAGATCAAAATTTTTCTTTCTAATGGTAGATTTTGCAGCTTCTTCATGCTTTAGTGATGCTCTTCATGATCTCTTTTTGTTCCTATTTTAGGGGACATTTCCCTAGTTGGAGGCTTCTTTAGTTCTTCACTAGTTTTTTACCTCTTTTTTGGGGGAGAGATTTTCTCACGTGGTTTTCTCTCTTTCCCCATTTATAGAGGTTGCATCTCTTTGCATTGTACATGGGTACCTAACATGGCCTTGTTGCTAGGACCCATTCTGCATTTTCATCTTAGTTTTGGGAGCTTAAGGCATTCCCCTAAGTTGCACTTAGGGGGGGGGGGGGGGGGGGGGGGTGTTAGAGTTAATAATTAATTAATAATTAATTATTTATTCTATTTACTTAAGCTTACTTAGGTTAATGCATTTATTTAATATTTAGTATTTAATGCATGTAGTGATGAGTTGTTGACAACATGAGAGTTTGTTCCCTTTTAGCATGTTCTACCTTTTTGTGGAAGAGTGCTTAGTTGTCAACCTTATCTTCGACCAGTTTTCAGCTTGTTCTACAAGCTTCCATGAGGCCTTTATATTCGGTCTCTCTCTCATTGTAAACACATTGTATTCTCATTATAAATACAATTTTATTGTTTTTCATTATTTCTCTCTCATGCTCGTTTAGGGTTTTTCCAAGCTCCACATCTTCCTTCTTGGTTTCCCTTTGACAGGTTATTTTGCATGTAGGTGATCTTGGCAACTGTAGAGTTGGATTTCATCAACTCCTATAGCAAGTGGTACTTCAATAGGAGTTGTTCTGAGCCAAGAAGGTAGAACTATTACTTATTTCAGTGAGAAGTTGAAAGATAGAAAAAGAATTTTTTTTTTTTATGATCAAGAATTTTATGCTATGGTTCAAGCATTGAATAAAATGGAGACACTATCTTCTTCCTAAGGAGTTTGTTTTGTATACTGATCATCAAGCTTTGCAATATTTGAATAGTCAAGGAAAATTGAACCAAAAACATTTAAAGTGGGTTGAGTTTTTGTAGAGTTATACTTTTTTTTTGAAACACAAGAGTGGAGAGTTTGACACAGTTGTAGATGCTCTTAGTAGAAGACAACTTTTGCTAACAAAAATATAGATAGAGGTAGTTGGTTTCAAGGAACTCAGTACATTGTATCTAGATGATCCTAATTTTGAAGTGTGGAAGGATTTTACATAACCTGTTACACTTGTTAGGACAAAGTTGTTAGATTTCATGATTCAAGATAATATGTTGTTCAAAGGAAGCTAGTTGTGCATTCCCAGAAGTTTAATAAGAGAGAATCTCATGAAGGAGAAGCATAGTGGAGGATTGGCTAGACATTTTGGTAGAGATAAAACTATAGCTTTGGTTGATAAAAATTATTACTAGCCACAACTACAACAAGATGTGATGAAGTTTGTATAAAGTTGTCGAGTATGTTAGATGGCGAAAGGAGTGAAGCAGAATACAAGGTTGTATCAACCATTACCTATACCAAAGAAACTGTGGGAGGATGTCAACATGGATTTTTTCTTAGATTACTGAGGACACAATGTTGGCATGATTCTATTTTTGTGGTGGTTGATAGGTTTTCAAAGATGGCACATTTAATTCCTTATAAGAAGACTAGTGATGTTGTTCATGTAGTAGAGTTGTTTTTCAGAGAAGTGGTGAGATTGCATCTACCAAAGAGTATAGTTTTAGATCAAGATACCAAATTTGTTGAGTATTTTTGGCATACATTGTGGAAGAAGTTGAAGAAAAATTTGAAGTTTAGTTCATCACATTATCCATAGAGTGATGAACAGATAGAAGTTGTGAATCCTAGTTTGGGAAATTATGTCGAGATGCATGGTTGGAGATAAACTAAAAGGATGGGATATGATTTTACCACTAGCAGAATTTTCATATAATAAATCTATCAATAGGAGTATTGATAAATCATCATTCTAGATTGTATATGGGAGTAGTCCTAGAAATGCTTCTAAATTGAGACAATTGGATAAAGGAGAGATAAGTAGTGCTCAAGCAAAAGATTTTGCTAAACATTTAGGAACATCCATGAGGAGGTGAGGAAGTACATCATAAAGATGAATACATAGTATAAGGCTAAGGAAAATGTGAAAAGGTGATATAAGGAATTTTAGATTAGAGATGAAGTCATGGTTCATTTTAGAAATGAGCATTTTCCAGTGGGTACATATAATAAGCTGAAGATAAAGAAGTTTGGACCATGCAAGATAGCGAAAAGGCATGATTCTAAAAATACATATGAAGTGGAGTTGCCTACTAAATTGAATATTTCACCAGTATTTAATATTTCAAATTTGATAGAGTATTATGAAGGAGGTGATGGAGATGAAGTTGCATAAGCACAATGGAGCATTCTAGTAGTTAGTTCAACTACAAAGGAGATTGAGGAGATACTAGATAGTTGTGTTGGAAAAAGTACTAGAAACAGAACTTATAAGGAATATCTAGTCAAATGGAAAGGGAGACCAGTTGAGGATTCATCATGGCTAGCAAAGGAGGAGGTTAACCGTCTTGGTTTTCCTCTAAACACCTGAGATATAATAGGGTTACTTCTCAAATTACCTTGGGTGTATGATGCAGGAGCATCCTGGGTGTAAGGGCAATCTTGCATCACCAAATAATATTTTATTTTCAGTCTTTTCTATTTTAATAAGGACTAGTAGACAAGGTGGTTACTAGTAGAATTTTCTCATTTTCTAAAGGAAGGTTCATTTTAGAGATATAAGTCTACCATAAAAATCTCATTGCTCCAGCTTAAGTATCAAAGAAGTTATTGCAGATTTTTAGTGGAACAATTTGTAGAAAAATCTTCAAGCTCACCATTGGAGTCCTTAGAGTGCCCAAATGAGGTCCAAAAACTTGACAAAAGGGTGCTAATGTAGTTTTGAGCCTATAGATCAGGAGCTGGTGTTTCCAAAAAGTGGTTATAATAGCCTATTGGAGCAATGGTTCGTGAGTTATGGCCTTCTAAAGTTGGGCTACCAAAATTTCAAAAATAATTTTTCAAAGATGTATTTGGCCAACTCTATGTGTATTGTTAGGGTTTGTCGATCCTAGGTATTAAGTTTGAGCATCTGGAACCTTCTCGGGCAGCATAAAATTGCCTATTTAAGAAAGACCCAAACATTGTCTAGGGAAGCTTTGAGTGATAGTTTGCAGCTTGTCTTGCAAATTATTGTATTGAAAGCACTCATGTGGGTTAGAATATTGTACTTATGAATTCTATAATTTCACATTTGTGGCACAAATAAGAAGTCCATATTTTGTTCTCACATTGGCTATCATTTCTTTGTTTATGTTATGAGTTTATGGTATTAAGGGAAGCACCCTGCATCAAATTATAACTATATATTAGATACATTCATGTCACATATTTCTCCTTAAAATTAATTAGTTTATTCATTATAATTATTATTATAAGCAATATTTTATTTCACAAGCCAATATTTTGTGTCTTCTTATTAAGTACAACTATTTAGTATATTAACTATGTTATATTTCATGTTTAATTTAATTTATTTAACTTATATTAGTTATTTATAGATCATATAGTTATTTTTTCTTTTCTTTTTTCTTTTATCATAAATCTATAGATTACATCTACATATTAGACACTTCATTTTTCCTTCAGTACTTGTTTTATCTAATTCTGTTTTTTCTAATATTTTTTCCTCATGTTTTGTCTCTTCACTTGTTACCCCACCTCTTTTTTTAAGAGTTAAATGTACAACCCAAATCATATCTTCATAATAATATGTGTGTTGTGTATCTTCTTAATAATACTTTGTAGGGTGTGATCTAAAATGTTAATATAAAAATACTTAACATTTTTATAAAAATATTCTATATTCTTGCCTTATCTCTTTTCTTTAAAAAAGACCTAATCTATTTTTGTGAAGAATTTTTAATAAAGGTAATAAAATATTATACAATACCCAAACATTGCATTTGTATAGGACAAAAATATCAATTAAAATATGTTGAAGCATTTAATAGTTCCTCGATCAAGTAACTTTTACATTTTTTATCTTATATGTTTGGCTTTAACACATCCATCTAAACAGGTTCCTAGCAATGTTCAACCTTAGGGGAAAATATAAACCAATTCTTGAGTTGTTAGTTGCTTCAGAATAAAAAAATTAAATGTCTAGACCTAAAATATCACAACCAAAATTTGTCTTTGTTAGTTGTGATCTCTAAGTTGGAGACAAAATCCTTTTCTTCACTTTTGTAAAATATGTTTCTTAGTCTTTCATAAGCCCCAATAGATCTAAGCATTAAAAACCCAGATGAGTCATATTTGATTTATGAAATTATCATAACTAGAATCTCTTTTTTCATGTTTTCACCAAGACTAGTTATGTTGTCGAATGTATCCTTTACTCTTACACAATAATTACTTGACAATTTTACCATCTTACCTCTTCTAATTTCTAATTTGTCTCTTCAACGAGTGTAACTCAAGAAATTTCATTTGATAACTACCTTAGTAAGTTTCTCCTAGAATATTTCAAGCATATATGATTATCTTTATTGTTAAAGTTATTGGAAACACACTCTTATCGAGAGCTCCATGACTATAAAATGAGATTGAGAGTATTTCTTATTACTTTTATTCTAGTTTATTTATTGTTTCTCAAAATAATAATATGATTAATTGGCTCTTGATAATCTATTTTTATAATTTATCTAAATTATTATTTAATGAAATGTATATGAAATTTATGCTTTAATAACTATAACAGTTTCTATTAAATTAAGAAAAAATAACTTTTACCATGATCAAGTGTTAGGGAGATTTCAAATAAAAAATTAAAACCTATAAAACCTAGATAACAAATTTTCCTAATACCAAGTGAGATTTTCCATTGAACCAAAAATTCATAGATTAGTGTAAATTCACAAGCAACACATCTCCACTTTTGTAATGCCCTGCCTGGAGATCCTTGGAAACAAGGATTCAAATCAAGCCAATATATATATATTTTTTTACAAGTATGAATACACAAGACAACATCATACAGGGATCACAAAGAACACAACGAAAGACTTCAACACAATCCCAACAACCAACGAATCTTCGAATGCCAGTACCCAACTGACACACCCAAACAAAAGCCAACAACCACCACAACAAGATGAGGGCACAAGAAAAGACCACTCATCAACAAAACACCAAGCTAGGGTAAAATGCAGAATCTTGAAATTTGGCTAAGCCTGAAATCCTGAAGCCCTGAAAATTGGCTAAGTCTCGATTTCTGAAGCCCTGAAATTTCTTAGAATCCATAACTTATCTCTGAGAGGTCTGAAACCTATGTCAAATGATTTGTCCCATATATTAAAATATATCTTAAAATATACGTCAGCTTATACTTAAACGATATATTTTAAACCCCAAGAGACTAAAATAGAAACATGAAAACTCGAATTCAAGAGAAACCAATAGAATCCAAAATGCAACAGCATAGGGTCAAAGAATACCCAAAAGGGTATCCAAAACCACTTTCAAAAAGATCGGATCACGAAGATAAGTTCCCGCTAATGGAACACACAGGTTTTTCACTAAAATTGTGCGACACTTCTTACCAAGAGAGGGCGACACTTCTCCTTAAGGCGTGCGACATTCTTCCAGTGTCGTACGATATTTCTCAAGAAGGCGTGCGACACTTTACAGTCTCGTGCGACATTTCTCAAGAAGGTGTGCGACACTTTTCCAGTGTCGTACAAAATTTCTTAAGAAGGCATGCGACACTTTATAGTGTCGTACGACATAGTTTGTATGGGCATGCGATACATTTTTATGTCGCACAATGCTGAACAAATGTCGCCCATAGAAACACGAAAACACTCCTAGAAGAAAAAAAGACCAAAATTAGAGAAAAGAACCTCCACACCAGGGAGTACCGGATCCACAAAGGCTCGAGGAATGAACACTCGAGTGCAAGAACAACACAGAATGAAGAACATCAAACCATCTAAACTACAGCAGCAAAGAACACACTGAATATAAACATCGTAAAGAAAAAAAGTAACATCAAAATGTACATAAATACATCTCAAGAACAAAACAACCAAACTAAGTACGTGGTTCCTCCCAACCGTCAATAGCATCATAAGACCATCGTGGGTCCTAGCCATCCCCCGTGTGTAACATCCCAAGCCACTGACCAGATCGTCAGTACTATTGTAATAGGGACATCACTACTAAAAACATGCAACAATATAAGCATAAGGAAATCTAACATGCTAGTGATAACACATAAGATAATCCTATAGTAGATAACATCACCTATTACATGCTAAACAGTAGTAAGAAATAGATATACTACTAAAGCAAATCACATCATCTAATCATATGCTAAACATCATAATAAGGGAATGCCCCAAATAAAATAACATCATCTAAACATGGTAGACAAGCATCCCAATGAAAGCATAAATCACAAGAAAGCGTACTCCGAAACTTGAAGTACCAAGTGAAGACATCCAACAACGGTCGCACTAGGACAAAAGATCATCTCTGTACATCGATCCCTAGCAGTGGTGAAGGTAGCTAGGCCTCCCAACCACATGGAACCTGTAGGTCCACACCCGTCATGCTAATGGAGATAATGATCCAACCACAAACACACATAAAGCACAACATCCAAGGCTAACACTCACGCCAGACAGTATGATGGTTGCAACCAAGAACCTAAGACAATGCAAGGAGTACAGGTCCTGGTCAGACACTCAATAGGCTACTATGTAGGGGCTAACATCTTGGAGAGTCGCTTGGCATCAAAAAGCCCAAGCTCAGATTATGTGTCCTCAAACTTAAACGGGTGATCACATATTGTGTCCTCGAACTTAATCAGGTGCTCACACATTTTACTTATCTTAAGTTTTATTAACAATCACACATTTTATTTAGTTATCACTTGCTTAAAACTTCTTATCCTCCATCAACCTTCGGTGCCATGAACGTCGAGCTGCGAGATAGAAGCCCCCTCCAGATGCTACCCTACCCTACCCATGCTCATCCTACAACAAGTGCCCGTGGGCATGCATACTCCCATCCCAACCCCAATGATCATAACTTCCAGCAAATCCATGGAAGATTGGGCCTCACAAGTCACCCAACAAATGCGCATGTACTCGTGTGTGGCGCACCACCATCATGAAGATCATAACACAAGGACAAGAATGAGAACACAATGCAAAGAAAACACCCAACTTAAAGCAACACAGGAAGGATGGATTCTACACGAATTCCAAAGCCAATAAAATCATATATCATAAAACCACTCAACCGGCCTGAATCTAAGAGTATGGATTCTACACGAATCCCAATGATGTAACAAGACCAAATATCATGAACTCACTCAACCAGCCTCAATCTGAGAGTATGGATTCTACACGAATCCTAGTGTTCACGAAACAAAAGCAAAGGTCCAACAAAAACCATAACAAGAATAAAATCACTCAACCGATCACAACGTCAGGAGTACGGATGCAACACACATCCCAATGCAACATAAAAGTGAAATAGTGGTCTAACTGATATCCAAATGGATCATCCAGGTCCACGAACCACAATGTGCCAAGAAAACTCGAAAAAATAGGGCGGCATGCAAAACAAGGTAAAAACCTCAAAAATTTAGAAAACTTCAAAATTAAAACCCATTTGGCCTTTGGGTTCAAAAACCCCAAAAATCCAAAAATAAATGGAATCGAACACCGTATGCAAAAATGGCCAGCATAACGACATAAAATTCCAAACCCTCATCCCAAAAAATAGAGAAATGTTCATACATGCCCAACCGGGTAGAACTAGCATACAGAAACGGAGGGGAACACTAGTTCTCAGCCTCCAAACAAATGGCTACCAAAAATAGAAGCAGAAACAAAGCATAAATAATAAAACAGGAAAGCCCTACCTCACAGCCAAAAGGGCAAAACGGGAATTTGAACCATAAAATAAATATCCCACAGAAGTAGCTGAAAATTGCGGCAATCCAAGGTTTCCCCGAGCTGGATCCAACGAGCTCAACCTCGTGATGATCCCACGCCCGTACCTCCCACAATGAACAAAATAGTAAATCCTCATGAAGAGGATTTTTGGGTTTTACTCTCCAACTTTCCAATTTGAAAGTGAGAAGTGAGGAATTAAATTCCTCTTTGGATACTTATTCACTTTTCAGGTGAATAATCGATTAGGGCATTTAATCAGCCCTCGAATCGACCCAAACGAAAATAGGCTATTCCTATAAATAGGAACTCATCTATGTCAAAGCTGCTAGAAATTAAAATAAATCAATTAAAAAGCTTAAAAACCCAAAAAACACATAAATCTCCTAAACAACTTTTGCGATAAAGCGAAACTCTAAATGCACAGACATGCTTACTAGTCTAATCACATAATGCAATGAGTTCAGATTTAATAATCATCGAAAGGTTTAAATTAAACATTGAATTAAGGATATGTCGACCATACAAGGATGACATTGGTAAAATATGAAAGGCTGAATCACTAACTCCATGTGCCACTGCCAGGGATATAAATCTTGCACACTAAACAACATGATCAAGTGCAATTGCATATAATAACATAGCCGAAGCAATAAATGCATTAAATCACCTAATTTAACCATTTATTTAATTATATTAAAATAATCTATTTACATCACTCACGTTCGCATAAAGCATAACAATGTAGGAATGAAGTAAATAACCATAGCATTAAATCCATCACATAAGATAATCAGAGGTATGTCCAAATACTAGATAACTAGATATCATCATAAAACACACTGTCATCTAAAAATGGCATCATCATGCAATATGATTAACTGAATAGCATAGTAGTCTAATATATATGATACTGGAATCAAAGAGTAACATTTGACCCTTAGGTCATCTCAAATGTAAAACATCACATGAGTAACAAATATCTCTCTAATAAAAAATATAACAAGGTAAATGTCCGCAGCACATAACCAAATAATCTCACATGAACAATCCATTTAATTACTTAAGCATTTAATAATGATTGATTACTCTGTATTAAAAAGGCATTTAAAATACAAAAACAACCATAGTCATAAACATGACTAACCACTACTACAAGAACCTAGTCCAGTGTAGCATGGTAAAAAGTACATAGTGCAATCTCTGCACACATCTCAGGGTAATCATGGAACAACCTCATGATACCACATCGATCCTGGTAACCACTGACACAAACCTCAGTGAACCAAAAATCACATCATAATCTCAAAGATCAGTCAAAAGCATAAACAAAGAAACTGATACAGAAACATAAATCCAAACACCTCAATGGTGTAGACCACTCAGGGTCACAATCATGATCCATCACAACAAAAGATCATCAAGGTCGCATCCATCAGGATGACTTACAAAAGTCAAATGGGAGAGGCACTACAACTTTCCTGAGGTAGTCATTAATTCACAAAATCGGTTCCTAAAAAATGTGACATTTAATTTAATATACACTATTCTCAATAGTACCATGAATTCCATTGGATTAAATTCTTTACTTTATTCACAAAACTTAGCAATACATATCAAGGTTTTATGTATTCCACCTAGATTGCTATACTTTGGAATGCAAGATTTTGAATATTTTTCCTTTGTTGCACACATACTTTTCATAGATAGAATCTTATTATAGCTATGTCTTTCTAAAGATATTTCTTCCATAAGTATTTCCATGTTAAATTATTATAACTCCTAAATAAATTGAAGTCTTCAAAAAACCATTTTATTTATTTATATTGGGGCCATAGTCACTCAAACTATCTTAGCACTTTTTACATAACATATGTTGACTTATTTTGATATTAATATTAAAAGGTCATATACACCTTTTTGTAAGTTTTTGATAGTTTTCTAACCAGATAATTTATCATCAACTAATTGTTTCCTAATACACCTACATTCATCAAGATATAGTGATTTTCCCCCAATGGATTTAGTCTAGTGGTGGGTAACTTGTGTTGTTGAAAGAGAGGCAACGACTTCAGATCTTACAAGGAGATAAAATATCCATGCATTGTTTGTAGTAAAATTATGTGTCTCATCTAAGAAATACATAATAGTCCCATATTACTAGCACAAATTATTAAAAAATCTTTAATTTTTTACTATATTTTTAGAAGATTAAAATTGAGCCAACCATATAGTTTATGATGTAGAATGTAAATGATAGTGATATTTTTTGTTACAAATTCTTTAGAATAACTAAGAGGGGAGGGGGGGTGGTGTTGAATCAGTTATTCAAGGTCCAAATTTCCAATTAAAACTTTTTCATCAAGTAAAATGAGCCTATTAAATTGTTCATGCATCCAAGCTTAAATTTCCTACTTAGCAAGTTATTGTACATCAACATGCAAGCATAACACATGAAAGATCAACACATAACACAGTGATTTATGTGGAAACCCAATTTGGGAAAAACCACCAGTAACATGTTACTCAATTCTCACTCTTTTAAAGTGATGCCCTATGAAAGTTCTACCCTGTTAAAGGCTACAACACACTATTAAATGTGACCTTGTTAGAGGATTTAACCACCTTGTTAAAAGTGGGCCTGGTTAGAGGACTTTAGAACATTCACTTGGAATGCCACCCTATTAAAGGATTTACAAATGGTTGTTAAACCAACCTAAATCCAGAGGATTTTACCCTATCTTGCACAATTTTTAGAGAGTAACAAAAAGGGCTTTTGACCTAATACAACTCACAACTTATCTTGTAGATTTCAAATCACAATTCAACTCATAACATTACTCGAATTTTTGTCTCTTCAACTCTGACAACTTGTTCTCCTTTCAAGCTTTGTCTCCTTGAGTCTTCATGCTCAATGTACTAGTGTAATCTCCACTATGACCACTTATTGAAGTAGAGTCTCTATGCTCTATTCTTCCTTCACCTTCTCCTTGACATTCTTCAACAACTTCACATTGTGGCACCCTAACTTCTTTTGCTTCTTGGTCTGTGACTCCTTAAACAAAAGTCTAGAATTTCTTTTCCTACTTGATTCTTCCCTCCTTGAATTTTAGTTCAAATGGATTAGGTAGGATTCAATGAATCTAACCCATATGTTGTTTCTTCTAGAAACATCATGAAGAATCCTCTTGAATTTTGTCAAAAATGGTTTACCTAAAATTTTGTGCCACTAGTTCATCATCCTTATCCTCCATTTGGTTCACAAAATTCAAGGTAACAAACTTCTCAACTTAGATTTGGTGAATCTTTGACTTTTCCAATAATGTAGCAGCTCGGTACTATTGAAATTTTGGTGCTCAACACATACTATGTTACTTAGCATCAACTACATTTTACTGATGCTTGACACCTATTGTGGATTCACTTGTCATCCACTAAATTTTTTTCTAATGCTCGACACCTAAAGTTTTCTTGGCACCTGAACATGCTCGAATCCTTCTGTATCACTCGACACACACTAGATTTTGCATTTGCTTGGCTCGAACTAGCTTGCTCAGCACTCACTAATGAACTTAGTTAAGCTTTGCAAATAACCTTGTTACAACTTGTTCTTCCAGTGTTTCTAAGTGTGACCAACCTCTATATCTTCAAGTATACTATCAATACATCATTTCACCAATGTCTTAGTTGATCTTTATACTTCATTACAAAACCATAACTTGACCTTTCCCTTGGGTACTTTTGTTACATCATGTTGATTAAATCCTATTCATGAATTAACTAAGTGATAGTACTTCGATCTTATAAGCAATTATCATTCCAACAAATAATAGGTTTGAAATTACTGATAAAACAATGATTGAAAACATTCTTTATCAACAATTTCCCTCTTTGCAATCAATCTTTTTAAATCAGATTTCTAACAATCTCCCTCTTTGGTATTGATGGCAAACCAAATTGATCAACCAAGTCATTAAAATGCTAACTGGGTTAAAACAATAAATCAAATGCCAAAAAGAAAACTTTATTCAAAACTATTCATTTTATCAACAACATAAACTAGCTTATGACTCCCTCTGAATTCTTTTGTTGATAAACTGTCTTCTCCTTCTTTGTTCTACTATTCCTCTGATTGATTCTTGTCTATACTATTTTCTCCCTCTAAGCTATTATTTCCTTTTACATATATGAACATTCTTTTTCTTTCTACTACTCCTGACTCTCTCTTACATTATTTCTCCCTCTACATGCATTGATCATTTTTTGTTATATTAGCTACTTCTCCCTCTATATGCATTGATCATTTTTCACTATTTCTCCCTCTTTGACAACAATGCCAAAGACTTATTATCTTAGCATCTTAACATGCAAGTATATCATTTGCAAGTACTCCAATTTCTCCCTCTATCACCTTGCTTGTGACTAATTTGGAACTTCACCACTTTGATTACTTCAGGCATAATCCTAAAGTAAATATCCTCTTTTTCAATTTGTAATATGCCAACAATCAATTCATTTGATGCAAGGCAGTGTTGCTTTTGCCTCAAACAACCTTGGATAGGGGTATCACCCCCAAGTTACCTCTAAGATACTCAAAAGCATATTTAGGTAGTGCTTTTGTAAAGATGTCAGCAATCTATTCCTTTGAGCTGACATATTCCCACCTTACTTGCTTGTCTTCCACCAATTCTCTTACACAGTGATACTTAATTACAATATGCTTTTTTTTGGCTTGCATCATAGCATTCTTTGATATGTTAATGTCACTTGTGTTATCACAATAGAGTATCATAGGTTCAATTACCTCTTCTTTCATACCTTGCAGTAGATTTTTGATCCATACAATATTAGTGCATTTTATAGTAGCAACAACATATTCAGCTTCTACTGTGGACTATGAGGTACAATTTTTCTTTTTTCTTGTCCAAGTAACCAATCTTTTGCCTAAGAAAAGTGCTCCTCCATTGGTGCTCTTTTTTTTCATCAATATTACCTCCCCAGTCTACATTAGTGTAGGCTTTCAACTCAAACTTTTCACTCCTGTTGTAGTATAAACCAAAGTCATCAGTTCCTTTTAGATACCTCAATATTCTCTTTACTACCATTAGATGATTTTCTCTTGGGTTAGTAGAAAATCTTGCCACTATTTCAAAAACTAATGAAATGTCTAGTCTACTATGCACAACATACTGCAACTTTCCAATCATTGATCTATACATTGTCTAATTTACTTCACCTGACTCATTATTCTTGGATAACTTATGTCCTATTACCATTGGTGTACTTACTAGTTTTGAATATTCTAATCCAAAGGTCTAGAGTATCTCCTTGATGTATTTTTATTGGGTCACAAATATGCCATGCTTCAGTTGATCTACTTGCAATCCAACAAAGAATTTGATTTCTCCAAACACTGACATCTCAAACTCATGTTTCATTTGGTCAACAAAATCTTTGCATAAGACATCTTTTCCTCCAAATATTGTATCATCAAAAAAGATTTTAGATATCAAAATGTCTTTACCTTTTTTTGCCTTGATATATAGGTTGTTGTTGTCATCTATTCTCTCAAATCCTATCTTGACAAGGTATTTATGTAGTCTCTCATACCATGCTCTAGGTGCTTGCTTCAAACCATAGAGTGCTTTATGTAGTTTGCAAATCATATCCTTGTTGTTGTCATCAACAAATCACTCTGGTCATTCTATGTAGACTTCCTCTTCCAGTATACCATTTAGAAAAGTAGACTTTACATCCATTTGGTAGACTTTAAAACCTTTGTAGGTAGCATATGCAAGTAGTGTTCTCACTCCTTCCATTCTTGCAATAGGGGAAAATGTGTTGAAAATCTGATTGAAAAGCTCATTGCTATTGAAGATCAAAGAGGAAGATTATTGTGGAAGATTTTTTTCAATCATTATTTTGCTATTGATGTCAAACTTGCTATTTTTAGGGATGATATTTGCTTATAAGATTCCTGTAGTATCACTTAGGTTATTGATGAAAAGGATTTGATCAATAAGATGTAACAAGAGCACCTAAGGGAAAGATTGAGTTTTGATGTTATAATGAAGTACAAGGATTAGTTAAGACAATGGTTAAATAGTGTATTGATGAAATACTCAAAGATATAGAGGTTGGTCACACTTAGATAAATTGGAAGAAGAAGTTGTAACAAGGTTGACTGCAAAGCTTTAACCAAGATCATTAGTGGGTGCCAAGCAAGTTAGTTGATGTTGAGTGATCTTCAAGTGCCAAGTAAAGATCAGGTCCTGAGCATCAAAAAAATTTTAGTATGTGTTGAGTAATCTTTAGGTGCCAAGCATTAGGAAAAACATAGTTAATGCCAAATAACATGGTATGTGCCGAGCACAAGTATTTCAATAGTGTCAAGTTGCTGCATTATTTCAAATGATGAAATTTTTTCAAATTTGAACTGACATAGTGGTTGCATTGAATTTTCTCAACAAGTTGGAGGATAAGGATGGTGAGTTGTTGGCATAGAATCTTATGTAAACCATTTTTGGGTGAATTCTAATGGATTATTCAAGAAGCTTCTAGAGGGAATAGAATATGAGATAGATAAAATGTATCCTACCTAATCCATGCGAATTGAAATTGAAAAATGGAAGAATAAAGTAGGAAAAGGAACTCCAAGACTTATATTTAAGAAGTCATAGACCAAGAAGCAAGGAGCTATAGATCCTGTTGCTACAGAAGTGCCAAAATTTATGAAGTGATTGAAAGGGTGTCAAGGAGGAGACATATAGGAGAAGGAAGAGCATAGAGGCTATACTTCTACAAGTGGTCATGAAGAGATTATTGTACTAGTATATTGAGTATGGAGACTCAAGGAGACAAAGCTTGAAAGAAAATACAAGCAGTTAAGAGTTGCAGAGATAGAAGGCCAGACATGGATATGAGTAGAGAAGTGATCTGAAATTTGCAAGATAAGTTATATGTTGTAGTCGGGTCAAGATGTTCTAACACTCTCTAGCAATTGAATTAGATCTAAAAATCCTATGGACTTAGGTTGGCCTAAAAGCCATTTATAAATCCTTTAATAGGGTGGCATTCCAAGTGAATGATCTAAAGTCCTTTTACTAGGCCCACTTCTAATAGGGTTGTTAAATCCTCTAATGAGGTCACATTTAATAGTGTGTGTTGTAAGTCTTCAATAGGGTAGGCCTTTCACAAGGCATTAGTTCATAAGGGTGATAATTGAGTAGTATGTTACTATTGGTTTTTCCCAAATTGGGTTTCCACGTAAATCACTGTGTCATGTGTTAATTTCTGTGTGTTGCACTTGCATGTTGATTGATAGTAACTTGCTAATTAGAAAAGTTAAAGTTTACATGAATGAATGATTGAATGGATTTATCACACTCAAAGAAAAGTAAAAAGGACATCTAGACCTTGAATAACTGATTCACCCCCCCCCTCCCAGTTATTCTAAAGCAATTCTAACAAAATGTTTCTCCATAGTCTAGTCCTTCTTCTTGTGCATAACCTTTGTAGACTAATCTAGCTTTATTTCTTGTTATCTCACCATTCTCATCAATTTTTTTCCTAAACACCCATTTGGTACCAATTACATTTTTATTAGCTGGTCTAGGAACTAGGGTCCAAGTTTTGTTCTTCTCAATCTGATCTATCTCTTCTTCCATACCTTTATGCCAATTATCATCTTGTAGTGCATCTTTTACTATTTTGGGCTCAATCTTGCTTAGTAGAGATGATTCATTCCTTAGTCTATTCCTTGTCATTGGTCTAGCTTCCTTTTCACCAATGATTTTTTTTGTAGGGTGATGTCTTCTCACATACTTAGATAGTCTTGGTTTTGTCCTTCTTTCCATATTTGGCTCTCCAGCTTCAGAGTCACTTTGCACATCAAGTATTTCATCATCTCTTCCATGTGTACTATTTTCCAAAATCAAAGTGCACATTACCTTCATTCTATATCTTGGCTTCTTAATGTATCTCAACATTCATTGGTCATGACTCAGATGATACTAAAATTTGTTATTGATTTTCAACTTGATTGGTATCATCATCTTCGGTTGGCATTCCTTCATAGAAGTATACAAAAGATCTATAATCTTTTGGTTTCTTGGATTCATCAACTTGGACTCCTACATGCTCATCAAAATTTACATTTGCACTCTCCATAATCTTATTAGTGTTAGTATTCAAACACTTATATGCTTTTCTTCTAGTGGAGTATCCAAGGAATATGCCTTCATCACTCTTTGCATCATACTTGCCATTCCTAGTATCCTTAAGAATATAGCATTTACAACCAAATACTTTGAATGTTTTACATTAAGTAAGTGACCATAACATAGTTCAAAAGGTGTTGCATTTGTACCTTTCTTGACTTGTACTTGGTTTAGGGTATAAACAATAGTACTTACAACTTCTCTCTTGTACTTTAGAGAAATATTTTTCTCCATTATTAATGTTTTGGCATAGTCTATCACTGATCTATTCCTCCTTTCTGCAATGCCTTCTGAGGTGGAGTTCTTGGTGCTGATGTTTGTCTCTTGATTCCTTTATCATTGCAAAATGTCTCAAATTCTTTTGATGTAAACTCTCCTCCTCTGTCTGATCTCAGGAACTTTAGACTCTTACTTGTTTCCTTCTCAACCCTGGCCAAATACCACTTAAACATTTGAAATGCTTCATATTTTTTCTTTAAGAACATGGTAGTCATCATCCTAGAATAGTCATCCACAAATAGCATTATGTATCTGTCTCCTTGGTAGCTTTGTACTTCTATTGGGCCACATAAGTCTATATGGACTAGCTTTAGTACTTCTTTGGAAGTGTAGGTTTTTCTTTTGAAACCTGACTTGGTCATTTTTCCTAGCTGACATTGTCTGCACATTGTATTTTTAGGCTTCTTTAGCTTAGGCAAACCTTTGACTTTCTTCTTTTTGCTAATGCTAATTAGATTATCAATTTAGCATGACACAACCTTTTATGCCATAGCCAAACATCATCAAGTTTTATAATAACACAGGTTGCATCTTCTATATCTAGGTAAAACAAATTACTCCTAGTGTGTTCACCTTTTCCTATCAGATTTCCATCGGTGTCATAGATTTTGGTAGTTTTGTTCCCAAATTCTACTTTGCAACCTACATTACCTAACTATGATACACTCAACAAATTGTAGTTCAATCCTTCAACTTAGTATGCATTATCACATGAGATTTTCTTTGTAATTTTAATAGAACCTTTTCCTTTGATTTGACATGGAGCATCATTTCCAAATCTAACATTATTTCCATCATACTATGTAAAGATAATAAACTTACTTTTGTCTCCTTCATGTGATATGAACATCCACTGTCTATGAACCATTTATCATTCTTGTTTACACAGGTTACCAATGTTGTTGCCTCATCTTCATCTAATTCATCCTTCATGGCTACATAGACTACCTCATCATCATTTTCATTAGAATCTTCTTCTTCAACAATGTAGCACCTTTTGAATTTCTCTTTGTAATCTCTACTATCATCTTCTCTTCTGTTCTTATTCTTGTTGCCTTTTTTGCAGTTCTTCTTTTCTATGCATCTTGTTGCAATATGTCCTACTTCATTGCAATTAAACAAATGATAGGAAGCTTACCTTTGAATATACCTTTGCCTCTATGGAATCTTCTAACCAATAGTGCTTCCAATTGTTCCACATCTTCTTCATTTGTGTTGTTGTCATTGGATGCATGCTTTACCTTTTTCTTCTTCTTCTTTGATTTCACCTCCTCAATATCTCTCAATGATAGCTTGGCCTTGAAAGCAGATTCAAGATTCTCAGATTTGTAGTTATCAAAATTGGACAACTCAAATGCAGTGAGTCTCCCTACTATTCCTTCAAAAGTTAATTGATTTCCTGGGACACACCTTAGCTCTTGAATGGCTGAAACTCTAATAGCATAAATGGGGAGCAAGGTTCTTAAGTATTTTCTTTTGACAATATCATCTTCCAAATGACCACCCAAACTTCTTATTAAGCTTACCACTTATTTCATTATGGAGGCATATTGAGCAGCATTCTCACCTTCCTCCATTTTCATGTCATCAAACTTTCCTCTGAGACTTTCTCTTTTTTCTCTTTGAACATTTTGATCTCCTCCATAGATATCATTCAAGGCTCTCCACATATTGAATGTAGAGTCACATCCTTTGATGTCATCAAATTTAGCATAGTTGAGGGTAGAGGCAATCTCTAGCATTGCTTGATTATGCTCCTTTTTCTTCGTATCTTCTACAGTAGGTATAGTTGGATCAACATGTTCTACTTCAATTGAGGTTTGAGCATGGTCACTTATTGATCCAAGGTGCAGCTTCATCAACCTTTGCCATATAGTGAAGTTTTCTCTATTAAGCTTGCAAACTTCTCTCTTGGGCATCTTGATCTTTCTACTTCTAGTACCTTTAAACTAAATCAATAGATGGCTCTAATACCAATTGTTAGAAATTCTTTAGAATAACTAAGGTAGGGGCGGGGGAGGGGGGGGGGGGGGGGGGGGGGGGGTGAATCAATTATTCAAGGTCCAAATGTCCAATTAAAACTTTTTCATCAAGTAAAATAAGCCTTTTAAACTATTCATGCATTCAAGCTTAAATTTTCCTACTTAGCAAGTTACTATACATAAACATGCAAGCATAACACATGAAAGATCAACAAATAACATAGTGATTTACATGAAAACCCAATTTGGAAAAAATCACTAGTAACATGTTACTCAATTCTCACTCTTCTAAAGTGATGCCCTATTAAAGGCTACAACACACTGTTAAATGTGATCTTGTTAGAGGATTTAAGCACCCTATTTAAAAGTGGGCCTAGTTAGAGAACTTTAAAATATTCACTTGAAATGCCACCATGTTAAAGGATTTACAAATGGTTGTTAAACCAACCTAAGTCCATAGGATTTTACTCTAGCTTGAACAATTGTTAAAGAGTAACAACAAGGGCTTTTGACCTGATACAACTCACAACTAATCTTGCAGATTTTAGATCATAGTTTAACTCATAACATTGCCTGACTTTCAGTCTTTGTAGCTCTGATAGCTTGTTCTCCTTTCAAGCTTCATCTCCTTGAGTCTTCATGCTCGATGTACTAGTGCAATCTCCTCTATGACCACTTATCAAAGTAGAGTCTCTGTGCTCTGTTCTTCCTTCACCTTCTCCTTGACATTCTTTAGCAACTTTACATTATGGCACCCTAGCTTCTTTTGATTCTTGGCATGTGAATCCTTAAATTGAAGTTTGGAATTTCTTTTCTAGCTCAATTCTTCCCTCCTTAAATTTCAATTCAAATGGATTAGGTAGGATTCAATGAATATAATCCATATTTTGTTTCTTCTAGAAACATCATGAAGAATCCTCTTGAATTTTCTCAAAAATGGTTTACCTAAAATTTTGTGCCACCAGCTCATCATCCTTATCCTCCATTTGGTTCACAAAATTCAAGGTAACAAACTTGTCATCTCAGATCTGGTGAATCTTTGATTTTTCCAATAATGCAATAGCTCAGTACTATTGAAATTTTGGTGCTCAACACATACTATGTTACTCAGCATCAACTATGTTTTACTAATGCTCGATACCTACTGTGGATTCACTCGGCATCCAATAATTTTTTTTCTAATGCTCGACACCTGAAGTTTTCTTAGCACCTAAACACGCTTGGCTCCTTTTGTATCACTCGACACACACTAGATTTTACATTTGCTCGACACTAACTAACAATTTGCTCGACTCAAACTAGCTTACTTGGCACTCACAAATGAACTCAGTTAAGCTTTGTAGAGAACCTTGTTACAACTTATTCTTCTAGTATTTCTAAGTGTGACCAACCTCTATATCTTCAAGTATATTATCAATACATCATTTTACCAATGTCTTAACTGATATTTGTACTTCATTATGAAACCATAACTAAACCATTTCCTTAGGTACTTTTGTTGCATCTTGTTGATTAAATCATCTTCATCAATCAACTAAGTAATAGTACTTGGATCTTATAAGCAATTATCATTCCAGCAAATAGCAAGTTTGACATCAGTGACAAAATAATGATTGAAATCATTCTTTATCAACAATCTCCCTCTTTTCAATTAGATTTCCAAAAAAAAAATTTTCTTTAAATGGCTTCAGTTAAAATAGTTAAACTTAGAGTTTTATTTGACTCATAGTCTAGTTTTTGGTCCAAAGCATACCATCTCCACAAAGAATGAATGCCAAATATTGACATTCATGGAACTTTTCCTCGAAGGAAGGATTGAGGAATCATGGACAAGTTGATGAATTTATAGATGGATAGCCTTTTCAACTAGAAACTATCAAAAAATGGGGCTTTAAGAAATATAGAGACTATTAGGGTATGATAGAAATACATTTCATGTTGTCTTCATAAGATCTTGATATAGATTTATGGTCAACATACAGTCAGATGCAAGTTCTAAAGTGGTACAATATGGTTTTTAACTTGATCTAGAAATTACTAGTCCTTGAGACCTTTCTAAAGAAGTTTGGTTAACTTCATTACTATTTTTCAAGAACATGGTGACTTTGTTGTAAAGTATCTGCACACATTCACTAGGTCAATGTCTTCCTAAGGCACTAAGGAAAATAATATTTTTTAGTTTTTTGTTGTCATCTCAAATCCACATTCATAGGTTCAAGCACAATCTTCGATCCATAATTTTCTAAGAAAAAAGCTTCATTTTGTTGCACATTTTGAGGTAAATATTCTATCATTTTTTTACCTTTTACAATAGACCTATTTTCATGTCTCAATTAGGAAGATTGCATATATTTGATACCTAGAGCTATCCTACACTTCTCACTTAATCAATTAGTTCAATTTTACATTAGTTGAAGGTGTTACTTCAATTATTTTACTTGATGGGATTGATGGTAGAAATTCATCTGCAATGAAAACAAGAAGATAATTTATGTATGTGGAGGATAAATTTCTATTCAAAGTTTCTCCCATATACTACAATTTAACTTAGACTATAAAAAGGGAAGAAAAGAGTTCTCAGTTAGAAAATAACTAGAAATGTAATGCTCTTCCAAAGGGAACCCAAAATAATAGGCCACTATTGATAAGTTTGATGAGTAGATATATTTGTTTAACATCATTTTCTTGTTAATCTCCTTAATTATAGATGTAAAGTCCTATTCCAGTTTCCTTAACATTCATACTTTACTAGTTAAGTTATTCCATTCATTAGTGTTTTAGATTGAGGCAAAAATAGGTTTTGAAGGGACCTGAAACCCTTTAACAAAAGCTAAAGATCAGCATTAAGCACCACTAGGTTTTACAAGGACTTGAAACCTAACATTTACCAAGAAAACACAAAAAACCAAGCTTTATAGGGACCTAAAACCTCAAGAGTAATCTAAATAGAAAACAAACCCAAGTTTTACAAGGACCTGAAACCTAAAGTTTAAACAAAAAATTGGAAGCAAAAATATTCCATGCATTAGTGTTATTGTCATGAAGATTATATAGTTATTAAATGTAAAATACAAATGCCATGGCATCATTATAATTGAGTGATCTAATCTTACAATGAGGATAATCAAGAAAATCAACTATAACAAAATATACATCATGATTTACGTAAAGCAAGTTGATAACTTAAGGAATCACCATCCTACATATATACCAAACTGAACTATATAAAAGAGATACAATTTTCTTACATAAACTTTATACGATCTCAATATACAATTTTTTTTTCTTATTTTCCCAACCCTCATACATGTATTTCACTTAAAATGTATCAATCTAAATCCCCTTTTCGTGATTCATCAAATTACATCATTTATATTAATGTAGATAACATGAACATCCTTAAGCATCTTTAAGCATCATCCAAGCACCTGAACATGAACATCCTAAGCCAAGAACCATCCTATTGCACAAAGTGTTATTTCTTTGAGTACTCCAATAGGATATGCATGGCCTAGTAACATTGGGATCCTTCCCTTGAGTTAGGGACCATGTTCTACATAGATTGGCTCCTCTCTAAGTACTCTAACAATGCTCAAACTTAATCTTTATTAATGTGTGAAACCCATTGCCAACCCATTCATTTTATTATGTTATCACTTATTATCCAACTCACTTATAGAGCTATCCTATGCATGGCATTGGTCTCTAGGCATAGGATCCTCTAACAACCACTTTTGGGCCCTAAAACCTATGGCAAACCACTCATCTAATCATTCCTACCCTATTCCAAAATCTAATATACAAGCCATGCAGAGTTAAACAAGTCAAGACATCTTAGAAAATTCATGTAACATAAACAAAGTTATTAGGATCAACCAATGGAGAAAACTAACAATAGGATGTAGAATAGTGAGCCACAAAACCAAGAAAATGGTAAAATTGCACATCCATTCAATGTTGTCATGCATTTGTTCAATATAACCATGCATCCATTCAACACTAATGCACATTTGTTCAATATAACCCCACATCCATTCAATACTAATGCATATTTGTTTAGTATAACCACACATCCATTCAATGCTAACACACATTTTCCAATATAACCACACATCCATTCAATGTTGATGTGCATACTTCAAGAAAAATAGCATGTTTTTTCAATATAACCATGAATTTTTTAAATACAATTGAGAATTTATTAGGTAGAGGTGCATTTGTAGGTGGACAATAGGGGTAAAATGTAGCCTATGCATATGCTTAGTATAAAGATGCATATGTGTAGTCTTCCAGTGTATGCATTCCAGAGAACTCAAAAAAATATAAAGAAGGCTATGGATTGAATTTTGAGACTTTTTAAGATGGAGGAAGGTCTTTCAGTACCATCTAGTGGAATCCCAGGCTAAAATACCTATAGCCATCCCCAATCAAGGGATTCAACTCCTAGCATTCTTATCTTGACATGAATTCCATGCACAAACTTCATTACAAAAAACCATGGAATGCATTCATACACAAATTTAATCACAACATTCAAAGATATGTTTTCATTATGATTTTATCTTTCTCATCTTGAGTTATAAAATAATCCAAAGGGCAATGAGAACTACTTGATTTCATGTGCTAGTAGGGGATTGGAGCTTGAGTTTGTGAATGGTGAAAGCTTCTAGCCTCTAACCTAGTGTTCATATCCTTCCCAACCTTAGTCCTAGTTTCCTCTGAGTTTGCACAGATAATGATATTCAAAAATATACCTTTGACTATGGTCTTTTCCTTCATTATTCTATGTTTCTATTTCTCGAGAAGCCCCTTATTTACAAGGAGCAATTTTAAATTTATGGATGGTTGCACTTGTTGTAGTTACCTCGCTAAGGTTTGACTTTATTTAATTTAAATCTCTAACCATTATTGGGTTATCTAGATTGTAAAGAGGTTCTCATTCAAAGGATTCTTATGGCACAATGGTTAAGTTTGTATGATCCTTCTCTAGAGGTCAAGGGTTAATGTCTAGAAACCTTTTACTATATCTAGACTATAACTTGGTCTTGCTAAGTCATAGGCTAAAATCTATTTTCATTTTATGTTTCATGAAGAGCTATGTGGGTGAGTTGGCAGAGGGTGAGATTGAAAGGTGGAAGGTTCTAGGTTCCAAACTCTAAGACATTTTAGTCTCTCTTTTAATCATTTTACTTATTTCCTCTCTCATTTTTTTTATATAAAATATTGCATTATAATTATGCAATAAAACCACATCCAACCTCTAATATACACACATATATACTTATTCAGTAGTATATGTGTGCACCAATATATAATTCGATAAACATATATTGAGACTTCTGATCATAAAACTAAAATCACAATAGTGACCCCCTAATAGGACTTCTAGGTTCAGGGTGCCTAAATGGATCTTCCATCTCTAAATAAATAGATAATTTTGAGGCTTTTAATACTTGTTCCTGCACACACCTACATCAACGAACAACACAACATGTATATAGAAACATACCGACAGTAATATAGGTGTAAGATGGTTTAGTGGGGTTAGAACTCCATAAAAATCTATACTTCCTATTCTATATTTGAAAATATATGAAATGTAAAACACGTGATGTAAAGTATCATCTAACCTCCTACCATACTCATAATACATAAGAGCCTCATATCCCAAAATATATGTTAAATCATATTGCTAGGGAGGCATTATAGTCTATGTGAAAGAATGGATCATATGGACAAGTGTAGAAAAACCTATGATGTTGGACTTGCAAGATGATGTTTTTGTTTAAAAAATTGTATAGAATTGTTTCCTAATGATGTATATTTGATTACCATGTAAGATCTTATTTTTTTATTGTAATATGTAAAGAGGAGATTCTTCTCTTGCATTTCCTTTGTGCATTATTAACTTGACATAGTTAAGAAAGGAAGCAAATAAGTATATGTATATGAAACTCTATTTACTATTATCATTTAATTGAATTGTTATAAATTTATAAAGAAAACAAAATTTTAAGTTTTGTAAATGTATCATTGTTAAATATTTTCTTGATCCTATTTTATGAATGTAAATTGGGCAGAATTGTAAGTGTAATGGGAAAAGAATAAACTTACATCAAATTGAATTAAAAAGAAAAAGAAAAAAGATTAACACTTATATTTATCTCCAATAAATTAATATCATATTAATTTTTGGATAAATAGACATGCTTCTTTAAATTGTTGCACATATTTGTAATTACAAGATATTTATTTTTATCAATAGATTATATGCTAATGAATAGATATAAATAAGTTTTAGCAATAAAAAAATAAAATTATATTGTTGTCCAAACTCTCATGCGTGTAGTGCAGGAACCCATGACCACCACTCATGGTGTTTCCTCCTTAAAAGAACCTCTTTGTCTGTTAAAAAAATAAAAATGATGCCCATGACCAATTGCCAACACATCACCCACATGAATCTTGACCAATGTGTTGTTCTACGACCCTATAAAACACAATCATTTTATGGCCCTTGTGCACAAAAGAACCTCCTCTAAGCATTAAAAAAAACATTTCATAGTATAGTGGGTATTAGGGTGAGTAAGAAGTCAAAGAAAAATGAAATATTCTGATAAAATATTATATCAAACCCCAGTTAGGATTAGGCAAGTAGATATCCTACCATATCTCTTTTTATAATTTATGTAGTATTAATAGAAGTAGCTAATTCATTGTAGTAATAGATGAAAAATAATCATAGAATTTAGATATAGAGTAGTTTTTATTATGTGTAGTAGAATTTAAATTTTATGGTACTTATTTCTTTTTTTCTCCTTTTTTTTGGGTCTATGGAAGACACATTAGAGTATCCTATGCCTTAAGACTATTAATTGTCTCTAATTTCCATAGAAAATCTTATAAAGTTGAGATTTATTAATCTTATAGAAGTGTAATTATTTTGACTTAGAGAATGTATTTTTAAATATGTTCTAAATTTTAAACACATAATATAATCAGAAGTTTGATTTATAATGTTAGAGATAAATTATTAATCAAGATATCAAGTTGACTCTTAATTTATTTTTTATCGGTAAATGGCCAAGGCCTTGATTATTTATTAATACAAATTAATAATTTACAACAACATTTCTCTATTCAAACAAACACTCGTAGGAAAGAACAGAGAAGAAAACCTCCAATTTAGCCCAGGAGAAACGTCCTTTATTATTGCATCATAAAAGGGGCATACCCCAGTCAGAATACATCATATTTTATTACGTCATCTTTTATTATACCAAAAGATAAGATTGCAGAATCGATCAAGTTGACTCTTAAATTAATGAGTGTTTGTCCATTAAGAAAAATTCTAGGAAGCTTTATATTTATATTTAGTATATTATATGTAATCCATATATTTTAATAAGATGGTAAAAGTTAGTGAAAATGATCAATTAAATGAATGCATTAAAGAGTAGATTAAACAATATGTTGAATAAGTTCAATTCTAATGAGATACTAGTTGAGTATTGAGGGGAGGGGGGGGAGGTGGAGAAATAATTTTAGGGGCAATAACTTAATATTTCAAATGTAAAGGTCATTAATCAATTTGTTATCAAGGTTTCATTAACCCAATTAAATTTACATTAAATTAAATTAAGATTCCAATTCATTAGAATTATATTTAAAACCTAACTAATTTAGTTAACTCATTATTGACAATGGAAATCCTAGTCGAGACTTCAATATTAGTTAATAATACAATTTAATTTATCATTCTCAATGAAAAGGTTAGAATTATCTAACCTATCTTGCAATTGTAGAGGGACGTTGACTAGGTTAAGCATGATGGTGGGACAACTACACAACCAATGCTAGTCATAATACCCCTCATATTGTACACATGTCATATTATTTTTTAACTTTTACAATTATATCATAATGATCATTACAACTCAACTATTAACACTAGTAAACTTTAATTTAAAAAAAAATGTTGGGGTGTTTTTTCCCTAGTTTTTGGACATGATAATAAGAGTATAGAAGTATATAGAGTGTTTTCATCAATGCCAAAGGTGATGACATTTGGCATAACTAATGGTATGATGGTAGGTGATTTTAGTAATGTCATGATATATATTTGATTACATGATGATTAGTTATTATTGGCATTGATGTTAATTATTAACTTAGTGTTTCTAGTATGTTCCCAAGCATATACATGTTAAGCAAGGTGTTCCAATGAGTTTCAATGGTAGTGATCATAAGGAGAGAATCATGAATGTCTCTAAAGGTCCATTGTATGACCAAAACTATTGAAGTGAAGAAAGACATAATTACTTAAATTGGCAGTGCAACTACTAGAATAGTTAGTGACAAGCAATGGGGTTTGATTGATTTGTCAAATCTATGATAAGTCAAGTAAAGTGATCCCATGAGAATTCAATCAACATAGTGCATATGATGTAGTGACACCTGCAACTCATTAATGTGATCAATGAAGAAGTGATAGAGGGGATAGGTTATCAAAAAAATGGTGATAGAGTTGTTGAATAAGTTAAAGTGTATTGATATCTTCAATTATAGCCAATAAATTTATGATTGGTGGTTGGTGTTGAGGTTGTGATGGTTTTAGTTGAGTCAGTCACGATGTAGTGATCTATTCTCATGATTGGGGGTGATGATTTGCATCACATTTCTTGATGATAGCCTATGGGGAATATTCTAGAGGAAGCAAGTGTTTGGTCAAAATATATTTGAACCCTTAACACATAATTCTATTGAAAGTTTCGTGTGCTCTTGGAAATATGTTTCATGATTTGAGATTTATCTTATGATGTGTCAAATATGAGTGATATATTTTAAATTGTACCATATTAAATTGGAAGAACTTTAATTTAATGATAGTTTAACACCTATTTAATGTGAGATCATCATCTCCTTGCTTATCTCCTCCTTTCTTCCATTTTCTTCTCATTTCTCCTACATGAAATTGGGGTAACACCTAATTGATCCTCTTTAATCCTCATTTTTTCATGGAATAAAGATCAAGGTAGGATCTAACCACCTAGGTCCTCCCTTTTTTTAAATCATATCACTCTCAATATATTTTCCATAATGTAATGGCCATATCTCAAAATTTGTACCATCTTTCTAGGATTTGGGACTTGATTTGGGACTTTGCATGAATCTTGACGATTTTAGGTCCTAGATGGTAGAGATGTATTGCATGCTAGTAGGATGAATCAAGGACATATTGAGTCCCTACTTGGGCCCTATCTTGGTATCTCTCCTAGAGTCATGTGTCCCAATTGATCCCTAGAGTTAATGCACTATATTGTTAGCTTGTGGGAGAAAGTTAATTCCAAATTCCTTTATAAACCCATTCTTTGCTCCATTTTACATCCATCAAGTATCCACAATACATCAATAATACACACAAGCATTGAAACACACTAGCATTTAAGAAATCAAGTCCTCAATCATTCAAGTCTTCAAAAATTCTTCAAGAAAATTTCTTTATTAAAGATTAAGGATTCAAGCATTCAAGAAATTGAAGGAGTTTATCTTGAAGATCTCCCTCAATCCATTCAAAGTCCTTTGTTTCATCTTCTATATCTATTCATCCATATTATTGATCCAATCCAATTGATAAAGTTATCTCATTGCATTTTGTTTGAGAGATCCTATTATTGTAAGGTGAATTCATTCATTTTCTTTACATTTATGCAATTCCATTATTTCAATTCAAGTTTAATTCCTAAATTGGGGTTTGACTAAGGCAAACCCCCCATCGATTGGAAATATTCAGGATAAGATAGGTTATTGAGAGGGGAGGGGTGAATCAGTAACTTATAAAACTTTAAATCAATTCAGCATATTAATCATTTACCATTCATTCATTTGATCTACTGCATAACTGAAAGAACAAGCATTCATTACACATGTACATAGAGATTTGGTGACCCAGAAACCTTCCAATTAGAAATTAAAACTGAGGTGGGGATGATACCCACAAAACTTCATTACTGCAATATGAAGTTGGCCGGTTAAAGCTTACATTGATCACTTCTAATGATCTGCCTTGTTAGGAGCAAGTAGGACTGCTAGATCCACCTTGTTAGAGGATTTACAAACATACAGTGAAGTATGCACTCTGTTAGGAGATTTACAAAAGACTGTTAAGTCTACCTTGTTAAAGGATTTAAAAATTGATTCACTTTTTAGGATGAAATAGTGGATCTACTTACAACTTGTTTGCTGATAAGATCCTTTTGCATTGATCACCTGATGTGATAGATATAACTTTTTTGCATCTTATGCTGACCTTGCTATATTCATTTTGCTCTGCTGCTGATAGAAATACCTTCTTCAAATACGAACAATATTTTCTTATAGTATACCTTGCTACAAATGATATCATACATTACATATATACCATTCCAATATTTACAACTACAAGGTCAGCCAAAACATAAGTGAACAAAATATTACTGAGTCAGCCAGATAGTAGAAAACTTGGGTTTACTGAACTAACTCAGTGACCTTCTGATACTCAGCATCCACTACATTACTCGACATCATCATGCACTTGATAGAAGTGAAGGCTCGGTCCATACTAATCACCTGACGTAGTTCTAAACTCGATGACCATAGGTGACTCGGTAGATATAGTGTCACTCGGTAGAAACTATCTTCTTTGTTTACCTTGCTATGCTCGGTGAACATAGAGTCTTGTTTACCTTCTTCACTCAGTAAACACTGATTCCTTTTTTTACCTTCTTCACTCGGTAAACATCGATTCCTTTTCTTACCTTCTTTACTCAGTAAACACTACTGAACTTTGTTTACCTTCTTCACTCGGTAAACATTGATTCCTTTGTTTACTTTCTTCATTCAGTAAACACTGATTCCTTTGTTTACCTTCTTCACTTAGTAAACACTGCTGAACTTCATTTACCTCCTTCACTCGGTAAACATTGATTTGTTTGTTTACCTTCTAAGCTTGTAAGATAACTACTGAATACTCGGTGTGAACTATAGACTAAGTGATGAGCTCAGTAAGCATTCAGAATCGAATAAGTGTTTGCACTAATGACAAATATATCATAATTATAACAATCTCCCCCTTTGGTATTAGTGAAAAAAGAACTTATGAGTCAAAACTTATGTGCAAAATTTGCATGTTGATTTACATATATCTCCCAAATACAATATGCACATAGTATTTACCAGTATCTCTATCTTTACATATGGCTTCCTTATTTACATATATTCTCCCCCTTTTTGACAATAATGCCAAAGTAATCAATATGTATTTACATAGAAACACCAAAATGAGAGATAAAATCATAATGTACCTTGAGAATAAGAGCCAAGGTCTTATCCCAATTTTCTTGCAAAATTGTGCAGGTGGAAAGTGCTCTTTGAACTTTAGCTGAAAGTTGAATCATGTGATCTGCAATGGAAAATTTGTTGTCATGGATCAATGTTTTGGAGTAGACAATGTGTTTTTGCATTGTGTCCATGATAGGAAGAATCATATTTTGAATGTCAATCAATGTAGATTTGATCCTTGCTTCCTCTCCCAGTAGTTCTGCCTACTTTTTTGACAAAAATCTAATTCTGAGATGATGGGATGAACTTGAGTTAGAGTCAAGTTGCAGCTTTTAGGCACTGACCTTCATATCCTCATCAATTTTATTTAATTTCTCTTTGATCTCCTTGGTGTATTTGGTAACATCACAGAGTTTGGCAAAAAGTGAAGTTACATAATTGAAAGAATTTTCAAGATTGACCAAAATTGTGGTCAATTCTACCTATTTTATTGTAATATGCTGAGCAATGTGCTCAAGCACCTTATTATCAAATTTCTTTTCTGCCTTTTCAATCAGTTTGTCCTAACCAGAGGTGTCCTCATTGAATTTATTTATAGCCTCTTCTAACTGAATCAAAATGTGTCGAGTAGAATCTACTTCAACACCTATAGCTTCTATAATAATATTCTAGGCATTCTCAATTATTCTATATTCCTTATCCCTTTCAAACCTTAACTACTTTTGTGTAGCCTTCATCTCAATTAGTTGACTAGCATACCTCATTTCTTCAATGGTAGCATTTTCGTAGTCAATTTTAGGAATCACTATTTTTGTGTCTAGGTCAATATCCTCAAGAATTTCTTTTCCAGTGAGCAAAAGTCTTAATGGTTGCTTTTATTTGGCTTCTGTGATGACTAGTTTGACCTTGGGAGTGGACACAATAGTGGAGATGGAAGGACTAGCAGTGAAAACTAGGATACTTAGGGGTTGAGTGCCAATAGGAGTATTTATCAGATCAAAAAGTGGAGTACTTCCCAAAATTGGTGGTACACTTGGTAATGCAGTGTCTGATCTAACTAGATTTGAAGTAGATGTAGATAATGCAGACAAAATCATAGAAAAAGCTGGAATATTTATAATGGGAAGACTAACTAGTGCAAAAATTGGTACTAATGTAGCTAACAAAATTATGGAACTTACTGCTATACTGACTGAAGATGATGGAGTTGAGGAGGCTACCTCGGTAGTTGAAGAAGAGGGCTACAGCTTGATAGATGAAGTGGTAGACACTTCCATTGATGATACCTGGAACTATGATGTGGTAGGTGCAGATGTTAAATCTGATGTGGATGTTATCAAACCTGCTAAAGCTAACTCCAACCTTGATGATGTGATAGTTTTACGTGGAGAGTGAGGAAGGGATGCAATAACTGCTGCTACAATTTTCACTGGATCATCTTCCTCCTTATCTTCCTCTTTAGCTTCTTCCTCTTTGCCTTCTTCCATTAATGCATGCAGCACTCCTGGTGAGACTGCGATGGATGGAGTGCTATCAAAATCTTCACCCTCACTGTTGTCATCATCTTTGATTTCCATTGGGTCTTCACTAGGCTTATATAGATGATAGATATTTTTCCACATGTTTGTAGCATCATTTACAACATGCTCAATGTCTTTGATCAAAATCATCATTTTACCTTCATGATTTTTCATTTCAGTCTTTACTTCTACTCCAGTAAGACTTGGTCTCAGATTCTTTAGAGATTGCTCATAGATATCTTTTACCGTTTGGGTTGCTGACTCCCATCTCGATTGCAATCTCTCTAGTAGTTCCTTTGAGATTTGAGGGGCAATCTAGTCTGGGGAGTATTTCTATTTACCCATCTTGCTTAGTACCAGTTCCTCTATTTGCATTTTCTTAGCATCTGTTCTTGTTTCAAATTTCAATACCTTGAAATTTGTGATGCCATCTTGTTCTTCCAATTGTTTAAGCCTTTTCTCGAATGTAGGTGCAGGCTTGACCAATATAGGTTCCTACTTACCTTTCCTTGTCCTTCTTGTGAATACTGTAGTAGGCTTCTTCTTAGGTTTGGTAATGATTACCTTACCTTTCTTCTTTGGTTGTTCTTCTACAGATTCTTCTTCTTCTTTTTCTTCTTCTCCTCCTTCTTCTTCTTCACCTTCTTCATCTTCACCTTTTCCTTCAGTGAGCATTAGAGGACCAATTTTAGTTTTCAATTTAGCTATTTTCCTCTTGCCCTTGCTTATGGCCTATGGTAGCTTGATTTCAAGCTCAATTCTAGCCTTAGTTTCATCATAGGTTCCAAAATTTTTTTGCCTTGGGTCTACTGGCTCATTTACCAGTGCTTCTATGATGTCTCTAGTTTCATCAATATTTACTGTTGGAAATGAGAATGGAGTAACTAAGAGGGGAGGGGTGAATCAGTTACTACAAAAACTTTTCCCACAAGTCCCTTAAGATGTCAAAGAAAATACTCATTGCTGCTACTCATATAATCAAACTGAAAACACAAGAAACAAGAGACAAGAGACACCAGATTTAACGTGGAAACCCAATATGGGAAAAACCACCAATGTAACTAGTTACTGTTTTTCACTCTTCTGAAGTGAGCCCTGTTAGGAGCCAACCTTGTTAAAGGTTACAAAACACACTGTTAGGTGCGACCTTGTTAGAGGATTTAATCGCCCTGCTAGGAGTGGCCTTGCTAGAGGTCTTTAGATCAATTCAACTGAATTGCCACCTTGTTAGAGGATTTTACAAAAGGCTGTTAAACCCACTCTGTTAAGAGATTTGAAAACACTGTTACAATTGTTAGAAAGTAACAATGAGTGATCTGAAATAAATACAACTTATCTTTGCTGATACAGATCTCTGTTCTGTTCCTTTAGATCCTCTCTGATCAAATGCAACTCTGCATCTCTGATCCTTCAGAAATTTGCTCTGACCTTCTTTATAATTCACATATTAGATATTCAATCATATCTGCTAGCTTTTTCACATTCATACGTCCATGCTTGAATTCGCAACTTGATCCTTCATATATACCTTTCAGATTATCAAGTCGGCTCAAATACAAGTTACAATTATAAATAATTGTGCTATAAGTCGGCTTCATACATTACATAAAGTAATTAACTTTAATTACTTAACCTTCGAGAAATCCTTCGCTGACTGACTTAACTCGGTAAATACTGCACAGAAAATAATTCCTGTGTTAACCGACTGAGCTCGGTTAATACAGAGAATTTTGTGAAATCCTTCACTGACCGACTTAACTCGGTAAATACTGCACAGAAAATAATTTCTGTGTTAACCGACTGAGCTCAGTTAATACAGAGAATTTCGTGAAATCCTTCAGTCGCCGAGTGAACTCGGTAAACACCGATTTCTCTGACTTTCCTTTGATGACCGAGTGAGCTCGGTTAACACTGTCTGCTACTTTTCTTCGATGACCGAGTGAGCTCGGTTAACATTGTCTGCTACTGATATGACATTTGTGTAACATCAAAGACAATCATGCAATTATCAATTGTATCCAACAATCTCCCTCTTTGGCATTGATGGCAACACAACATGTCATAGCAGAATAAAATTTGAAAACAAGTCCTTATCAAAACAATTCTCCCTCTAAGATGATAGACTCTCCCTCTTTCAGTAATCTCCCTCTGTGAAGGAATTACATAAGAACTTTCTTTTTCACACAAATTTCAGAAAGATATGACAGTAAAGTAAATCTCTCCCTCTTTGACAACAAATGCCAAAGACAATAGAACTTAAATGAATTGTAATGTACCTTTAGTACTGATTCATATGCAAAGCTTCCAGATTTGACTGCATCAACAGATAGATTTTCATTTTGGTATGCGTTGATGCATCACTAAAACTTGTTTTTAGTGAATTTCGGATAGGGGTGTAACCCCTAACTTACCTCTGAGATACAAGAATGCATCCTTAGGTAGTGGCTTTGTGAATATGTCAGCAATTTGTTCCTTTGAATTGACATATTCTAATCTGATCTCCTTGTCTTGTACCAATTCTCTGACAAAATGATATTTGATTGCAATATGCTTGGTCTTAGAATGCATCACTGGATTCTTTGATATATTGATTGCACTAGTATTGTCATAGAACATAACAACTGGTTCTTTGATTTCCATCCTCATTCCTTGCAATAACTGCTTAAGCCAAACAATATTTGAACAATTTACTGCTGCAGCAATATACTCTGCCTCTGCTGTAGATTGGGATGTACAATTCTGCTTTTTGCTTGTCCAAGAAACCAATCTCTTTCCAAGAAAGAATGCTCCTCCACTTGTGCTTTTCCTGTCATCAAGGTTTCCTGCCCAATCAGCATCAGTAAATACTTTCAAATCCAAATTACCTCCAAATTTATACCATAGCCTATAATCTTCAGTTCCTTTCAAATATCTCATTATTCTTTTGATTGCCATTATATGAGTTTCTCTTGGTTTTGCTGAAAATCTTGCTACAATACCGACTGCAAGGGCAATATCTAGCCTAGTATGTACTACATACTGCAACTTTCCAATCATAGATCTATACAATGTTTGATCCACTTCTTTGGATTCATCTTCCTTGGTAAGTTTCAATCCAGTACACATAGGGGTTCCAACTGGTTTACAATCCTCCATACCAAATTTTTTTAATATCTCCTTGATGTATTTTGACTGTGTGATGAAGATGCCATTCTTACTTTGTTGGATTTGAAGACCTACAAAGAATTTAATCTCACCAAACATAGACATCTCAAACTCCTTGTTCATTTGTTCTGAAAATTCTTTGCATAGATCATCATTGCCTGTGAAAACAGTGTCATCTACAAATATTTCTGCCAAAACAATCTTATTATCTGGACCTTCTTTTATATACAAGCTACTATTATCATTAGTCCTTTGAAAACCAATCTGAATAAGATAGTTATGCAATCTTTCATACCATGCTCTAGGAGCTTGTTTTAGACCATACAGTGCCTTGTGTAATTTGCAGACCATGTTCTTCTTATCTGGATCAACAAAACCTTCAGGTTGTTCAATGTAAACTTCTTCATCCAGTATTCCATTGAGAAATGCTGACTTGACATCCATCTGATAAACTTTGAATCCTTTGTGAGCAACATATGCAAGTAAGGTTCTTATACCTTCCAATCTTGCAACAAGAGCAAAGGTTTCTCCATAGTCTATACCTTCTTCTTGAGCATATCCTTTGCATACTAGTCTAGCTTTGTTTCTTGATACCTTGCCATCTTCATTTAGTTTATTTCTGAATACCCATTTTGTTCCAATCACATTCTTATCTTTGGGTCTAGATACAAGAGTCCATGTTTTGTTTTTCTCTATCTGTTCTATTTCTTCATTCATAGCTTCAATCCAAATATCATTTGATGTTTGCATCTTTGATATTTCTGGGTTCAAAATCAGCAAGTAAACAAGTGCCTTTTAACTTACTTCTTGTCAGAGTTCCTTCAGATTTGTCTCCAATGATCTGATCTGGAGTATGATGCCTTCTGACATATTTAGCTAACACAGGTTCTTTACTTCTTGAATGAGTTTCATTGTTGTCCCTTTGTACTTCAGATTCTTGTTGCTCTGGCTTGGTAGATTCAGACTCGGTAGATACTTGCTTGGTAGAGTCTGAAAGTGACTCGGATTCTTTTAGCTCGGTAAAAACTTCCTGTGTCTCGATTTGAACTTCCTGCAACTTGGTCATTGATGACTCGAGAGTTGAGGATTCCTGATTAACTGGAGTACTTGATATAGTATCAGGTTCAATGTAAATAAATCTTCTGTAGTCTTCAGGAACCTTCTTGCTTTCTTCTTCTGATTTCTCTGCAAACTCATCAACTTTCACATGTGCACTTTCTATGACCTTGTGAGTAGATAGATTTAAACATCTATATGCTCTGCTTTTACAAGAGTAACCTAGAAATATTCCTTCATCTCCTTTTACATCAAATTTACCTTTTCTAGATTCTTTCAGAATATAACATTTGCTTCCAAATACTTTCAGATAACTTACATTGGGTTTGTAGCCATACCATAATTCATAGGGAGTTTTGAATGAGTCCTTTTTCAGTTGTACTCGGTTCAAGGTATGAACTGCAGTGCTGATAGCTTCCTTCCAGTATTTGATAGCAATGTTCTTTTCAATCATTAGGGTCCTTGCACAATCCATAATGGATCTATTTCTTCTTTCAGCTATCCCATTTTGTTCTGGAGTTCCTGGTGCTGAAACTTGTCTTTTAATTCCTCTTTCAATGCAGAAGTTATTGAACTCATGTGAAATGAATTCACCACCTCTGTCTGACCTTAAGCATTTCAATCTTTTCCCTGTTTCTTTTTCTACTCTTGCCAAGTACCATTTGAATTTCTCAAAAGCTTCTGATTTATTCCTTAGGTACATAACAGTCATCATTCTTGAGTAATCATCAACAAAAAGAATGAAGAACTTTTCTCCAGTATAACTTTCAATTCCAATGGGTCCACATAAATCAGTATGCACAATTTCTAATATATCTTCAGACTGATAGCTTTTACTTTTAAAACTAGTCTTTCCCATTTTTCCAATCTGACAATTCTTGCATAAACCGACCTCAGGTTTCTTTATATTAGGAATGCCTCTTACCTTTTTGAATTTGCTTATCTTCACCAGATTATCAAAATTGACATGACACAACCTCTTATGCCATAACCAACTTTCTTCAATTTGAGCAATAAAACATGAGCATTCACCAAGTTCTAGGTAGAACAAGTTACCTTTAGTTTGTGTGCCAGATCCTATCAGCTTTCCTTGCTCATTCAACAGTCTTGCCTTTCCATGCATGAATTCCACCTTAAATCCGGTATTGAGTAACTGTGCCACACTTAGCAAGTTATGTTTAAGACCTTCAACCCAATAGGCATTGTTGCATATAAGTTCTTTGGTTAGAGAGATTCTTCCTCTTCCTTTTATGAAACGAAGTTCATTATTACCAAACCTTACACTGCCACCATCATAATCTTCAAACTGATCAAACTTAGTTTTATCACCAGTCATATGATGAGAGCAACCACTGTCTATAATCCATGTATCATTCATACTTATATGAGAGATAAGAGCCATTTTATCTTCCTCATCACTATCAGAATCATCTTTCACAGCAATATAAACAATTTCATCTTCACTATTATCAGAATCCTTAGAATTTTCAGCCATGAAACATGATTTCTTACCTTTGTTCTTGAATGATTTGTAATCTTTCTTTCTATTCCATTTATGACCCTTCTTTTCATCATTGTTCTGCTTGTTTGGGCACCTAGCTGCAATATGACCAATTTCTTCACATGAAAAACAGATTAGAGGAACTTTACCTTTATATTTTCCTCTGCCTCTGGAGTATTTCTTTGCCAGTAGAGCTTCAATTACTTCAAGATCACTGTCTGAACTTTGGTCTGATTCATCATCACTTTCTGACTCTGATTTCTTTTTGCCTCTATCTTTGAGTGAAAGTTTGGCCTCGAATGCTGATTCAGTGTTTTTGGAAGCTGGAACATAGTTGTCAAAATTGTCTAGTTCAAATGCGGTTAGTGTTCCAACTATAGCCTCCAAATTGATATTATGATTTGCTTCACACCTTCTTTCTTGAATTGCAGAAACTCTGATTGCATAGATGGGAAGCAAGGTTCTGAGAACTTTGCTTATAACCGTCTCTTCTTTGATATCACCTCCAGATGCCCTGATTGCACTGACACATGCTTTGATTCTATCAACATATTTTGCAATGTTTTCATCCTCTCTCATTCTCATTTGGTCAAATTGTCCTCTTAGACTTTCTGCTTTTGCTCTTTTCACATTGTCATCTCCTCCATAGATTTCTTTCAGCTTGTTCCACATGTCAAAAGCGGTTTGGCAATCCTTGATATCATCAAATTCTTCATAGCTTAGTGCAGATGCAATGTCTATCATCATATTGTTATGAGTCTTCTTTTCAGCAATATCATTGACAGATAATGTGCCGGAAGGTTCTTTGTATTTTTCATCAAGATATTTCAGTCCTGTATCACCAATAGTAGCCAAATGAAGTTTCATCAATCCTTGCCATGTAGAGAAGTTATTTTTGTTGAGTCTTGGAATTTCTCTCTTGTAAGACATCTTGATCTTTGGCTTAGATCCTTGAAATCTTTTCCTGCAAGCACCAATAAGCTCTGATACCAATTGTTGGAAATGAGAATGGAGTAACTAAGAGGGGAGGGGTGAATCAGTTACTACAAAAAACTTTCCCACAAGTCCCTTAAGATGTCAAAGAAAATACTCATTGCTAATACTCATATAATCAAACTGAAAACACAAGAAACAAGAGACAAGAGACACCAGATTTAACGTGGAAACCCAATATGGGAAAAACCACCAATGTAACTAGTTACTATTTTTCACTCTTCTGAAGTGAGCCCTGTTAGGAGCCAACCTTGTTAAAGGTTACAAAACACACTGTTAGGTGCGACCTTGTTAGAGGATTTAATCGCCCTGCTAGGAGTGGCCTTGCTAGAGGTCTTTAGATCAATTCAACTGAATTGCCACCTTGTTAGAGGATTTTACAAAAGGCTGTTAAACCCACTCTGTTAAGAGATTTGAAAACACTGTTACAATTGTTAGAAAGTAACAATGAGTGATCTGAAATAAATACAACTTATCTTTGCTGATACAGATCTCTGTTCTGTTCCTTTAGATCCTCTCTGATCAAATGCAACTCTACATCTCTGATCCTTCAGAAATTTGCTCTGACCTTCCTTATAATTCGCATATTAGATATTCAATCATATCTGCTATCTTTTTCACATTCATACATCCATGCTTGAATTCGCAACTTGATCCTTCATATATACCTTTCAGATTATCAAGTCGGCTCAAATACAAGTTACAATTATAAATAATTGTGCTATAAGTCAGCTTCATACATTACATAAAGTAATTAACTTTAATTACTTAACCTTCGAGAAATCCTTCGCTGACCGACTTAACTCGGTAAATACTGCACAGAAAATAATTCCTGTGTTAACCGACTGAGCTCGGTTAATACAGAGAATTTTGTGAAATCCTTCACTGACTGACTTAACTCAGTAAATACTGCACAGAAAATAATTCCTGTGTTAACCGACTGAGCTCAGTTAATACAGAGAATTTCGTGAAATCCTTCAGTCGTCGAGTGAACTCGATAAACACCGATTTCTCTGACTTTCCTTTGATGACCGAGTGAGCTCGGTTAACACTGTCTGCTACTTTTCTTCGATGACCGAGTGAGCTCGGTTAACATTGTCTGCTACTGATATGACATTTGTGTAACATCAAAGACAATAATGCAATTATCAATTGTATCCAACATTTACCTCATAGGGAAGAGGTTTCACCCATGCAACTTGGGGTCTGACTGCCTGAATGTATACCTTGTCACAGTCGACCATAAAGCATACATCATCCTTAAAATTTTCAACAAGCTTAGGATGAATTTTAAACTTTTTATTCATTCTCTCCTTGAAATATTCAAAATAGTTGTCCATGATGCTATCAAAATTCTCACCCATCTCTGCTACAACAAACTCATTTATTTGATACAAAATTGGAATGTCTTTTCTCCATACGACAATTCTTTTGGATGGAAAGAATTTTTTTACATAGAAAAATAAACATATTAATAGAGAATCAAATTTACAAGGGTTATTTTTGGAAGTCCTTATACTATGCATATTTTTTATTCAATTTTTTCAGTAATACCTTAGACAAATCAAGTTCAAGGTTTTTCTTTACAACCTTGAGGGCCAAATCCATAGCTTCACAAGGTACACTATTTAATCTACTGGAACTCTATATTTTATATGCAATTATATGAATGCCAAATCTTAATTTGACATCAGGTGTAGTGTTGACCTTTAAACCTCTACCATCCCATTTGGCTAGGGTTTGTTTCTATAGCTCTTCCTACCCTAGGGTTTTGGTGGCTTTGTCTTTGCTGAGCATAGGGAGACCCATGATTTTGTGAATCATCTTCTTTGTTATCACTACGGGTTTCTCGAACCACAACTGACCATTATGCACCCAACTCAAGATATACCTAATCCATTTGATTTGGAAGTTTCGAGGCATATGTGAGATATGAGTCAAGCCCTTGGTTTCCAGATGCTTGAATTCATGTTTCAGAGAGCCATCTATACTCATTTCACCTAGGACATTGTCCATCTCTAGGTTTTTGATTTCCTGAATAGAAAATTTGAAATGAGTATGAATATCATTGATAAGAAGTACCTTGGGTGGAATTTGTGATTGAGCTCCATTTGGGTCAAGTGATTCTGCAACAGCCAGAACAATCTTGAAGTTGGGCGCTTTCCATTCTGTATTCTTTACCAACATTTTTGAACCTCTTTTTTCCTTGCTACTCCTGGTACTTGTGGATGCCATTCCTGCTCAGTGAATGATAAATTCTTCAAAAAAATTCTTCGTAGGAAATTTGCTTCAAATTGCTTCAAAATCACTGTCATTCAACTGGAAATCTCTTAGCTCTTTAGTCGTGGTGAAGAATGAAATCAAATTCTACCTTTTTGACAAAAATACTGTCATTAATGCTTAGTATGAAGGTAGCTAAGATGACATAGTGCTTGCCAGTCTATCATCGATCTACTCGGTAGAACCTTGCATCTCAGTGGATGAACAAAATCTTTGATACTCCTGACTTAGCTCAATGAGGTCTTCAACCAACCTTGCTCGGTAGATGCAACACGGTGAATGATAACCTTTCTTTGAACTTTGTATCTGAAATAGTAATTTGATCATTTGCACCCTTTCACTTTGGAACTGCTTAAAATATGGCTTTAAGATTTAGTTCTTGATTCCTCTTAACTTTAATTGGAAATGGTGGAGTCACCCATTTCTTGAGTGACATGACCATCATTTGAATTATCTTGCTTGGTAGATTTAGGAATCCACTGTTGTCTCATATGCTTCCAAATGTTATCAGCTTTAGCTTTATTTTGATCTTCAATTCTTCTAGTATTCATGAAATTCTTGGCTATATGGCCAAGTTCTATACATTTATAGCATCTTACTGTTGTGTCTCTTTTCCTCAAGTGATGCCTTGAATAGTCTTTACCAACATGTCCATATTCTCCACAATAATGACATCTGCACCAAGTATTGTAGTCCCATCCAAAGATTGCTTTGACATGTTGTTCAGCTATATTGAGTGATTTGGATCTACATTTAGATGCTTTGTGATCTTTTTTCTTGCATTTGTGACATTTGCTTTCAAATTTTGGTTTTTCTTTGCATTCATTAGCTTTGTGACCATGCTGATTGTAGTTGAAGCATTTACCATTGAATTTTGCTTTTTGATTATTCCAACATTTGTTTGATGTATGACCTATCTTGCCACAATGATTGCAAGTGGGTCTTTGATTCCTTTGGGCACCTTGTCTCGAGGATTCACCTTCTTCCTTATATCCAAGACTGGCTTTACCTTTTTGTTTATGAAATTTTTTCTCACTTTGTTGATTTAATTGAGTCATGTCTACTTGATATTTCATCATTCTCTCATTGATTTTCTTTTCAGTGATTAAGTCATTTTCCAAACTTTCATTGATTTGTCTTTCAGATCTCAAATCACTTTGTAAGCTTGCATTGATTTGTCTTTCAGTGATTAAATCATTTCTCAAACTTTCATTCTCAGATCTTAGATTCACAATTTCTTCATTTGCATTAGATAGTTGACCTACAAGATTTTCATGCTGAAGGGATTGATTATTTCTTACCTCTAAGTCTTCATTTTCCTTGTTTCTCTGTTCTAAAACTTCACATAGCCTGATGGATTGGATTTCTTGTTCTCTTTTAAGCTTTCTTACTTCTTCCTGTAGAGAACCATTCTTTGATAGGAGTTCCTTGATTGCTTCATTAACTTCATTTGAGCTGCTTGATGATAAAAGGTCTTCAATCTTTTCTTCAACATACTGATGATCATTCATTTGTCTTGCAAGTTCCTTCCTTCTTTTTAAAGATTGATAAAGATGCTCCTTTGCTTCTTTGATTTGAGCCATGGCCATTTCCAAATCTAGCTTTTCATTTTCAATAGATTTGTCAAGTCTGAATATCTCCATTGTTCTTGATCTTTGCTCAAGCTGTCAAACTTTATTTTGAGAACCACAATGCTCTGATACCATTTGTTGGAAATATTTAGGATAAGACAGGTTACTCAGAGGGGAGGGGTGAATCAGTAACTTATAAAACTTTAAATCAATTTAGCATATTAATCATTTACCATTTATTCATTTGGTCTACTACATAACTAAAAGAACAAGCATTCATTACACATGTACACAGAGATTTGGTGACCCAAAAAAATTCCAATTAGAAAGTAAAATTGGGGTGGGGATGATACCCACAAAACTTTGTTACTACAGTATGAAGTTGGCCGGTTAAAGCTTACATTGATCACTTCTGATGATCTGCCCTGTTAGGAGCAAGTAGGACTGCTAGATCCACCTTGTTAGAGGATTTAAAAACATACAGTGAAGTATGCACTCTATTAGGAGATTTAAAAAAGACTATTAAGTCTACCTTGTTAAAGGATTTAAAAATTGATTCACCTGTTAGGATGAAACAATGGATCTACTTACAACTTGTTTGCTGATAAGATCCTTTTTCATTGATCACCTGATGTGATAGATATAACTTTTCTACTTCTTAGGTTGACCTTGCTGTATTCCTTTTGCTTTGCTGCTAATAGAAATACCTTCTTCAAATACGAACAATATTTTCTTATATTATACCTTGCTACAAATGATATCATACATTACATATATACCATTCCAATATTTACAACTACAAGGTTGGCCAAAACATAAGTGAAATAAATATTACTGAGTCAGCCAGATAGTAGAAAACTTGGGTTTACTGAATTGACTCGGTGACCTTCTGATACTTGTCATCCACTACATTACTCGACATCGTCATGCACTTGGTAGAAGTGAAGGCTCGATCCATACTAATCACCTGACGTAGTTCTAAACTCGATAACCATAGGTGACTCAGTAGATATAGTGTCACTCGGTAGAAACTATCTTCTTCATTTACCTTGCTGTGCTCGATGAACATAGAGTCTTGTTTACCTTCTTCTCTCGGTAAACACTGATTCATTATTTTACCTTCTTCACTTGGTAAACACTGATTCCTTTGCTTACCTTCTTCACTCGGTAAACACTGCTAAACTTCGTTTACCTTCTTCACTCAGTAAATACTTATTCTTTTGTTTACCTTCTTCATTCCGTAAACAATGATTCCTTTGTTTACCTTCTTCACTTGGTAAACACTGTTGAACTTCATTTACCTCCTTCACTCGATAAACATTGATTCCTTTGTTTACCTTCTAAGCTTGTAAGATAACTACTAAATACTCAGTGTGAACTATAGACTAAGTGATGAGCTCGATAAGCATTCAGAATCGAATAAGTGTTTGCACTAATGACAAATATATCATAATTCCAACACCATCAAAAAACAAAAACCCTTTTTATTTTAGGTTTTAGATCTTGGATTGGAGAATAGATTGCAGATTTGAATACCCTTTTCATCATTTGTTAGAACTAAAAAATTAGATTTGGGTTTGGACATAGCTAATTAGGGACGTAGTGCTCCTCTTCTTTAGCAAAAAGTTTACACTACATGAAAGTTGACCTTGCCAAATTACCAACTAATTTCTAGATTTTGTAGATTTAATAGTTTCAAGTGTAGATTTGATACTATTTATCCATTTTGAGCAACACAAGTAGAAAATCAGATCCAAATATGATTCTTTTAATCCCCTTTGTTATCACAACATATCTACTTATTATGTCTACATTTCATTTGCTAGCTTTGTTATAGCTAGGGTTTTGAGGATTTTTTTAAATCTTTTCCCTTATTCTACTCACTAGATCTTAGTTTTACATTAGAGCTCCTTTATTGACTAGTGAATTTGGACCTATTTTTTGACACAATTCTAGTCAAAATTTTGATAGTTAAACATGAAAAGTCTTCATTTCTATAACTAATTTAAAAGTTTGATGCATTCCATAAATGTCAATATATCAACAATAAGTTCTTTTGAAAATCATCCCCATCTATGTCACATGTCAGCACCAAACAACTAATTCAAAACATCAAACTATCGACACTAGCCAGAGATGATTTGATGGGTATGTTATACCATCAAGGAAAAACCTCATCAATATATTGATGCTAGCCAGCATTGATTCGATGAATTTTTTATACCATCAATGACAAATTGCTTTAAAATTGTGATGATAGCTAGGGTTTTAAAAAAAAAAATGACTGGGTTGCAATATGCCTTCAATGTATTTTGAATCATATTGGTACATGTTCAGTTTTGTTATGTGTCTTCATTTAATTTTTGTAATGTGGATTGTCGATTTCCCTTCTACTCCTCTGTCATCTTCCATGCTCTATTGAATAGAGTGCCAACTAGAGATGTCAGTTATCTTTGTCTTTCTCATATTGAAATTGACTCTCAATAATTTCTATTTTCTTTATCATGGATGGGCTCTATATTGGAGTCATCATCTTTATGTCATGCCCAAAATACAAGGGCAATAACACATGTAAATTTTTTATTTTTTAAAAGTTAATTAATCTATCATAACATACTAATTCTTGATCTGGATATTATCATAACTCACCTGAAACTAATTAAAATATTAAGGCATTTATCATTAAGCTATATTTACAATGCCTAACTCATTATCTATCATAACCCAACTTGTCACCATACATTACCTAGTCAACTTAAATTATAACACTTCTCGATTTATGAACCTCCCTCTAGGTTGAAAAATACTCAATTCCCCGATTCTATAATTGTCATAAAAATATGTAAAACCCAATAAAAAAAGTTACTAACATAAAATTACCAACTAATCCCTTTTCCATCTTACCCTCTGCTTAGCTATTAAGAATGTTTATTTAACAATAACCATATTCAAACATTCATTATTAAATCAATTTCGACATTAGTTTCATTATTACATAAATTTTAAACAATATATTTAAGATTTTTCAGTAATGATTTAAAAATAAATGATAAATCAAACTCCTTCAAAACATTGAAAACCCAAAGGACTAACTAAATAATATATTCATCTAACATCAAATAACTAAACTTTATTAATTTTAACATACGCAAAACATCTTTTCAATCAAAACTATAATTAAATAATCAATATAGTTAACTAAAACATGAACAACAATTCTAACATTAATCTAAAACAAAGTTATTGTCTTGCACTTACCACATAAATAAATAAATAAATAAATAATATAAGACAATAATATATTAAACTTAACTAATTGATAATTAGTACAATTAACTAAAACTAATAATTAGCTTACTCTACTAATACAACTAATCCTAACTAACTCACTATTAAAATTTTAACTAATACTAACTACACTTTAGTTAATACTAATTTCTAAATTGACAATTACTAACTAAAATTTAAACTTCATAAATTAACTTTAACACAAAAGCTACATTTAATATAACAAAATAACTTAACAAAAATCTAAATTAACCAACCCAACAACTAACCTAACTTAAAAACAACTAAATTTAAACAAAAACTAACATTTAAAAACTAACACACTAATTACACTTTATTAACTCTTAACATTGCTAACCTAACCCCTAAACTCTACCCATCCTAACCCTACACACCTATCCCATCCACCAAGTGACTCCCACCTACTTCCCAAGCGCTTTCCAAAGTGTTGGTACGCTGACCCAACACGAAAAGACCCTCTCCACTATCTTGCATGTGGTTCCAAGTTGCTAGGCAAGCATAAATCACAGGTTTTTGGTAGGGGATAAAATAAAGGTGAGAACAACTTTTTAAAAAAACAACTTGCTCCATATTAATATCCCCCCAACTCTAATTTGCAAGGTTCATTGACATGACAGGCCTCATGGGGTACATGTTGTACTTTAGGTCAGCCTATGAAAGCTTGTCAAACTACCTAAAATGGAGGGAGTAAGGTAGAGTTTTTGTATGCATAAAGTTTGTTTGATAAGAATAGGATAGAACAAGGAGTTAAGTCATAAAGTTAAGTAGTTAGGGTCCTAGGATATTTAGGATATTAAATATTATTTTTTCTTAAATTTTTTTTTTTGAATTTAAATTTAAAAAGAGTATCTATAGGGAATATTCCTTGTCAACACAAGGGGATTAAAAAATTTTCCCCATACAAAATCTAGAGAGTTTTTACTCCTAGGAAGCAAATTTTTTTTCTAAGTGTTGGGAATTTTCTAATTTATAGAATTTGCCAAGGGGTATATTTTTTTTTCCCTCTCTAAGTATTGGATTGATACCATCATCTCTGTTAGACCAAGGGGAATGTTATCATGTATTTATTTTATTTCTCATTGGATTTAAACGTAAGATTATAACATATTGTGGGTATAATAACGTAGGATTAATTTCCATTCAATCAAATACGGAAAGAAAGAAAGATGTGATTTTAATTCATGTAACTTCAAATTTACGTGACATGATTTGAATTTAAATTTCTTACTTATATGCCATCATTTTATCCAATTAACATAAATTCGTTGAATGAAATTTTGAAGTATAATTGCCACAATAAGGTAAATCATCATCACATAGCATATGCAAAGCAAAACTTGAATACTAGAAACTCATATCCAAGAATATTAATCAATTATCTTTTTCTATTGAATCCCTTGATTCAAAGGCTCCACTAGGAAAGAACCAGGAAGAAAACTCGACATCATTTCCATTTTCACAATAAGTTAACAATAACATTTTTACACAAGATATCAATCTCGAGGAGAAATCTTCCAACATAACTTAAATCCAACCACAATTTTGAATTTCCTTCTTGGTCCTTAACAAGGGATCCATTGCGAATTTTGCAAGTCATCACGATGATCATGGAGATAAGAAAAATTGACCAGGAGACAACCAATCATAACATGAAGACAAAATCAGATATTCACTCCCATGTTGGGTTTGCACAATAGGTTTATTATTGAACTAGACTACGAAGAAGGTGGATTTTTCCAACAAGAGACATTGGCCACACACCATAACATATGCCCTTTCGGGGCTAAAATATCAAGAAATTTCATTCTTCTAGAGATTCCCTTTTAGGGTTGATATCACAAGGACAATCATTCTTTTACTCCTCAAATTTCAAAACTCAAAACATGGTTTATGCTAACAAACCATGTTTTGAGTTTTAAAATTTGAGGAGTAAAAGAATGAATGTCCTTGTGATATTAGCCTCGAAAGGGCATCTATGGAAGAATGGAAGTTCTTGAGATTTTAGCCCCGAAAGGGCATATGTTATGGTGTGTGGCTGACATCTCCTATTGGAAAAATCCACCTTCTCCCTACTCTCTTTCCCTCTTCTCATCTCAAGAAGAGACTCTGCACTGTTTGAGTCAAACTAAAGACCTCTTCCCATACATGGCCACTTCTGCCCTATCCGAAGGTGAGTAATGCCAATACAACCCATACAATCCTTTCAAATATAAAACAAAACACAAAAGAAAGACATTTAAGAAAACTTGTTTCAATCCCTCCCAAACATACTTAGCACATATATGAAGATACAAATGCAAACACAATAATTTAAGCATGAAAAAAACATGAACAACATGAGCTAAGGGATTCCTACCTTAGAAATCAAGTTATGAAAAATGAAAAAAATTGAGATTAGCATTCCCTTCCTTCTCCTTCTTCAATCCTGAATTTCACTCTAAAACTAGAGGTTGGGTGAACACTCAAACCCTCTCAAAATTGCCTCTAAATAAGATCCTAAACTCAACCACCTTCAAAATGTAATAACTCCCCCACTTGCCTAAAAGTTCTAGAGTCTTCTAACTCAACTAGACATAAGGTTAACCTCAAGGTGGAGTTGAAGTTATCCAACTCATGATGAAAACATTCAATTTTCGAAATAAAGCAAAAATGGGATATTTTGGTGACCATAAAAGTCAACAAAAGGGGCTAGGGGGATGGGAAATGCCCCCAACCCATACCCATACCCCTTAGGCATTTATTTTTCATGATTTTAGGCTTCCAAGACTAATTAGGGACCTAAAAAATGATAAGAAATTTTAGGACTTTCTAACAACCCTCAAAATGCAAATTGAACACTAATCTAAATTAGGGGTAATTAACCTCAATTACCAACTAATTAGCAAAAATGTCACTAATCTAGTCTGACTTAGATCTTCAGGTTACTCAGTTAACCCTAAATATCATGCTAGAATGCATATACAATTCATGAGTGTCGAGCAACATTGAAAAATCACTATTACAAAACATTAACATTTACTTATTACAGAATGATACATTCATTCCTCTCACACTACAAATAAAACACGAACAACGAGGTTTGTATCTTTTGTTAGATTCAAGCCTGGTTTCCACAACAGTACATAGGGTTTAGTTTCATTTCTCCATTAGATTTCCCAGCTAAAATATCTTGCACACTCCTTGCACACATACATATATTCAAAACTTATTTGGATATTTACATAAATGAAAACATGAATATTTCATATAATTAGCTGTTTAATTCATTTCTACTTACATTTAATCATCAAAAATCACATAATCAATATATCATAACTTATTCATTAATTTAGATTAAGTACTAGAATAATCATCATTAGGCATGCATATACTTAAACATCATAACATCATCAATAAGGCATACTGAACCATCTGAATACATATAACATAATCATCATGGTACCAAAATCAACATCCTCATCATCAGGTGAAAACACCTCATATCATTATTAGTGAAATTTTAATGTTTAAACACTTGAGATAATGTCATAGTTTTCGAATCACTAAGTATTAAAGCATGGATGTATCAACTACTCTTAATTCCATTAGGACATTCACAACATAAAAGATTACTTCATATCTGTTCTAATCTCCTACAACAAATTTAATAGAGGAATTCATATTTAATAAGTACATATGGGGAGGGACCTTACATCCTCCCCCACTAGCTTTTGACTTCCTCCTGGAAGTCACACAATTGAAATGGTTCATACTATGCTAGACCTTGTCTAGACTTATTCCAAGATTTACTCTTATTGAAAGACTGATTAATAACTCACATACATATAGAAGAATGATAACTAATTTGCCTAATTACCATTACCAAATCTGAAGTTCAATCCAAAACTCTAACATGGTTACATTTTCTAGGGTCGAATACTCTTTAAAACATATAGGCAATATATAATCAACATTTAAATCTAGTATAAAATACTTATAGAATCTCTAATAATAATAATAATAAAATAAGGTATTCCAAATTCCACGTACCCACTCATAGAGTAACAGTTGAATGAGACTCCCTCAAATGAGGTTTCATATTAAGAAACTTGTCCCTTTATTAAGGTTAAACATTGTTACTTTAGAGTTTCTATGATGTACTGATTCTTGATAGGATACTCAATGAGTCCATCACTACACATGCACCTTTCCATCTAGAAGTCCTTTTGGTTAACCCATAACCTTAACCAAATTTATGTTGGGGTGCAATTTCATTACTCAAAACAGTCAACGGATAACACTAGTCCTATTCTCAAAGTCCTAGGAGAGGGTAGGGCACGAATACTCTCACTAAAACCTCATACCCCTAATGTTGTGCATCCACATAATCGTCAAGAATCCCTTTTGTAGGCTCATCATATGTCACTTTGCCAAAAGAAAATCACAAGAAAATGCCTAAAAATTTAAATTCAACATCAAGGATGAAACATCCAACGCAAAAGTTTGAAATTAAAGAAATAAAGAGTTTCCATGATAGTAAAATTTTAATCAAGAAATAAAGACATAACCAAAAGGCAAAATAGAATTATCAATAATACAGTTGGCTAAACAGCCCCACATTACACTGATAGAAAAGAGGAAGAACATCAAGAGTACCAAAATCTAAAATCAGAAAAATAAGGAAATAAATTTGATTATGTACAAAATTTACATTATTGACATAATGCAACTATACCAAGGTCTCTAAGGAAAATGGGAATCTTAGGTCTCCCAAATACATTACAGGGATCTTGAGTTGATTTAGATGGTGGTCTATTGACCATGTCACTCAAACACTGATTGATCCCACCTACTAACTACATACTTATCTCCATCGACATCACCTTATAATTAGGGTTTGTTGTACTAAGGGGTTTGCCTTTATCATAACTCACTCAAAAGTGCAAATATGAGGATACTAAAATGAGTCTCCATCAATCCTCTTTTTTTATATATTGGTTTCTTTTCGAAGAATCTATACATGTGGGGACATTAGTGTCAATAGAATTATAGTTTGAGTTACAATTACAAAACCAAATCTCTTATCTTTAATTCACTTATAATTACATATTAGGGCATCTACCCATAAAATTTCCTAAATTAATTTCACCATCTCTACACTAGTTGAAGTTGTGCTATAAATCTCATCAAATTGGTATGATCCCCTCTCTCTCTATCTCTCTCTCTCTCTCTATATATATATATATATATATATATATATATCACTATCTCATTTTATTTCATTGTTTACACAAGTTCTAATTATCATTTGAGAATGCATTAAAAGCTACTATTTCTTATCAATAATTCCATATTTCACATTTTCCTAGTCATAAGTGACTTATGATTTCATCCTTGGGTTGTAGGTTTGCAACTACTTAGGTATAAAACCATTATTAGGATGTTGTCAATGTTTACTTATTCACTCTTACAACTATCTCCTTACCGACGATATAAGTCATCATCATTGTTCTTATCATGCCTCATGGCTTATAATCCTCTTATAACTTAATTTTGATACTTGAACCTTTAGTTCGTATTAGGTTGGTGACCTCATCCCAACTTTACTTTCTCTATATTGTAGGGTCATAATTGATCCAAAAATTTCAAAGCTAGAGTCTATGAGTATTGACTTGATGAATAGAATTTAGTATTACTCATGCTTATACCATAAGCCTACTAGCATAATTAGACTCTCATAACCCTAACTTAGAATTTTGCATTTTCTATCTTACCAGTTCAATACTGCATGTTACATACTTCTCGCCATTTAATTATGTGCTTACCATCATATTTAGATAAATTTATTCCTCGATCAGGGTTCTATTCCCTACAATAGACTAAGATATTCATATTCTTTGCACATTCCTACCTAACTCTCTCTTGTTGAACAACTTCTCATATTAGTAATCCTATCATTTGAGGTTTCCAAATGTTACTTGCAGATTCCAAATTAGCTCTTGTTTTCTTGCTAAGGATTACTGGAATAATTTATATTAAATTCTTATAGGTTAGAGGTATCCTAATAACTAAGTAATGTGGTATACTCTTCAATTTTTACCTTCCTAATTACTCATCATTCTTTTATCTATTGAATGTTTCAACTCAAAGGTACAAGATTAGATTATGAAGATTGTAGGTTTCTTTCACTTATGTTTGAAAAGTTTTAAACAATACTAGTTCACTAGATCATCTTCGTGCTTGATATAACTACAATTCTTCCATGAGTGATCGAGTCAGACAAAATTTGACTTCTACTAAAGATGTTGAGAACACTTTCTCTTTGACTTCTAGGTTATTTGATCATTTCCACTTTCATGATTCAAAGTTGTTTTAGGGTTCTTAATTTACTTTTTCCTCGAGGTGAATATGTTTAATATAATTTTGATTTCTCAATGATATCTTAATATACTTTACTATAACATTCTTGCATCTAAAAATTCATTTCAAGTCATTAAGATCAAGTTATTTGATATGGTTAACAATTTACATTTGTTAATACCAATTCAAATTTTACTTAGGTTTAATTATTAGTGTCACAGTTTAGAAGGAATACATTTACTTATCAAATTTTTACAAAGGGAAATTCCTGCTTTGTATAATAAAATTTAAATGTCCACATTTATCATGGACCCATTATTGCTTAAGTGTCGCGAAACTGGGCTCTGATACCAAAATGTCATGCCCAAAATACAAGGGCAATAACACACATTAATTTTGTTTTTATTAAAGTTAATTAATCTTCCATAACATTCTAATTCTTGATTTGGATATTATCATAATTCACTTAGAACTAATTAAAACATTAAGGCATTTATCATTAAACTATATTTACAATGCCTAACTCATTATCTATCATAGCCCAACTCATCACCATACACTACCTAGTTAACTTAAATTATAACATTTCTCGATTTATGAACCTCCCTCTAGGTTGAAAAATAATCAATTCCCCGATTTCTATAATCGTTGTAAAAAGATGTAAAACCCATTTAAAAAAGTTACTAACATAAAATTACCAACTAATCCCCTTTCCATATTACCCTTTGCTTAATTACTAAGAATGTTTATTTAACAATAACCATATTCGAACATTTGTTATTAAATCAATTTTGACATTAGTTTCGTTATTACATAAATTTTAAACAATATATTTAAGATTTTTCAATAACGATTGAACAATAAATGATAAATCAAACTCCTTCGAAACATTGAAAACCCAAAGAACTAACTAAATAATATATTCATCTAACATTCAAATAACTGAACTTTATTAATTTTAACATACACAAAACATCTTTTCAATCAAAAATATAATTAAATAATCAATATAGTTTACCAAAACATGAACAACAATTATAACATTAATTTAAAACAAATTTATTATCATGCACTTACCACATAAATAAATCAAAAATAATAATATAAGACAATAATATATTAAACTTAACTAATTAATAATCAGTACAATTAACTAAAAATAATAATTAACGTACTCTACTAATACAACTAATCCTAACTAACTTACTCTAAGTATTGGCTTGATACCATCATTTCTATTGGACCAAGGGGAAGGTTATCATGCATTTATTTTATTTTCTCGTTGGATTTAAACATAGGATTATAATGTATTGTGGGTACAATAACGTAGGATTAATTTCCATTCAATCAAATACGGAAAGAAAGCAAGATGTGATTTTTGTTCAGTGACTTTGAATTTACTTGACATGATTCAAATTTAAATGGCTTACTTATATGCCATCATTTTATCCAATTAACATAAATTTAGTGAATGACATTTTGAAGTGTACTTGCCACAATAAGGTAAATCATCATCACATCAAATTTTAAGTATATGCAAAGGAAAACTGAAATACTAGAAACTCACATGCAAGAATATTACTCAATTATCTTTTTCTATTGAACCCCCTAATTCAAAGGCTCTGCCGAGAAAGAACTAGGAAGAAAACTTGACATCGTTGCCATTTCCACAATAAGTTAACAATAACATTTTTATACAAGATTTCAATCCCTAGGAGAAATCTCCCAAAATAACTTCAATCCAATCACAATTCTAAATTTCCTTCTTGGTCCTTAATAAGGGATCCATTACAAATTTTGAAATACATCATGGTGATCATGGAGAGAACAAATCTAACTGGGAGACAACCAATCATAACATGAAGACAAAATCAGACATTCACTCCCGTCCTAGGTTTTCACAATAGGTTCATCATTGAACTAGATGAGGGAGAAGGTGGATTTTTCCAACAGGAGACATCGGCCACAACACCATAAAATATGCCTTTTCGGGGCTAAAATATTAAGAACTTTCATTCTTCCACAGATGCCCTTTCGGAGCTGATATCACAAAAACATTTGTTCTTTTACTTCTCAAATTTCAAAACTCAAAACATGATTTGTGCTAATGTGTAGGGTCCCATAACACCCTACTCTCTTGCCCTCTTCTCATCTCGAGAAGAGACTCTGCACTATTGGAGTCCAACTAAAGACCTCTTCCCATACATGGCCACTTCTGCCCTATCCAAGGGTGAGTAATGCCAATACAACTCATACAATCCCTTCAAAATTCAAAACAAAACACAAAGGAAAGATATTTAAGAAAACCTATTTCAATCCCTCCCAAACATACTCAACACTCATATGAACATACAAATACAAACACAATAACTTAAGCATGAACAAAACATGAACAACATGAACTGAGGTATTCCTACCTTAGAAATGAGATTATTGAAAATGAAAAAATTTGAGATGAGAATTCTCTTCCTTCTCCTTCTCCTTCAATCTTGAATTCCACTCTAAAACTAGAGGTTGGGTGAACACTCAAACCCTCTCAAAATTGCCTCTAAATAAGATCCTAAACTCAACCACCTTCAAAATGTAATAACTCCCCCACTTGCCTAAAAGTTTTAGAGTCTTCTAACTCAACTAGACATTAGGCTAACCTCAAGGTGGAGTTGAAGTTATCCAACTCATGATGAAAGCATTCAATTTTCGCAATAAAGCAAAAATGGGATATTTTGGTGATCATAAAAGTCAACAAAAGGGGCTAGGTGGGTGGAAAATGGCCCCAACCCATACCCATACCCCTTAGGCATTTATTTTTCATGATTTTAGGCCTCCAAGACTAATTAGGGACCTAACAAATGCTAGAAAATTTTAGGACTTTCTAACAGCCCTCAAAATGCAAATTAAACACTAATCCAAATTAAGGGTAATACCTTGATTACTAACTAATTAGAAAAAAGGTCACTAACCTAGTCTGACTTAGATCTTTAGGTTACTCAGTTAACCCTAACTATCATGTTGGAATGCATATAAAATTTACAAGTGTCAAGCGACACTGAAAAATCACTCTCACAAAAAATTAACATTTATTGATTACAGAATGATACATTCATTCCTCTTACGATGCAATAAAACATGACCAACGAGGTTTGCATCTTTTGTTAGATTCAACCTTGGTTTCCACAATGGTAGATAGGGTTTAGTTTCATTTCTCTACTAGATTTCTTGGCTAAAATATCCTGCACACTCATTGCACACATCAGTGGCTCAAGAAATGACATACATATATTCAAAACTTATTTGGATAGTTACATAAATGAAAACATGAATCTTTCATAAAATTAACTATTTAATTCATTTCTACTTACATTTAATTATTAGAAATCATATAATCAATATAACATAACTTATTCATTAATTTAAATTAAGTACTAGAATAATCATCGTTAGGCATGCATATACCTAAACATCATAACATCACCAATAGGACATATTGAACCATCTAAATACATATAACCTAATCATTGTGGTACCAAATTCAACATCCTCATCATTAGGTGAAAACATCTTGTATCATTGTTAGTGAAATTTTAATGTTTAAGCACTTGAGATAATGTAGTAGTCTTCAAATCACTGAGTAATAAAGCATGGATGTATCAACTACTCTCAATTCCATTAGGACATTCACAACACAAAAAATTACTTCATATCCATTCTAATCTCCTACAATAGATTTAACAGAGGAATTCATATTTAATAAGTACATGCGAGGAGGGACCTTACACTTTACTTGAGCTCATTATATAACCTTTGGATTTGCTAATGACTACAATGAGAAACAAGAATGAACTTGTTCTAGTGAGAGGGATTCAATCTAACACTTGAAGTTTCATTAGAGGGTATTTGATCTACTAATTTGATACTAGGGTTTTGAGAGGTGAAGTAGAAAACATAGAGAAGTTTTGGAAGAAGTTGAAAATGGAAACCACAGTGCAACAACCATGAGTAGCACCAATGAGCTAAAATTATTGTAGAGCTTTTGAAATCTCAAAATATTGTTCTTGGTGATTACATGAAAATAGTTTTTGTCATCAATGGTATGATTCTTAAACAATGGGTGATTTTTTTGTTTAAGGGTGTTCACCCCTACCATTATGTTGGAGGCCTTTTATAGGGCCTCTAAGAAGGCTATCAAGTTTTTAACTACCATGTCTATTCCTATAGAATTGATAGACCATGACTCTTTGGTGAAAAATGTGAGCACTTCTTTGAATAGTAAGTTTGTCAGCCAATATTCTACCTTATTGGCCCTACTTTATGTTGGCATCATCCTAAATGTTGTCAACCTTGCGAAGCTTGACATAATGGATTTAAGGGACATCAAAGTTTTGCAAAATATTGCTCAAGACTATTGAAGATAAAAATATGGTTAAGGGTTTGATTTTGATAAAAAGGAAATCCATATGGATGGAGGCCCCACCAAGATTGAGAATGTGAAGATTGGCATAATACAGTTCTAAATTTTGCCTCCCAAGATAGACATTGAGTAGAACATTGTGGTCTCTAATTATACAATGATGGATAGAATTTTGAAGGAGAAGAATTATATTCTAGGTATGATAAAAAAGATAAAAACCACTAGATGCAAGGTGATATTGATCTAGAAGATATTCTACAAGATGCCATCATTGATCTTTCATTGCATTATCTATCCTAGGAAAAAAATTTGGAGGTCAAGGATGTGGAAGGGGATGAGATCAAGTTCATCACCAAGATATTGAATGGTATACCCATTGCTAATATTGAACACTTTAGGGAGGAGAAGTTGGGGCATGGTGATTTGGTTGAAGAGGTTTTGACCAGTGACATTGTCATGGAATGGGTTGTCTAAAACTTATATGAATTTTTCAGAAAAATCCCATATCCCCAGTCTATCACATAATCTTTCGCTAAAAATGGATGTCTTTAATAATTTAAATTTATTATTTTGATAGCATTTTTGGTCTTGATTTGCTAAACTTATTCTTATCATGTGTATTATTTGTACTTTTCACTATGTATTATCTTTTTTTTAAAATGAGAAATCATTCTTTGCCAAACCATTATGAAGCTCAAGGTGAAAACAACTTGAAAAATGTAACTTGATAATTACTTCACCAAAAAAGAATCCAATGTCTTATAAACATATTAAGCATGAGATTAATTTGGCACCACTTGCAACAAATTCATTATCAAATATTCAGTGCAACATACCCTGGCTCTTTATTTTCTTCCTCTACATAACTTTATCGAACTTTATTCACATCACATGATAGAGAAAGGAAGAAAAAAAAATTAAGTACATAGTGCATGTCAATATCTCACTATTATTTATTTGAAATGCATTGAATTCCACAATAATGAGATGAAAAAAAGTTATCATATAAATAGAACAATGATAACTCTACATAAATGTAGTTAATTTCACAAACCATTAAACAAAACATGTTCCCATTAACTTAAAAACCGAGCTTAAGTAAAGAGTAGAGAACAATGAATTATTTGCACTTTCATATATCTTATCTATCCTTTAAAAAAGAAAGATATAATAGGAGTTGTACTTGGTTATTCACAAACATATGCTAATAAGTAAAAATATCATAAAAACTAAATATAAGACAACTACAAAGACAAGGAATGAAAAAGAAAGCATTAAGCACACAAGAATGCTTTCAAACAAGAGAATAAATAATTAAAATCAATTAAAACCCATATGATTTTTTTGCATTCACTATGAATAGATACAAGTGACATAAATTAAGGCATTATAATAAATTTGAACATGAATGCGACTAAGCATAAAGCTTAGCACCTCTGAAGTTGGAAATATAGGATGAACTAAATTGAAGGTAGAAATGGTATATTGTAAAAAGGAGTTTAAGATTGATATGACAAGGACCCTAAGGGAGCCACACAAGAAAGAGTATCCAAGTTAGCATGTGAACAATAATTTGAGAAAGCATTCAATACTCCAATCAACATGTCAATGTCACAGTTGTTATGTCTCCAAGGCAACTGATGGCAAATCTAGAAACAAATAAAGTATACATATTAATGGGGTACACAAAAGATCTTTTGTTGGAGCAACATTAGATTCAACTGTAATGAAGTTATTATGGGATAATAAATATATATAAAAAGGAAGTAATAAAAATCTAGATCAACTATGTCAACAATAAGCTTACAGAATCAATTGAAATGTATTGGCTATACAATCTCTTCTCATCATCACCCTCAAGATAGGATAGAGTGGAATTGTGAAGATGTTAACTATATTTAGAGGAAGAATAGTAAAAGAGAAGGAAGAAAGTTATAATGTGCTTAGAAAACAAAATGGAAAAAAAGAAAGTTATATAGAGAGAATTGCATAGTGTGTGAAATGGAGATGTTGCTATTGTTGATAGATTGTAATGTCAAAGAACATGAGGTTGTTGAGATTTGAGGGGAAAACTAGTTGTTTAATTTGGTGAAAGTTTAGAATTCTTGACCTCAATGCAATTAAATGGTGCTCGTTCTCACATGCCACACACATTTCTACAATAAATTATTAGAGATTATTTTACTACTATCAGTAGATGAGTGAATAAATACAAATAAATTAATAAGTGTAATTTATCGTTCAATGTGATAATATGTTTCTTTTAATAATGGAAATGAAGTATTTCAACTGCCCTTACCCCCCTCCCCCCCATGTCAATTCCACTATTAATTAGATAATTGTTACATACATACATACATGGTTAAGTGTTACCTAACTATGTTGGAAGGCATCTACACACCAAAGGCATACTTTTCCTACCAGGCTGCCTACATACCCATATTCATAGGATCAAGAACCTTGAACTACTCACTCTAAAAAATAGGTAGTTTTGATTTCTAATTATTTTGAAGTAGTTGTATTCCTATAACCACTAGTGAGCTTTAATCACCTAATAAAGCTCTTTGTCATCATACACCAACTCGGGAAAATTAGGTGGTTTTCTATAATTACAATCCTTTAATACCCTAGTGCAACCTTTTTGTTTTAGTTTACAGTTAATGTAAGGTTAACCAATAGATGTTCTAACTCACTCCTAATATAGTTATGTTTAAAATCTTGTGACAATAATAAATGGGTCTAAATAGACCAGTCAAGTTAATGCTAGCCCAAAATAGCTAATTGTTCATTTTGTTGTACCTAATCTGATGATAGTTCTACAAGAATTTGCAATCAACCCAACTAATCAAAAACTACACCAATTGAACTAGGTTATGGCTTGTCACTTAACACGAGTTGATTAAGTTTTATTATTTTATTATTTAGATTCTAGAATATGTATGTAGCTGGAACAATTTTTCTATTGTGCTAATATGTAATAAGAAACTTTAAAAAGATCTCTTTGTATATATAAAGACTATAAGTTGTGCATTTTTTCATGTATTTCATTTGCATTTTATTTTCCATTTTTTAAGCTATAAGAGAGTTTCAAGGTTAGGAACCACTTCAACATCCTTTGCATGGTTTAGAGGTAATGTCATTGTAGCAATGAGAATAACTTCAATGAAGAGTTGAGTGTAAGGAGCTACTACCTTAAACATTCAAGAAACATTCAATAACACATGAAATAAGCTATTTAAATATGCCTCAACCAATTATGATTTAATTTTGGACCACCTACCTAATTAGTATGGAATTTTGTTCTCACCAAAAATCATAAAATCTAAGAATAACCTTGCCAAAAAGAACATAAAAATATGATTATCATGCACAATCATTTCTTTTAGCTCTTTTGGTACAATCATTCTTATAATTTTTTGACTCAATCTCCAACTAGTCAGTATGTGTTCTAAAAAATTATTGTTGGACTATGAGTTAGGAAAAAGAGAAATATCAAACTTGAAAAAGATGTACATAAATCCAATTAATTTTTGAACTTTAATTTTATAAACTTACAAAGAGAACCATAGAATTATGAGAAACTATTATGGTTTGAACTATTTGAAAATTATAGTTACAAGTGATAAAGTTATATACATATATGCATACATACATACATATATATATCTATATATATATATATATACAAATATACATACATACATATATATACACATACATACATACATACACCTGCATATGCAATTTTATCACGTTGGAAGGAATTGGAAGCATTTGATTAGAAATATGGAAAAGTTGCAAAAATTAACAAAAAGTTGTCATGCAAAAAATATTATTGTTGAGGATGTGAATCCTGCTCTTCCTCCTATTAACTAAAATCCAATTTCCTATTTTACTAGACTGATTCTTAATGATAATATGTTCCGCAATCACAATTTTTATAGAAGGTTGGTCAAGGATCAATAAAAGTTGGTCAAAGGCCCCGAGGGGTATTAAAATATCATGCAAGGTTAGAAATGAATTTAAAATGTAAAATTTAAGCCTGTTTGACCTATATATGGTGTCTAATAGGCATGAGTTAGAAAAAGAGGCAAATTGTCAAAAATGTGTAAAAAATGTTGTTGTCAACATTTTTTGTGAAATGATAGTTTTGTAGAAGATGGAAGGTCAAACATCTTGGACAAAATCTTTGGGGATTTAAAAGGTCTTCTATTGCATAAGCAATGAATCTCATGAAGAAAATAGAGAATGATATATAGAGAAGAAAGATGAAGGGTATGGTGTGTGTGGTTTTGTATAATAAAGTCAATTTTTTAAAAAAATCTACTTGTGTACTAGTATTTAATTATAGTCCTAATATCTTCTCCCTTATCTCATGGATCTGATGATTATTAAATTTCATATATAGGGAAATGGAGGCTAGAACTAATTCTAATGTTAAATGGATATCTAGTATCAATGGATTTGTTACAAAGATCGATCTCAATACTCACTGTCTAAATAGTAAATTCTACACACTTTCAGATAAAAGTGCCATAATGACTACATGCTTTCTTTGTGTAGAGATTAGGGAAGGTTTAAAGATTGTTTTTGTTGTGAAATTTCCCTCTCATTGGTCCACATAATAACCTCAATTCCTATAAGGAATGAACCAAGAATTAATGAGTATCTATTGTTGCCTGCAAAATATAGTGAATCGGCATCCAAAAAATTTGACAGAGGCTCCAATACAATTGGCATGGTGTTTGGAGGGTTGCACTCATTCATGGGATGTTTAATAACCCTTTGGAAGAGTAGAATAGGTGAGAAACTAGAGTTTGGAAGACAACTACTATATTTTTGTTATGTATCTTTGCAAATGAGAAAAGTCTGAGTATATAGAGTATATGATATGAAGACTGAGATATATGATAGTAGTGATATTATATATATATAAGATTGTATGAGTGTCTGAAAAGAATATGTGAGTTGATTTTATTTATACTATAAAATCTTTTTGAAGAAGCATTAAGTTCAAACTTCACATATTAGGAGTATAGTACTTCAAAGAATCAAAATTGATTTAAATGAAAGTCTATGGGTGTCATTGATAAGAGATAAAACAAAAGGGGCTTATTGCCAACCAAGTTGTTAGAGTAAGGTTGTAGATGTGAAGTATGATCTATAGTAGGTTTGTATTATAAAATATGAGAGTTGTAATGAGTGATTTTTGAACTATGAGAATATCATTGTCAATCTCGAAGTTGAGTCTATTTTGCTTGATTCCTATCATTCATGTTGTTGAGAGAATTTTTTTGCATTTCATCTACAAATTATATTGGTGGTTCCTTAAGGTCTATGCCCAGAACATGGTTTGTGCCCTACTTGCATCACCAACAGTGTCCTAAATATCCATGGGGTTGGTGGCATTCCTTCTTCAGTGGGGTCCATATCCAATTCCTATTGTTCCATGAAAGACCCAACATATCATAGAGAAAAGCAATAAGAAGAACCTATTGAATTGAAGTGGTATCAGTTGAACCCCTATATATCCATGGCCAATCGATCAAGTCGAAGAATACCCCTCCTATTTATTGAAAGGCATTCCAAGTGATCGACATGAATATACTTTTGATGTATAGAGGGGAAGGAACTTCATATATCTTGGATTTTTCAACTTATCTCATTTTCTATTGGATCATTCATTCCTGTTTATGGTCTCGACCTTCCATTTGGGCTTGTGAATAGCATGAATCATGAAATGCTAATTTTCTCCTAGATAATGTGGTGAATGTGATGAATGCACTTAAGAAAATTATTTACTAAAAACCCTTACCTTCAACAACACTGTAAAAATCTTTGTGAAGCCTCCCTCCCGCATGCCCACACTTTTCAACATGAATAAATGATGTTTCAATTTCCTTTTCTTTTTTTCTTTTTTTTATATCCCCAACAATGTTGAAATTTTGACACTGAACTTAACTTTCATTGAAATTTTGATGTTATCAAGATTAGATTTTTAAAATAAATGAATTTGACAAGGCAAATTGTCTTGCCATTGAAAATTTTGGTCCAAAATGACCCCCCAAATATACTAGCAATCACATGGCTAGCACTAGCCTTTCTAGATCTATTCATTTTAGAATTGGGATTGAAAGGATCAATTTCCTTGATTCTCTCTTTGAGTTCTATATGTGTGGTTATGTGATCAACTTAGGTTTGCTTTCTTTGATTGACATTTTCCCATTAACATCTTTGGTGAACTCAATCTTGTGCCCATTTCTTATTAGATTTAGACTTTTTGTATTGCATGTTCATCTTTCTTTCATGAACCTTACTTATGGTGTTAGATTTATCTTTGCATGCTTTATACATTTACTTTTAAAAGATCATATTGTGTGATTTGTGATTTATTTCATATCATAAGGTTAAATTCCTTTTGTATCTTCTTTCCTTGTTTAGTTTATGAGATTTATTACTTTAAGTCCTATTTATATTATTCCCCTTAGGAGAAGTTTTAGACTCATGGATGACTATGATCAAGATTCCTCTTCTCCTCTCTTTAGGAACCTTATTGATCCTATCATTTCTTATGATCCTAATCCTTATATGGAGCATGACTCTTCTCTTTCATCTCATGATGAGGATGAGGCTTTAAGGCTTCCTCTTGAATAAGTTCATAAGCTTTCTACTAAATCAATAAAATGCATGATTGGCTTCTTCAAGAGAATTACAATACTAATGTTAGTTCTAATTTTAATGCTCTTAAGAAATTAATATGTAATGATGAACATGGTGTTAATATTTTGTGTGGTCTTACTCACCTTATTCATTCTCATGTTAAGCATTCGACACAAACCAAATATGAAATAGGAATGACTCCACCTATTACTACTATTGAACATACCTTGCCTATTGCCACACCTATCACTAGCACTTTTATTTATGTTGTTCCTATTATTACTACTTCCATCTATCTAATCCTACTATTAGTATTATTCATGTTCCTCTCTACCTGTGAGTGTTCCAACTTCTTCATTTCCTACCTCACAACCTTAATACAATGGTTTTCCTTACATGCACTTATCCTAATCCTCCTACTATAGTTCCTAGTGTTCCACTTGTAGCACCTTCTATTCCAACTAATTCATGCATTCTTCCTAGTGTGTTGAATGTGTCATTGGCACCTATCTCCTCTAACAATTCCACTATCATTAGCCTTGCTCAAACTATTTCTTCCTTGCAACAACAACATTATTCTCTTACTCAATCTAAGTTTAATGTGCCTATATGTGATACAGGGTGTCCTTTACCTTTTAACATTATTTGTATTATTGCTCCTCAAGAAGATGATATGCCTTTCCTTGACACTTCTAATGTTAAAGGTGACCTTATCGCTCATCTTAAAACTTTCCAAGATCTATATAGTGATAGGGTAGAAGCAATAAGTTGGGTCTCAATGGAAGTCTACAAATTGAGATCATGCTCTTTTAGAAATGAGTACTCATTTTTTAAAAATGGGTACCCATTTTAGGCTCAGCACCCATTTTTTTAAAAAATCGGTACCCATTTTTTATTTACAAAAAATAGGTACCCATTTTTGAAAACATAAAAAAATCATATTTTTTAGAAACAAGTACCCATTTTTGGAAAGTAAAAAATGGGTACCCATTTTCTACTTTTAAAAAATGGGTATTCATTTGTAAATTTTTTTCTTTTTTTTTTTTGGGGGTGGGGTGGGGGGGGAATTCTAAATGCTGATTTGACATTTTCAAAACAGGTACCCATTTTTTGAATTTCAAATATTAGGTGCCCATTTCTTAGAACATAGGGCAGGATTTTTTTCTCTTACCTTTAATTTTGGTTCAAGATAGGCTTGGTGAAACCAAGCCTATGCTTTGACCTCTTAAGATTTGGCCAAGGCATTGAACTAAAAAATTCATGCCTTGCCATAATTTTTAGAGAGTCTTTCCGATCAAATTTTTTTATGAAACAAAAACTCATTAGAGCTCTCACTATATTGATTTCAAAAATATAAATTTTATAGTGCTATGATTTTATTTCCTATTTTTGCATTATCTTTTAATGAAAGGTGGTACCTAAATGTAAAATAGTGAAGTTCACTAAAACTTTAATAACTTTTTTATTTTATAATATTTTGTAAATTAATTTATATGTCATCAATCTACATACAATTCTTTTGAGGTTAAAAAAGGAATTTTTGAAAAAAGTGAAATTTTGATCAAATTATGGTGTATGTACATCAGAGGTTTTAAAATTTACTTATATAGCCAATTAATAATTAATAATAATAAATTATTCAATAAAAAATTAAGGAAAAATATTATCATCAATCTTAGGTGTATTAGGTAACTCCCTTTAAAAGGATTTATGAAAATTCATTTACTTGTGTCAAATTATGGTGACCGTACATGAGTGTGGTATGGTCCTGAAATAGGCATTTTGAAAAAGTGGTTTTTAAAGATCCATACCAAAAAAAAATCTATCATATGGGTACACAAATAAATTACATATTCAAAAAGTAGAACACTAAAATTTTTATTGCTGAAGTTTTTTCTATATTCAAAATCTAAATGCCTCAAATTTTGACATCATTTGACAACAAATTTCAAAAATAGGAAAAACACTTCCACTTTTTGCCCACAAGTCAGATTCAACTTCTTGCACTTACCCAATAATGCTCATGATCACATGGTTTTAACTAAGTTTTTTTCTCACACCTTTCATGAAAATATTTGTAATAATATTGCTCTTTTCCACCTTATTCTATCGATTCCTTTCATAAAATTTCTAATACTTTCATCCAAAAATTTTAGAATAACATTGATCCTCGAGTGTCTTTGATTGATTTAATGCATTGTAAATAAGGTCCTAAGGAAAAAGTGACTAATTTAATGGGTATATTTAAGCATGTGCATGCTTAAATTTTTTTATCTTCTTCTTAATATTGATATTTAATGTATGTTTACTATAAATTTACAAAAACAAATTAGGGATAAGAATTTGCTTACTGAATTTACTTTCTTTTTCACAACTTTGTCCAATGCCTCATTGTTGTCAATCACAAGTCATGTTGAGAGCACTACTCCAAAGGATCATGTGCCTATTTGTAAGAGTGATGTCACACCTGGTCACAAGTATTTTTGACAAACCTAACAACTATGTCAAGATCAACAAAGCCATGAATATAGTAGATGAACAAGTAGATGCTACATCAAAAGATGCCATTGTTTCTTCCTCTATTTTTTGGAGGAATCATAAGTTTACTCCTCTTTCTGAATCTTTAAATTCCACTATGGGGAGGTTTTTTGGTGCTAATATTATTACACTCTCTCCTATTAAACCAAATATTCCTTCTACTACATCAAGAGCACACTTTTATCCTAAAGCCTTTTGTCAATCTCATTGTTAACTTGGAATGATACTAAGGTGTTTTATACTCTAAAACATAAGATTCATGAATTTATTGATTCTAATGCTTTATTTGTTGATAGTAATTATAATGAAAAAAAAATTGTGGCACCTTCAAATATATACCAATCCTTTACCTCAACACACTACTAATATAATTTTCTAACCTTCTTCTTCTTCTCCTTCTCTGAATCTTTCTTATGATACCCTATGAGAAGAGAATGACCATACCATTAGCATTGTGTAACATATATATTAACCTCTACCTCTTCCTAAGAAGAAATTTCCATCTACATATTAGTATCAACCTAAGTCTAAACCTAATCTTAAACATACTAGAGACCTTGTTATTCCATTTAATGACTATGATATATTTAAGGCTCCTGATGGTCCTCTTTATATTTCTTTTAGGTTTTCTAAGTGTCTTTCTTATGGTTTTCTAGTTGACCCTACTTTCATGGTTAATATTATCACCAAGGAAAAAAAAAATCTAAGAAAATAGATCATTATTTGTCTGATTCAACTGATACTTGGATTCAGACTTGTAATGGTGTCTTGTATCCCCTCCCCCTCATGTTTCTCATCCCTTTTCCTATTGAATTGTGGGGTAAAGTGGTAAATAGTACCTTTGTTTTTATTCTAACTTGATATCAATTCCAAGTTTAGCTTAGATACCTTGGTTGGCTCCCATGCAAGTCATTACTTCTATTCATTAGTGCATTAAATTTTCTTATGGTGGTGAGATTAAGACAATAAATCTATTCAAATTTATTGTCCACCAATGTAACTTTGTGGTGGGGGGGTGGTTGACTTAGTTATCCAACTAATATCACAATTATCAACCTTATTAAACTTTAACCATATGAGCAATATAATTAGAAACCACAACAAGATACTCATACATAATAACACTAGATATGTTAACTAGGGAAACCCTTGATTAGAGGGAAAACCCTAGTGGGGATGGTACCCACAAGATTAAAAACCATATTATGTTGACATCAATGAAAAATAGAGTCATGAATGCAACATGTCAATACTCTCCAATGCTAAGGATACTCCCCCAAAGTAGTATCATCAACATTTATGCTAACAATCCCCCCTCTAGCATTGATGGAAACAAGACTAGTTTTCTTGTCTTTCTGGCTTTTGGCTTTTGGACAGGTTTTCTATAGTCTATTTTAGTTTGTTTGTTTTTTGGCCTTTCTGTGGGCCTTTGTTATGGGCTGGGCCTTCGGGCTTTTTTTCATTTGTTGGACCTCTGTTTTGGCTGGGCTTCTTTCGCTTATTATCAGCCTTGTTTTTTGTAAAACTTATGAGTTTTAGGATCCCTTAAAACCTGTTTATCTTATCAAAAACATAGATAAAAAACCATCTAAGTTCCAAGAATACCAAAACAATTTTCTATTGTTGCTACTGACCAGCATCAGTTGTCCACATGCTAAAATATTCTCAACACAATAGGTGCATAGCTCCTACATCTTTTTCTTTTGGATTGACAAAAAAATGTTCACTTCACACTAAACAACTCAAAATACACTAGATACATATCTCTACTTCCTTACATGAATCTTTCTAAATCTCTCTAAAGAGATATCTCTCCCCATTCATACTTAGGAGTCCTTCTCCCCAATTTATTAGGAGAGTTTTTTCATGCACATTCTCTCCCCCATTGACATCAATGTTAACAGACTCAATATTACATCATGCCAATTGTTAAATACCAATTTCTACCATGCTACTCCATATCTTCAACTAGCTTGAGTGTCCAAAGACACTATTCAAAACCAAATACCAAGAGTCCTTAATGAATGAGCTTATCATAGATACTCCCCCATATGGGAAGCATCAAGATTTAGTCCAATCTAACAATAGTACTCTGTACCACTAGATTGATGCACTTACTACATCATCTACTTAGAAGTAGGCAAGGGCATAACCCCAAGCATATCTCTCAAGTACTCAAATGTATCTTTTGGCAAAGGCTTCATAAACATATCTTAAATGTGATCTTTGTTGGAAATATTTAGGATAAGATAGGTTACTGAGAGGGGAGGGGTGAATCAATAACTTATAAAACTTTTAACCAATTCAGTATTTTAACCATTCATCATTCATTCATCGAATCTATTGTATAACTGAAAGAACAAACATTCATTGCACATGTACATAGAAATTTGGTGACCTAGAAACCTTCCAAATAGAAAGTAAAACTGGGATGGGAATGATGCCCACAAAACTTCAATACTACAGTATAAAGTTGTCCTGTTAAGGCTTACAATGTTCACTTCTAGTGATCTACCCTATTAGGAGCAAGTAGGACTGCTAGATCCACCTTGTTAGAGGATTTACAAACATATAGTGAAGTATGCACTCTGTTAGGAGATTTACAAAAAGGTTGTTAAGTCTACCTTGTTAAAGGATTTATAAACTGATTCACCTATTAGGATGAAGTAGTGGATCTGCTTACAACTATTTGCTGATGAGATCCATTTTGTATTGATCACCTGATGTGATAGATATAACTTTTCTGCTCCTATGTTGACCTTGTTGAATCCCTTTTACTTTGCTGCTGATTTTTAAATACCTTCTTTACATGCGAGCATCAATCTCTTCAAAAAATTTCATATATTCCCATTCTGCAAATGATATCATAGATTACATATATACCATTCTAATATTTACAACTGTAGGGTCAGCCAAAATATAAGTGAACAAAACATTACTGAGTTAGCTAGATGGTGGAAAACTTGGGTTCCTCAAGCTGACTCAGTGACCTTTTGATACTAAGTATCGACTACATTACTCAACATTGTCATGCACTTGGTAGAAGTAGAGGCTCGGTTCATACTAGCCACAAAACACTGCTTGGAACTCGGTAACCATTGGTGACTCGATAGATATAGTGTCACTTGGTAGAAACTAACTTCTTTGTTTACCTTGCTTTTCTCTGTGAACAGTGAGTTCTTCATTTACCTTGCTTTGCTCGGTGAACACTGCTAAATTTATAAGGTAACCACTGAATGCTTGGTATACATGATAAGCTAGATAAGCATTCAGAATTGAATAAGTGTTTGCACTAATGACAAATATTTCATGATTCCAACAATCTCCCCCTTTGGCATTAGTGACAAAAACACTTATGAGCCAAAACTTATGTGCAAAATTTGATGTACAGATTTACATATATCTCCCCCATACAATATGTACATAGTATTTAAAAATATTTCTATCCTCAAAGATGGCTTCTTCTTTTTTTTTTACATATATCTCTTATCTCTTCTTTGTATCTCTATCTCTTCTTTGGTACTTTATCTCCCCCTTTTTGACAATAATGCCAAAGTAAATAGTATGTATTTACATAGAAACACCAAAATAAGAGATAAACTTAGAATGTACCTTGAGAATAAGAGCCAAAGTTTGATCCCAATTTTGTTGCAAAATTTTGCAGGTGGAGAGTTCTATTTGAATTTTAGTTGAAAGTTCAATCATGTGATCTGCAACTGAAAAATTATTGTCATGGATCAATGCTTTGGAGTAGACAATGTGTTTCTACATTGTGTCCATGATAGGGAGGATCATATTCTGAATCTCAATCAAGGTAGATCTGATCCTTGCTTCCTCTCTCAACAATTTTGCCTACTTTTCTGACAAAAATCTGATTTTGAAATAATGGGATGAACTTGAATTGGGGTTAAGTTGCAGCATTTGGGCACTGACCTTCATATCCTCATCAATTTTATTCAATTTTTCTTTGATCTCCTTGGTGTACTCGATAACATCACAAAGTTTGGCAAAAAGTGAAGTTACATTATTAAAAGAATTTTCAAGATTGACCAAATTGTGGACAATTCTACCTGTTTTATTGTAATGTATTGAGCAATGTGCTCAAGCACCTTATTATCAAATTTTCTTTCAGCCTTTTCAATCAATTTTTCTTGACCAGAGGTGTCCTCATTAAATTTATTTACAGCCTCTTCTCTGAATCAAAATGTGTTGAGTAGAATCTCCTTCCACACCTATAGCTTCTGTAATTATATTCCTGGCATTCTCAATTATTTTGTACTCCTTATCCCTTTCAAACCTTAACTACTTCTGTGTAGCCTTCATCTCTATTAGTTGACTAGCATACCTCATCTCTTCAATGGTAGCATTTTCATAGTCAATTTTTGGAATCACTATCTCTGTGTCTAAGTCAATATCTTCAGGAATTTCCTTTCCAGTGATCAGAAGTCTTAGTGGTTGCTTTTTTTTGACTTCTTTGATGACTAGTTTGACCTTAGGAATAGACACAATAGTGGAGATGGAAGGACTAGCAGTGAAAACTAGGATAGGACTTGAGGGTTAAGTGCCAACAGGAGTATTTATTGGATCAAAAACTAGAATACTTCCCAAAAATGATGATACACTCAATAATGTAGTATCTAAACTAACCGGATTTGAAGTAGATGCAGATAATGCTGACAAAATTGTAGAACAAGCTGGAATCAAAATTGTAGAACTTATTGTTACACTAATTGGTGATGATGGAGCTGAGGAGACTGGCTCGGTAGCTGAAGAAGAGGGTTGTAGCTTGGTAGATGAAGTGGTAGACACTTCTATTGATGTTACCTAGAGCTATGATGTGGTAGGTGTAGATGATAAATCTGATGTAGATGCTATCAAACCTGTTGAAGCTGACTCCAACCTTGATGATGTGACAGTTTTAGGTGCAGAGTGAGGAAGGGATACAATAATTGTTGCTGCAATTTTTACTGGATCATCTTCCTCCTTATCTTCCTCTTCAACTTCTTCCTTTATTCCTTCTTCCTCCTTTTCTTCTCCCATTAATGCATGCAGCTCTCCTGGTGAGACTGTGATGGATGGAGTGCCATCAATATCATCACTATCACTGTTGTCATCATCCTTGATTTCCACTAGGTCTTCACTAGGCTTATGCAGATGATAGATGTTTTTCCACATGTTTGTAGCATCATTTACAACATGCTCAATGTCTTTGATTAAAATTAAACATGTGTGGAATCTGATCATCATTTTACCTTCATGGTTTTTCATTGCAATCTTTACTTCTGCTCTAGTGAGACTTGGTTGAAGATTCTTCAGGGATTGCTCATAGATGTCTTTTACCATTTGGGTGGCTGATTCTCATCTCGGTTACAATCTATCCAATAGTTTTTTTGAGATTTGGGAGGCAAGCTGGTCCAAGGAGTATTTCCATTTACCCATCTTGCTGAGTACCAGTTCCTTTATCTGCATTTTCTCAACATCTGTTCTAGTTTCAAATTTCAATGCCTTGAAATTTGTGATGCCTGCTCCTTCTTCCAATTGTTTAAGCCTTTCCTCAAATGTGGATGTAGGCCTAACCAGTATGGGTTCCTGCTTACCTTTTCTGGTTCTTCTTGTGAATACTACAGTAGGCTTCTTCTTAGGTTTGGTAATTATTACCTTACCTTTCTTCTTTAGAGGTTCTTCTTCAGTTCCTTGTTCTCCTTTTTCTTCTCCTCCTTCTTCTTCATCACCTCCTTTGTCCTCACCTTTTCCTTCTGTTAGCATAAGAGGGCCAGATGTAGTTTTCAAATTTTCTATCTTCCTCTTGCCTTTGTTTATGGCCTATGGTAGCTTTATTTCAAGCTCAATTCTAGCCTTTGCTTCATCATAGGTTCCAATAATTTGTTTCCTTGGGTCTACTAGCTCATTTACCAGTGCTTCTATGATGTCTCTGGCTTCATCAATATTTACCTCATAGGGAAGAGGTTTTACCCATGCAACTCGGGGTTTGACTGCCTGGATGTACACCTTATCACAGTCAACCATGAAGCATACATCATCTTTGTAATCTTTAACTAATTTTGGTGGAATTTAGAACCTGTTATTCATTCTCTCTTTGAAATATTCAAAATAATTGTCCATGATGCTATCAAAATTTTCACCCATCTTTTCTACAAACTCATTTATTTGATACAAAATTGGAATGTCTTTTCTCCATACGATAGTTCCTTTAGATGGAAAGAATTTTTGAATGTAGAAAAATAAATAGATCAATAGAGAATTGAATTTGCAAGGGTTATTCTTGGAGGTCCTTATACTATCCATATTTTTATTCAATTGTTTCAACAATACTTCAGACAGATCAAGTTCAAGGTTTTTCTTTACAATCTTGAGGGCCAAATCCATAGCTTCAAAAGGTACACTATTCAATCTACTGGAATTGTATAATTTATATGCAATTACATGAATGCCAAATCTTAGTTCGACATCAGATACAATGTTGACCTTTAAACCTCTACTGTCCCACTCGGCTAGGGTTTTCTTTTGTAGCTCCTCCTGACCTAGGGTTTTGGTGGCTTTTGCTTTATTGAGCATAGGGAGACCCGTGATTTTTTGAATCATCTTCTTTGTAATTAGTACTGGCTGCTCTAACCATAATTGTCCATTATGCACCTGACTCAAGATATACCTAATCCATTTGGTTTGGAATTTTCTAGGCATATGCGAGATATGAGTCAAGCCTTTGGTTTCAAGATGCTTGAACTCAAGTTTCAGAGAGCCATCTACACTCATTTCACCTAGGGCACTATCCATCTCTAGGTTTCTGATTTCTTGAATAGAACATTTGAAATAAGTACAAATATCATTGATAAGAAGTACCTTAGTAGATATTTGTGATTGAGCTCCAATTGGGTTGAGTGATTCTACAATGGCTGGAAAAATTTTAAAGTTAGGTGCTTTCCATTATGTACCCTTTACCAACATTTCTGAACCTCTTTTTGCCTTGGTACTGCTGGTGCTTGCAGATGCCATTTTGCTCGATAAATTAAAAAAAATCTTGAACAAATTCTCTGCTTGAAAATTGCTTGGTATTTGCTCTGGATTCACTGGAAATCTTTTAGCTCTGATTATTCTTAAGTCGTGGTGAAAAATTAAATTGAATTTTGCCCTTTTGATGGAAATACTATCATTAATGCTCGGTACAAAGGTAGATGAGATGACATAGTGCTTGCCAGTCTGTCATTGATTTACTCGGTAAAACCTTGCAACTTGGTGGTCAAACAAAATCTTTGATATTCCTAACCTAGCTCGGTAAGGCATTTAACCAACCTTGCTCGGTAGATGCAACACGGTGAATGATAACTTTTCTTTGGTCCTTGAACTTGAAATACTGATTTGATCATTTGCATTCTTTCACTCTGGAACTGCTTGAGATATGGCTTGATGATGCAGTTCTTGATTCTTCTTAAATCTAATTGGAAATGGTGGAGTCACCCATATCTTGAGTGACATGACCATCATTTGAACTATCTTGCTCTGTAGATTTAGGAATCCACTGTTGTCTCATCTACTTTCAAATGTTATCAGCTTTAGCTTTCTTTTCATCTTCAATTCTTCTAGTATACATGCAATTCTTGGCTATATGACCAAGTTCAGTACATGTGTAAGATCTTATGGTTGTATCCCCCTTTCTTAGGTGATGTCTTGCACAGTTTATTCCAATGTGTCCATATTCTCCACAATAGTGACACCTACACCAAGTATTGTAGTCCCAACCAAATATTGCTTTGATAATTTGTTATGTTGGATTGAATGTTTTTTATTTACATTTAGATGCCTTGTGACCTTGTTTCTTTCATTTGTGACATTTGCCTTCAAATTTTGGTTTCTCTTTGCATTCATTAGCTTTGTGACCATGCTGATTGCAGTTGAAGCATTTGCCATTGAATTTTCTTTTTCCATTACTCCAAAATTTGTTTGATGTATGACCTAACTTACCACAGTGATTGCAAGTGGGTCTTTGATTCCTTTGGGCACCTTGTTTGGAGGATTCACCTTCTTCCTTATATCTAAGACCAGCTTTACCTTTTTGTCTATGAAGGTTTTGCTCACTTTGCTGGTTTAATTGAGTCATGTCTGCTTGAGATTTCATCATTCTCTCATTGATTTTCCTTTAAGTGATCAACTCATTTTCCAAACTTTCATTAATTTTTCTTTCAGATCTTAGATCACTTTGTAAGCTTGCATTGATTTGTCTTTCAGTAATTAAATCATTTCTCAAACTTTCATTCTCATATCTTAGATTCATAATTTCTTCATTTGCATTAGATAGTTGACCTACAAGATTTTCATGCTGAAGGAATTGATTATTTCTTACCTCTAAGTCTTCATATGCCTTGTTTCTCTGTTCTAAAGCTTCACATAGCTTGATTGATTGGATTTCTTGTTCTCTTTTAAGCTTCCTTAATTCTTCCTATAGAGAACCATTCTTTGTTAGGAGTTCTTTGATTATTTCATTATCTTCATTTGAACTACTTGATGGTAAAAGGTCTTCAATCTTTTCTTCAACATACAGTAATCATTCATTTTTTTTGCAAGTTCCTTCCTTCTTTTTAGAGATTGAAAAAAATGCTCCTTTGCTTCCTTGAGTTGAGCCATGGCCATTTCCAAATCTATCTTTTTATTTTCAATAGATTTGTCAAGTCAAAATATCTCCATTGTCCTTGATCTTTGCTCAAGTTGTCAAACTTTATCCTAAGAACCACAAAGCTCTGATACTAATTGTTGGAAATATTTAGGATAAGATAGGTTACTGAGAGGGGAGGGGTGTAGGGCCCATTTGCCGTTGCACCAAAAGCCATGATTTTTAGTGAACATGGAACACCACATAATTAACCACCTGTGGGTAGGGGAGCACGTCGCATCACCCAACAATCTCCCCCTCGACGCGCATACCAGGTGCTTACACGGGTCGGGAAGGCACCAAGGAGATTTGAACCCATGACCAAGCCAAAACCAGGCTCTGATACCAATTGTAGGGCCCATTTGCCATTGCACCAAAAGCCATGACTTTTAGTGAACATGGAACACCACATAATTAACCACCTGTGGGTAGGGGAGCGCGTCGCATCACCCAACAAGGGGTGAATCAATAACTTATAAAACTTGTAACCAGTTTGGCATTTTAACCATTCATCATTCATTCGTCTAATCTATTTCATAACTAAAAGAACAAACATTCATTACACATGTACACAGAGATTTGGTGACCCAGAAACCTTCCAAATAGAAAGTAAAACTGGGGTGGGAATGATGCCCACAAAACTTCAATACTATAGTATAAAGTTTTCCTGTTAAGGCTTACAATGATCACTTCTAGTGATCTTCCCTATTAGGAGCAAGTAGGACTGCTAGATCCACCTTGTTAGAGGATTTATAAACATACAGTGAATTATGTACTCTGTTAGGAGATTTACAAAAAGACTGTTAAGTCTACCCTATTAAAGGATTTATAAACTGATTCACCTGTTAGGATGAAGTAGTGGATCTACTTACATTGTTTGCTGATGAGATCCGCTTTACATTGATCACTTGATGTGATAGATATAATTTTTTTGCTCCTATGTTGACCTTGTTGAATCCCTTTTACTTTGGTTCTGATTTGTAAATACCTTCTTTACATGCAAGCATCAATCTCTTAAAAAAAATTCATATATTCCCATTCTAAAAATGATATCATACATTACATATATACCATTCCAATATTTACAACTATAGGGTCAGCCAAAACATAAGTGAACAAAACATTACTGAGTCGACTAGATGGTGGAAAACTTGGGTTCCTCAAGCTGACTTAGTGACCTTCTGATACTTAGCATCCACCACATTACTTGGCATCATCATGCACTTGGTAGAAGTAGAGGCTAGGTTCATACTAGCCACACAACACTACTTGGAACTTGGTAACCATTGGTGACTCGGTAGATATAGTGTCACTTGGTAGAAACTAACTTCTTTGTTTACCTTGCTTTGCTCGGTGAACACTGAGTTCTTCATTTACCTTGCTTTGCTCAGTGAACACTGAGTTCTTCATTTACCTTGCTTTGCTAGGTGAATACTGAGTTCTTCATTTACCTTTCTTTTCTCAGTGAACACCGAGTTTTTCATTTACCTTACTTTGCTCAGTGAACACTGAGTTCTTCATTTACCTTGCTTTGCTCGGTGAACACAGTGTTCTTCATTTACCTTGCTTTGCTCGGTGAACACTAAGTTCTTCATTTACCTTGCTTTTCTCAATGAACACTGAGTTCTTCATTTACCTTTCTTTTCTCAATGAACACTGAGTTCTTCATTTACCTTGCTTTGCTCAGTGAGCACTGCTAAACTTATAAGGTAACCACTAAATGCTCGGTATACGTGATAAGCTAGATAAGCATTCAAAATTGAATAACTGTTTGCACTAATGACAAATATTTCATGATTCCAACAATCTTTAGTACTCACATAATCTAATATTATCTCCTTTTCTATTGCTTTCTCTGTCAACAGATGATACTTAATAGATATATGCTTACTCTAGAATGAAATACAAGATTCTTAGAATTACTCACTGTACTTGTGTTATCATAGTAAATGATAATAGATTCTTCAAATTCAATTCTGATATACCTCAACATTTTCTTCATCCACATAACTTGATTACAATTATTTTTTGCTACAACATACTCTTCCTTAGTTGCACTGTGCAAAATACAATCTTGCTTCTTTCTTAGCCAAGAAACCAATCTTCCTCCAATAAAGAATGCTCCACTACTGGTGCTCTTTTTGTCATCCATATTGTCTGCCTAATCCACATCAATATATGTACATAGAGTAAAATCACTTGACCTATCATACCAAATTCCATAGTCAAATGTTCCTTTCAAATATCTAAATATTCTCTTTACTACTGCAAAGTGGTACTCCTTAGGATCCCAACTGCATTTTCTATATCTAGTCTTGTGTGAGTCAGATATTGTAAACCTCCAATCATGGATCTATACTTCTTCTACTCAAATGCAAGTGTCTCATATTTGCTGGATAACTTGTGACTAGTTATCATAGGTGTACCAATAGGTTTATGACTTTCTTATCCAAAACTTTTTGAAAAATCCTTTAGGTACTTAGCTTGTGAAATGAAAATACCATCACTATTCTGCACAATCTGCAATCCTAAGAAAAAATTCATTTCTCCTATCATGCTCATTATAAAATAATTCTTCATTTCTTTAGGAAATTTATCACTTGCTTCATCATTACCTCCAAATATGATGTCATCAACAAATATTAATATTATCAACAAGCTATTTTCAATTTCTTTCAAGTACAAGTTACCATCTATCATACCTTTAGAAAATCCAAGCTTTGCCAAATTACTATTCAACCTTGCATACCAAGTTCTAGGTGCTTGCTTTAGACCATATAGATATTTATTTAGTTTGTATAGCATGTCTTTGTCTTCTGATAAAGGAAAACCTTTAGGCTTCGTAATATATACCTCTTCTTCAAGTTTTCCATTTAGGAAGGCTGATTTAACACCCATCTCATAAACCTTAAACTTATTATTTGCTGCATAATCTAAGAACTTTTTTACTACTTCCATTCTAGCTACAAGTACATATATCTCCTCATATTTTATGCCTTCTCATTTTGAATATCCCTTGCATACAAGTCTAGCCTTGTTCCTCACAACTTTACCTTTCTCATTCATCTTGTTTCTAAAAACCCATTTAGTTCCTATTGCATTCTTGTCTTTCAGTCTAGGAACTAATTCCCATGTACCATTCTTCACAATCTAATCTAATTATTTCATCATTGCTTGAATCCAATGATCATCTTTACATTCTTCATCCATGCTCTTAGGTTCAACTTGAGATATCAAACATATCTCCTCATTTACTCTATTTCTTATCACCGCACCTTTGTCTTTGCTTCCAATTATCTTTTGAGGGTGATTCATTGTTAGATTCCTATTAGGGGTAGGATTTGACATCTCAAATATCATCTCTTCTCTAGGTTCATATCTTTATTGTCCTCTTTGCTCAATAGTCAACACATCATTCTACAAATTATTGTTAGTCTCAAAGAAAACTTCTGCATTTTTTCTAACAATTCCAGAATTATCTTCTTCTTCATCTAAATTATAATCTACCATCTTTTCCTTAGTTCCAAAATTTTTATCAATCCTTACATTTTCACATTCAACTATTTTCTTAGTTTTATAGTTCAAACATTTGTATGCCTTGCTTTTGAATGAATAGCCAAGAAACATACCTTCATCACTTCTTGGATCAAACTTACCAATGCCATCATCTCTCTTAATGTAACATTTTTTCCCAAATATTCTAAAATACTTAACTAATTGTGAATAACCAAACCATAATTCATAAGGTGTTTTGCTCAAACCTTTTCTAATATTTACTCTATTTAGAGTGTATACCCTTGTATTGACTACTCCTCTCAAAAATTTATTAGAAACATCATTCTCAAACAACATCACTCTTACTACCACTGCTACTTTGTTATTCCTTCTTTTAGCAATCCCATTCTACTCAAGTGTTCTAGGTAAGGATAGTTTCCTTTTAATTCTATTTTCTTCAAAAAATATGTTAAACTCTCTAGAGGTGAGCTCTCGTCTATCTAATCTCAAACATTTTATCTTAACACCATATTCATTCTCAACTCTATTAAATATCTTAAACTTTTCAAAAGCTTCATATTTCTCTTTAAGAAATGCTACCCACATCATTCTAGTAAAATTATCAATGAAAATCGTAAAGTACCTTTCATCATAGAATCCTCTTGTTCTTGAAGGACTACTTAGATCTGTGTGTACGATCTCCAGCTTCTCTGTGGTAGTGAACTTCTTGCTAGGAAATGATATTGTCTTTTGTTTAGCCAAAATGCATTCTTTTCAAATAACATTAATAGTCTTTGTAATCTTAGGCAAGTATTTGACTACAAATGTACTACTAACCTTACAATATTATCAAAGTTTATGTGACAAAATCTTCTATGTCATAGGAAACTATTGTCCACTTTAGCTACCAAACATGTCATCTTAATAGGATTCAACTGAAATACATTACCTCTATATCTTGTGCATTTTCTAATCATCTTACCATCTATGTCTTTGATAATGCAAGTCTTCTTAGTGAATTTCAACTAATAACCCTTCTCCACCAACTATCCAGCACTCAACAAATTATTCTTCAACCCATCAACAAAGTAAACATCGTTAGTGTTAGTTTTACCATCAAGAGTAATGGATCCAATTCATGTTATATAGAAAGATGCATTATTAACAACTCTAATGATACCTCCATCATGATTCCTAAACTCAAAAAACTTATTCATATCACCAATCATGTGATGTGAACAACCACTTTCAATTATCCAATAAGATTTTATTTCCACTTGGGAAACTAGAACTCTTTCTTCTCTAATTTCTCTATCAAGATTATCTTCCTTGATAACCATAAATCTCAATTCATGATTGTTGGAAATGATTGAAAAAGATCATAAGGGAGATTGTTGGAAGTAACTGAAGAGATTATACATAAAAAGTAATGGAACTAATAAAGAATGTTCTCAATCATTGTTTTCTCATTGATGTCAAACTTTCTACTTGCAAGAATGACAATTGTTTTAGTGATCCAAATATTATCAATTGGTTGATTGACAAGGAGGAGGCAATCAATAAGATGTAACTAGAGTACCTAGAGAAAGGTTGAAGTTATGATGTTGTAATGAAATACAAGGATCGGCTAAGCCATTGATGAAAAATTGTATTGATGACATACTCTAAGACATAGAGAATGGGCACACTAAAATGTAACAAAGATGTAAGGTTTTAGCTAAGTCATTTGAAAAGTCTAACTAAGTTCATTAGAGAGAGAGAACCAAGCAAGCAAGTGCCGAACATATTCTTAGTTGAAGCGAAGCAAGTTCACTTTTAGAGTGTGCCGAGTAAATATCAAGTGTCGAGAAGAAAACAAGTGTCGAGTAAACATTAAGTGTCGAGCATGAAATAGGTGCAGAGTAAAGATATAGATGCCAAGCAGAAAACAAGTGTTGAGCATGAAACAAGTGCCGAGTAAAGATATAGATGTTGAGTAGGATACAAGTGTCGAGTAACATAGAACAAGTCGACTATCAATAAACCAATAATGCCGAGTTGCCGCATTATTTTGAAATTGAAGATTCACTAGATTTGAGCCGACAAGGTTGTTACCTAAAAGTTTGTAAACTAGATAGAAGATAAGAGTGATGAGATGGTGGCACAAAACATCATGTAAAAGGGTTTTTAGCAAATACAATTGGATGCTAGACAAGGTTTCTAGATGAAGAAGAAATATGGGGTAGATACATTGTATCCTACCTAATCCATTGAAACTCTAAAATTGGAGAGGGAGAATTGAGCAAAAAAGATATTTCAGATTTTTATTTAAGAAGTCATAAGGTCATGAAGCAGAAGAGTGGTGGAGAGAAAGTATGAAATCATGAGCTGCTAAAGAAAAGTGTTGAGGAATAAAAGAACAAAGAATACTCTGTTTCACTGGATGACCACATATATGATTGCATTAGTTTGATGAGTAAAGAAGACTCAAGGAAATAAAGCTTGAGAGGAAGACAAGCTAATAGAACTGAAGTGATTAAAAGAAAAGCAAAGGATTGAACTAAAGTGTGATCTATAATTTGCAAGTTATGTTTTAAGTTGAATCAAATCAAAGCTATTGTTGTTACTTTCTAGCAATTGTAACAGTTAAGATAAAACCTATGGACTTAGGTTGGTTTAATAGCCATGTTGTAAATCCTTTAATAGGGTGACATTCCAAGTGAATGTTCCAAAGTCCTTTAACTAGGCCCATTCCTAAAATTTTGGTGAAATCCTCTAACAAGGTCACATTTAACAATGTGTTGTAGCCTTTAACAAGGCAGGCTTTTCACAGGACAGACCATCAGAAGTGGTTAAAATCAATTGCACAGTTATTTTGTGAGTATCATCCTCACCCCAATTTTACCTTCTTATTCTTGGAGAGTTTCTGGGTTATCAAATTCTTAGTGTTATGGTGTGATGCATGTTTACTTTTCTTAATTGTTTCAATATTTAAGTTGCATGCATGATAAGTTCAGTTATGCACCATTAAGGATTTGTAGAGAAAATAGAAAAAGTTTTATCATGGCATTTGGACCTTGAATAACTAATTCACCCTCCCCCCCCCTCTTAGTTATTCTAAAGAATTATAACAATTGGTATCAGAGCCTTGGCTATTGATTTAGTTTAAAAGACCAGAAGCAGAAAAGATCAAAATGCCTAAGAGAGAAGCTCCCAAGCTCAACAAAGACAACTTTGTTGCTTGGCAAAGCTTGATAAAGCTACATCTTGGATCCATAGGAGATTATGCTCAAAACTCAATTGATACTAAACATGTTGATCCAACTAGTGCTCCTACTGCAGAAGATTTAAAAAACAAATAGGAACACAATCAAACAATGCTAGAAATTGCTTTTGCACTCAACTATGCTAAATTTGATGACATCAAAGGATGTGACACTGCATTCAAAATGTGAGAAGCCCTATCTAACATTTATGGAGGAGATCAGAATGTCCAAAGAGCAAAAAGAGAAAGTCTCAGAGGAAAGTTTGATGATATGAAAATGGAAGAAGGTGAGAATGTTGTTCAGTATGCTACTAGAATAAAGGAAGTGGTAAGTGCAATAAGGTGCTTGAATGGTCAATTAGATGATGATATTGTTAATAGTAAGTTTTTAAGAACCTTGCTCCCTATCTATGCTATTAGAGTATTAGCTATACAAGAGCTAAGATGTGTGCCAAGAAATAATCTAAGTTTTGAAGGCATAGTAGGTAGACTCACTGCATTTAAGTTATCTAACTTTGATAACTATAGACCTGAGAATGTTGAATCTTCTTTCAAAGCCAAGATATCATTAAAAGATGCTAATCAGGTGAAATCAAAGAAAGAAAGAAGAAAGATGAAATATGTATCCAGTGATAGTAGCACTGATGAGGAAGATGTGGAACAATTGGAAGCACTACTAGCTAGAAGATTTCACAAAGGCAAAGGAAGGTTCAAAGGTAAGATGCCTATCATTTTTTTTTAATTGCAATGAAGTAGGACATATTTCTGCAAGGTGTACATAGAAAAAAGAATACAAGGAAGGAAAAAAGTACAAAAATAGAAGAGAAAATGATAAGAGAGATTACAAAGACAAAGGCAAGAAGTGCTATATTGCTGAAGAGGATTCTGATGATAATGATGATGAAGTTGTTTATGTGGCCATGAAGGACCAATCTGATGAAGAAGAGCCAATAGCACTAGTACTATGCATGAACAATAATGATAAATGGATCATAGACAGTGGATGCTCACATCACATGATAGGAGACAAAAGTAAGTTTGTTAACTTTACTCAGTATAATAGAAATTGTGTTAGATTTGGTAATGATGATCCATGTCAAGTCAAAGGAAAAGGTACCATTAAGCTTACTGAACAAATTTTATGTAATAATGTATACTATGTTGAAGGACTAAACTACAATTTGCTAAGTGTCTCACAGTTAGGCAATGTAGGTTACAAAGTAGAATTTGGAAATAAAACTGCAAAAATCTATGATACTAATGATAGACTGATAGGAAAAGGGGATCAAACAAGAAGTAATCTATTTTATCTTGATTTGAAAAATACCTCTTGTCTCATTGCAAAATTTGATGATGTGTGGTTATGGCATAGAAGGTTATGTCATGTCAACTTTGATAATCTAGTCAATATCAGTAAAATGAAGAAAGTCAGAGGTCTACCTAAATTGAAGAAACCTAACAATATCATGTGCAAACAATGTCAGCTAGGAAAGATGACCAAGTCAAGTTTTAAAAGTAAAAACTATACATCTAAAGAAGTACTTGAGTTAGTCCATATTGAATTATGTGGTCCAATGGAAGTACAAAGCTACAAAGGAGACAAATATATAATGTTGTTTGTTGATGATTATTCTAGGATGATGACTGTTATGTTTTTAATGCAAAAAGTTGATGCCTTTCAAATGTTTAAGTGGTATGTGGCTAGAGTTGAAAAAGACATAGGAAAAAGTTTGAAATGCCTGAGATCGGACAAAGGTGGTGAGTTTACATCAAATGAATTCAAGATATTCTGCAATGACAAAGGAATCAAGAGACAAACATCAGCCCCAAGAACTCCCCCACAAAATAGAATTGTTGAAAGAAGAAATAGATCTGTGATTGACTGCGCCAGAACATTAATGATGGAAAATAATTTTGCTCTAAAATATTGGAGAGAAGTTGTAAGTGTGGCTATTCATACACTGACAAAATTGGGGAAAGTGTAAATGTAAACTTTGATGAGCATGTAGATGTCCAAGTTGAAAAACCAAAAAAAATGGATGACTACAGAACTTTCATGTATTCTTATGAAGGAATGACCATTAACAAAGACACCATCAATCAAATTGGGATTCAACAACAAGTTTCAGTGTCAACCAACTCACAACTAGTGAATGCCAAGTTGCATTCAGAAGCTGAGTTGCATTTAGAAGTCGAGTTGCAGAATGAAGAAAATGCTCATTCTGACTCTGAAGTCACTACACATGACAAAGATGTAGAGCTACCTGACAATGAAATGCATAGTGATCCTGAATCTGAAAGATCAAATATGGAAACAAGAATAGAACCAAGATTGTCCAAATATGTGAAGAGTCATCACCCTGCTAAACAGATAATTGGTGACAAAGATGTAAGATCAATGAAAAGGAATAGACTAAGAAATGAATCATGTCTACTAAGAGAAAATTGAACCTAAGACAGTGTATGATGCATTACAAGATGGTGACTGGTATAAAGCTATGGAAGAAGAAATTAATCAAATTAAGAAGAACAAAACTTGGAATTTAGTTCCCAGACCAGTTGAGAAAAATGTGATTGGTACCAAATGGGTATTCAGAAACAAGCTAGATGAGAATGGAGAAATTACCAGAAACAAAGCTAGATTAGTATGTAAAGGTTATGCTCAAGAAGAAAGATTAGACTATGGGAAAAAATTTGCCCCTGTTGCAAGAATGGAAGGAGTAAGAACTTTGCTTGCATATGCTACATATAAAGGTTTTAAAGTCTATCAAATGGATGTAAAGTCTACTTTTTTGAATGGTATATTGGAAGAGGAAGTCTACATTGAACAACCAGATGGTTTTGCTGATGAAAACAACAAAGATATGGTTTGTAAACTACATAAAGCACTCTATGGTCTAAAACAAGCACCTAGAGCATGGTATGAGAGACTTCACAAGTATCTAGTGCAAATTGGATTTGAAAGAACTGATGACAACAGCAACATGTATATCAAATCAGAAGAAGGTAAGGACATTATTGTATCTAAAATCTTTGTAAATGACATAGTGTTTGGAGGAAAGGAAGTACTTTGCAAAAGTTTTGCTAACAAAATGAAACATGAATTTGAAATTTCTATGTTTGGAGAAATCAAATTCTTTGTTGGATTGCAAGTACATGAACTTAAACATGGTATATTTATGACACAATCAAAGTACATCAAATAGATACTTAAAACATTTGTATTAGAAGATTCCAAACCTGTCAGCACACCAATGGCAATAGGAAATAAGCTATCCAAAAATGACGTATCAACTGAAGTTAATCAAAAAATGTACAGATCCATGATTGGAAAACTACAATATATTGTACATAGCAGACCAGACATAGCATTAGTAGTTGGAATAGTGGCTAGATTCTCTGCTAATCCCAAAGAAAATCATCTCATAGCAGTAAAAAGAATAATGAGGTATCTCAAAGGAACTGATAACTTTGGTCTATATTATAAAAAGAATGAAAAGTTTGAGCTCAATGCATACACTGATGCAGATTGGGGAGTAACGTTGATGACAGAAAAAGCACAAGTGGAGGAACACTATTTTTAGAAAAAAGATTAGTTACTTGGACCAGTAAGAAGCAAACATGCACATCTTAGTCCACTACAAAATCAAAATATGTAGCAGCAGCAGTTAATTGCACAAACATTGTGTGGCTCACACATTTATTGAAAAGAATGAAAGAAGAGGTAACCAAACCTATGATATTGTATTGTGATAACACAAGTGCTATAAACATATCCAAGAATCCAGTGATGCATGCAAAAACCAAGCATATTGCAATCAAGTATCACTATGTCAGAGAATTGGTAGAAGACAAACAAGTGAAGATGGAGTCTATTCACACAAAGGAACAAACTACAGATATCTTTACCAAACCATTTCCCAAGGATGCTTATCAATATTTTAGAGGCAAGTTGGGGGTAATACCCCTAACTCAAACAATATAAAAATAACAAGGAAGTTGCCCTGCATCAACAGGAATAAATCATTGAAATATCAGAAGAATGATGCAGAGGATGACAGCAGGAGCAGAAACTTCAAATTAGTCACAAGCATGGTGACAAAGGGAGAAAATATGAGATGCAAAGCCTATATTTAACATGTTAAAGATGCTACATCTTTGGCATTTATGTCAAAGAGGGGGATATGAAGAAACTGATCAAACTAAACAAAAAGAGAGAAAGATACTCATGAGGGAGATATATATGAAAGAGGGAGACTTATGAGAAACTGCAAAGTAAAGATATATGATCAGTAGTAAAACTACAAAAAAAGAGGGAGAAACAGAAAGTGGTAGGAAAATGTATGTAATTTTGATGGTAACTAAGTTGATCAAATGATCAGTTTGGTTTGCCATCAATGCCAAAGAGGGAGATTGTTGGAAATGATTGAAAAATATCATAAGGGAGATTGTTGGAAATAACTGAAGAGATTATACATAAAAAGTAATGAAACTAATAAAGAATGTTCTCAATCATTTTTTTTTCATTGATGTCAAACTTGCTACTTGTAGGAATGACAATTGCTTTAGTGATCCAAATACTATCAATTGGTTGATTGACAAGGAGGAGGCAATCAATAAGATGTAACTATAGTAACTAGAGAAAGGTTGAAGTTATGATGTTGTAATGAAATACAAAGATTAGCTAAGCCATTGATGAAAAAGTGTATTGATGACATACTCTAAGACACAAAGAATGGGCACACTGAAACATACCAAAGATGTAAGGTTTTAGCTAAGTCATTTGTAAAGTCTAACTAAGTTCATTAGAGAGAGAGAATCGAGCAAGTAAGTGCCGAACAAATTCTTAGTTGAAGCCGAGCAAGTTCACTTTTAGAGTGTACTGAGTAAGTATCAAGTGATGAGCAGAAAACAAGTGCCGAGTAAACATTAACTGCCAAGCATGAAACAGGTGCCGAGTAAAGATATAGATGCTGAGCAAAAAAAAAGTGTTGAGTAAACATTAAGTGCCAAGCATGAAATAGGTGTTGAGTAAAGATATAGATGTTGAGCAGGCTATAAGTGCCAAGTAACATAGAACAAGCTAAGTATCAGTAAACCAATAATGCCAAGTTGTTGCATTATTTTGAAATCAAAGATTCTCTAGATCTGAGCTGACAAGGTTGTTACCTAGAAGTTTGTAAACTAGATAGAAGATAAGAGTGATGAGCTGGTGGCACAAAACACCATGTAAAAGGGTTTTTAGCAAATACAACTGGATGCTAGACAAGGTTTCTAGATGAAGAAGAAATATGGGGTAGATACATTGTATCCTACCTAATCCATTGAAACCCTAAAATTGGAGAGGGAGAATTGAGCGGGAAAGATATTTTAGATTTCTATTTAAGAAGTCATAAGGTCACGAAGCAGAAGAGTGGTGGTGAGAAAGTATGAAATCATGAGCTGCTGAAGAAAAGTGCTAAGGAATAAGAGAACAAAGAATACTCTATTTCGCTGGATAACCATAGATATGATTGCATTGGTTTGATGAGTAAAGAAGAATCAAGGAAACAAAGCTTGAGAGGAAGACAAGCTAACAGAACTGAAGTGATTAAGAGCCAAGCAAAGGATTGAACTAAAGTGTGATCTGTAATCTGCAAGTTATGTTGTAAGTTGAATTAGATCAAAGTTATTGTTGTTACTTTCTAGCAATTGTAATAGTTAAGATAAAACCTATGGACTTAGGTTGGTTTAATAGCCATGTTGTAAATCTTTTAACAGGGTGACATTCCAAGTGAATGTTTCAAAGTCCTTTAACCAGGCCCATTCCTAACAGTTTGGTGAAATCCTCTGACAAGGTCACATTTAACAATGTGTTGTAGCCTTTAACAGGGCAGGCTTTTCACAAGGCAGACCATCAGAAGTGGTTAAAATTAATTGTGCAGTTATTTTATGGGTATCATCCCCACCCCAGTTTTACGTTCTTATTCTTGGAGGGTTTTTGGGTTATCAAATTCTTAGTGTTATGGTGTGATGCATGTTTACTTTTCTTAGTTGTTTCAATATTTAAGTTGCATGCATGATAAGTTCAGTTATGCACCATTAAGGATTTGTAGAGAAAATAGAAAAAGTTTTATCATGGCATTTGGACCTTGAATAACTGATTCAATGCCCCCCCCCCCCCCCCCCCCCCACCCCCCCTCTCAGTTATTCTAAAGAATTATAACAATGATCACTTTCACTTTGACCTTCCTCACCAGATTCTTCATCTTTATTTGCATACAAACAATTTCTTTCTCTTCTAGGCTTAAACTTTCTCTTGTACTTTTTCTCTCTTTTAGGACATTTAGATGCATAATGACCAAATTCATCACAAGCCCAACATTTAAAGATTTACTTACCATCTTTTTTCTCTTCTCACAAGAAGAGATATACCTTCCTCAATCTTCTTATGTTCCTAAGATATTTTGCTACTAGCAAAATATCCATATTTTCTTGCACTCCTTATGAAATTAGGTCAAATTTTTAGGGAACTAAAAGTTGTTTTGACTCTTGCTAGATCTCAAAACTATCTTAGATCCACTTCTATAGATTCTAATCTTCCAAGAAATGCTTCCTGTTGTGGTATCCACAACACACACCTCATTCCTCACTAGGAATGGGGAACTCCTACTTTTTTTGACTCCCAGACACATAGTTTGGGAGTTGAAAGAAGAAATTTCAATTAAATTACTAAAAAATTCAAAAAAAAAATTCAATCTCGCTTGTGCACACATATCAAGGAATGTGCACTTTGTAGAAACAAGGAAGGAAGGGGGGTTATAAAACCCCCGCTTCCCACTTTTTATTTTATTTTTCAATTCATTTTTGATAGCTGAGAGAGGAAGGTATGAAACCTCCCCCCCTCCATTCCAATGATCTCATGCTTGAGTGCGCACGCAGGAGAAGAAGTGTGTGATGCGCTGCTGCTGAGCCCTTCTCAGTGCACATGTGGCACAATCACCATGTCCCTCTAGGTCGCATGTAGCTGCTACTCCGTGCACCCTTCTGGATGCGCGATGGCCACTGCGGGTACCTACAAGGCTGTGTGCGGCCACCGCTCCTCACACCCTTTTGGATGCAAAGCAGCACGGCCGCTACATGTGCCTACGGGGCCGCGTATAGCCACCGCTCTGTGTGCCCTTAAGGACACACTAGGATGCAACCACTATGTGTGCCTTCTGGGCTGCGTACATGTCACTCTACCACTATGCCCTTCTTGGCATGTGTGCGGCATAGCCACCATGCTCTTCTTGAATGTGCACGCATGGTCGTTGCCTCACATGGTTTGTAGATCTACAACTCTACAGGTCCATAGGTCCATAGATCCATAGGTCCGCAGCCCTACAGGTTCACAGATCCGCAGGTCCGCAAAACTTTGTGGTCCACAAAATTTAGAAGAAGTGAGGAAGTGTAATTTTGCAAAGGTGCACTTTTCCCAAAATTGATACAAGCTAGAAGATATTGATCCTAGATCCCCATTCCAACACTCATTAGGATCTTCACCAAGTGCCCAAGAATTTCTAGAGCTTACTCATTTTTTTAAGCCATGTAGTGACAAAAGAATACCCCCAATTCAGCCACTTCCATTCGACATTTCATCATCTTCTTCTACTTCACCACCCATTCAACCTCCAGGTGGACCTCCACATGTTCCAACACTCCCATCACCATTTCAGCCACCTTTAGGTCCACAAAATCCTTCGATGGCTTTTTTTGCAAACGTAGTTGATTCACCCCTTAGCTTGAGAGGTGCCCTCCATGACCTCCCTAAGAATCCCGAGAAATTTTGTCCAAGGTTTATTTATGGAGAAACAAGAACCGCCGAAGATCATGTCAAGATTTTTAAGGAAATTTGCAATCGAAAGCAAATTGCCAATGAAGATGTGGTTCTTCATTTATTCCCCTACTCTTTGGGGGAAATTTCCTTCAATTGTTATGTGAACCTACCACCAAGATGTATTGGAGACTAGGACACTTTTCAAAAATCATTTTTGGAACAATTCAAAACATTCATCAATCCAGCAATGATACATCAACAATTCATATCAATAAAAAGGGATGCAGCTGAAACAGTTTCATGCTTCAATCATCGTTTTCATATGGCCTACTACAAGTTGGAAACACCATACACAATTCTAGTTGAAGCTGCCATCCAAGTTTATTTCAATGCCATGGATCCTCTTACTATGATTTTTCTGAGAAGACTTCCTACAAAAATTATTGACACATTGGACAAAGTCTTTGTAGAAGCAATCACATTCACAAAGCAAGCTAATCCTAATGGAGGGGGAATGATGCTTCCTATGAAAATAGTTCCTACCATGCCAACGATTCCTATGGGAGCACCCACTGTACCTAGTTAGTTCATACCTATGAACCCAGTTCCATTACAATAGGTACCCACTCCACAAACTCAAACGATAACATATCTAGGGTATGAGCCCTCGAAAATAGCCTTCTTTGAACAAAAGGCAATAGTTCCTGTGGAATCAGATAACAATCTCCTTTCGAAAGTTGGTCAGATGAAGAAAACCATGTCACAAATGAACAATGAATTGACTCATCTTAGATTGTCTCAAGGAAAAAGTAACAATTTCCAGAGAAACAATGATGGCCCCTACAACAACAATTTTGGTCAGAATTACAATAGGAACTTCAACAATAATGGTAACAACAACGCAGGAAACAACATGGGAGGTAACAACTTCAATCCTCCTGATTGCAAGAATGGCTTCCAAAGACAAAACTGACAATGGAACACTAGACCAAATAATGGAAGCATTGATGTCGATAACAACAACATTCAGTATGCCGACATTAATCAGTATGATGATAGCCAAAATATGCCTAGCAATGATGGTGCATACTACAATGGTAATCAGGATGTGAATCAAAACCCACCAATGAATGATAATCCTCCTCCTATTCAATTCAATGCAATGCTATTAGAATCTTATGATTCTACATCAAAGGTACAAGTGGAACAACAAGAAAATGAAGAATTCTCGTTCCCTTTTAGTCAAGAACCTAATCTTCAACATGATGAGATGTTTGCCTTTCGAAATGATAATCGAAACACATATAATCTCATAAACAAAAAGGATCCCTTGACCAATGTAATTCCTCCTGGTTTGCAACCAACCCCACCCGATCCTAGAGAAAGCAACAATCTACCACCAGTAAGGCCAACCCAAGGAGGACCATAGTATCAGAATCAAGTAAACATACCAAAAATACTAAAGAACCCTGCTTGGTCTACTGTAAAATATAATGCAGTTGAAGACCTGAAGAAAACAAAAGCCAATATGTCCATGTTCGACATGTTGCAGAATTGTCCACAACAAAGAGAAGCACTCATGAAGACATTGGATAATACAAAGGTTTCCCATAATATGAATAATGACCCCCAAAAGACGGTGCCGTAAGAAGTAAATGTTGTAAAAGCGATGCCTACTATGTTCAAGGACAAAGTCAAGGTACCCCCATTTTTGTTGAGCATAAGGATATATGGAAAGAATCTTCACAATTGTCTTATTGATTCAGGAGCTTTGTGTAATGTGATGCCATTATCAATAGCTCAAAGGCTAGGAGTTAATCCTCAACCCTCTAACTGAGTGGTAATACAGTTGGATAAAATAGAGGTAAAAGTCATTGGAGTATTGAGAGATTTGTGGATACAGCTAACAGTTGATCCTCATATCCATGATATTATTGACGTACATGTGGTTGACATCCCAAAAACATACGGATAACTCCTAAGCAAAGAATGGACAAAATGTCTTAGAGGGTGGTTCTCTACAGATTTCACTCAATTATGGTTACCATGGAAAGGTTTGAAAAATCAAATCAAGATAGATGTCGAGCCCAAATTGAAAACAATGATCACAAATTACAATGCCCTGAATGAGGTAGCATTCTTACAATCTAATCTGGGTTCATACAAAGTAATGGCATTGAACATGGTTCCAAACAAGACATCTCAAGACCAAAATGAATAACCTAAGGTGTCAATACCTAAAAGTGAGACCATGACATAATTCATAGAAAGTATGGTGACTAATCTATAGTGTTTAGGAGAGGAAGCTGACCCCAGTATCCTCCTCCTTCTAGGATTTTGTCGGTTGCACAAAGTTAGTCATTCAGAGTTCGAATGTTCAACATGCCAAGAAGCAGTAGAAAAATTTTTGAGACAAATAATGGGAAACAAAAGTACAAAGACCTCAAGTGATGAAATTATCCAAAGTCAAAATTTAGTGAATTCATCTAACCTTGTTAAGAAAGCTAAAGAGGAAAGTTAAGATTTAAATGTATCATACAGCGATACCTCTTTAGATGGTGGAGGTTTATCTTCTCCTCCTCCTGGGATGATTAAAGTTCAGAGAAGAAGATGATATGTTAAAGATAAAGGATGGACCTTAGTAGTCATTCATGTTGAACCTAAAGTTGAACAAATCACTAAGCTAATAGGGGAAATTCAGGAGAAGCAAGAAAAACACACTCTTCCTCTATCCATGGGGTATGAAGGAGGTTTATCAAGCCCTACATGAGAAAAGTTACAATGGGTGCCCAAGAAATAGTCATTTAAGGCTCAAGTAAAAGAAAAGTTAAGGACGAATAAGCACAAAGTTAGAAAACCCAAGGAAAATGCAATTTGGACACTTCGCTTCGATGGTTCCAAATGCAAATCAAGAGCCGGTGCAGTATTGAACTAATCAACCCAAAAGGTGGGTCTTTCTATGCCGTATATCGATTGCAATTTAGATGTACAAATAATGGTGCAGAATATGAAGCCTTGATTTGAGGACTTCTCTTTGCATTGGAAAAAGGAGTCACTGCTCTTATAATCGAAGGGGATTCTCAACTGGTGATAAGACAAGTAAAATCCATATACTCATGCAACGACAAAAGATTAATCACTTACAGGAAAAGGGTATGGGATATAATGGATGACTTTGAAGCTGTGAACATCAAATCCATTCCAAGAAGAAAGAATGTGATAGAAAATGCCCTTGCTATTTCAGCTAGCACTTTATAACCAATAGAAAGAATAGAGTTGAAAAGATTCTCAGTTGAATTAGTTACCATTCCTTTCATTCTCAACAATATCACAAACTTTCAGGTCTTCCAAGATTATCAACATATACTCAAGTTTATTATGTGCAGTCGCCATTTCCAAGGATAAGAGATTGATGATACACCTGAAGACAAGCTTGAAGATGATGAGCTTGAGGATGATGATGGAATCCTTAATCTAAAAACCAATAGCATTCCAAAAGGGATGGTTGAACTCAAACGCATCTTCAACCATGATGAATCAGCACTCAATAGAAGGGAAACTCAAGAGAAAGGAATCGAAGAATGTGACTCGTACAATTTAGGTATTGATGAAGAACCAAAAATGGTGGAAATAGGAAAAGCATGCAATCAGAAGGAATGGGATAACATGCTCAAGTTTCTCACTAAGTATAAATATGTTATTGCTTGGAGCTATGAAGAATTAAAGACTTATGATCTTGAGATTATTGCACATGACATCCTATTGAAACCAAATGCTAAACCTTTCTGGCAAAGACAATGATCAATAAATCTGATAATCAAACCACTGATTATGAAAGAAGTCAAAAAACTACTTGATGCTAACATCATATTCCCTATTTGTCATTCCACCTAGGTAGCAAATTTGGTCCTTGTACGAAAAAAGATCGGAGAGATTCACCTTTGTGTTGACTTTCATAACTTGAACTTGGCATCTCAGAAGGATAACTACCCTCTACCCTTGTTAGATGAAGTGTTGCAAATCGTTAATGATTCAAAGATGATGTCATTCTTGGATGATTACTCAGGATATAACCAGGTGATGCTCGATGAAGAAGATAGGCTAAAGACTACTTTCACAACCAAGTGGGGAATGTTTGCCTACAGAAGGATGCCTTTTGGGTTGATTAATGTGGGAGCTACATTTCAATGAGCAATGGATGAATCTTTCAAAGGATTGATAAACAAGTGTATAGTCATCTACATGGATGACATGACTATCTTTTTGAAGGATCAAAGTACTCATATTGTTGATCTAAGGCAGGTATTCAATAGATGTCATAGGTACAGCATATCACTCAATCCCAAGAAATGTTCATTCGGTGTTACTAAAGGAAAGCTCCTAGGACATGTCATTTCTGAAGTTGGAATTTCCATTGATCCAGATAGAGTTGAGTCTATTTTGAAGTTAGTGCCTCCTCATAGCCAGAAGGAATTGAAATCTTTCTTTGGAAAGATAAACTTTGTACGCAAATTCATAAGTGGTTTCGCAGAGATAGTTTGCCCCCACAATGATTTACTCAAAAAAAGGGGCTAAAACAAAATGGGTACTAGAGATAAAGAAATCCTTCTAAGATATCAAGGTTGCCATTTCTATAGCCCCAGTTTTGGTAAGTCTAGATTACGGGTTAGCCTTCAAGATCTATTCCTTTGCTTCCAAACATTCTTGTGCAGGGATCTTGATGCAAAAAAGAGAGAAGGAGGATGAACGACCCATTTCTTTCATGAGTTGTCCTCTAAAGAATGCATAAATAGTCCTTTGCTTTAATCAAGGTAGTAAAGAAGTTCTGTCACTACATACTCAAAACTAAGGTGTATGCAATTGTACCTGACCCAACGGTAAAGATGCTTTTGATGAAAAATGAACTTGGTGAAAGAAGAGGAAAATGGATGGCAATACTTCAAGAATTTGATCTAGAGATTCAACCTATGCAATTAGTCAGATCCAAAATGATCGCTGACAACCAAGAAGGAAATCAAAAGAAATTCAACTTTGATGACGAAATTGGTGAAGATGATCAAAAGAACATGGTTGTATCACAAGTTGATATCAATCAAGGTGTGGTGATAGATGTGTGGTACCAAGATATTGTCTATTATCTCCTACAAGATCAATGCCCCAAGTGGATGAACAGTTCGCAACATAGGGGACTTAAGATGAAATGTGAGTCTTACAAGTTACTTGGTAACAAGTTGTATAAAAGAAACTATGAAGGGATTTATTTGAAATGCTTAGGACGTGAAGAAGCTAAGGATGTTCTGGAACATTTTCATGATAAGTATGGTACAGGACATAGTTCAGCAGAAGCAACAGCTCACATGATTTTAAGATCGGGTTATTTTTGGCTCTCAATATTCAAGGATACTTTTGAACATGTATGTTCCTATCATACATGCCAAACTAGTGCTAACAAAGAGAGGCACCCAGCAATGCCACTGCAACCAGTATACGAGGTGCACCCTTTCATAAAATGGGGACTGGATTTCATTGGTCCAGTATATCCACCGTCATCAACTAGACATGCATTCATCCTTACAGCTATAGATTACTGCACACGGTGGACGGAGGTTGAGACTTTCAGAAATTGCACTGCTAAGGTGGTGACAAACTCTTTGGAAGAACATATTATTACCAGATTTGGAATGTTGTTTGCTCTTGTATGTGACAATGGATCTGCATTTGCATCTGCATTTTTGACACAATGGGCATTTGAAAACAAAGTCAACATCAAATTCTCTTCAAATTACTACTCACAAGGAAATGGGGTAGGGAAGTCTACAAACAAAAATTTGATCACTGTGATAAAACAACTACTGAAGGAGAACCCTAGGGATTGGTATACACAATTGAAATACGCCTTGTGGACAAATGGGGTCAGAGTAAAAAAGGCCTTGGGTACTTCTCCCTATCTACTTGTTTACGGGCAAGAACTGATATTCCCATTCAACCTCAAGATTCTTATTTTAAAATTCATGAGTGGGTATGCTGATGACACTGATAGAGTACAAATTTGATTGATGAATCTTTTGGAAATGGATGAGAAATGAACAACTGCATTAGAACACATGGCTAAACATCAAGCTATTGTTAAGAGATGGTTCGACAAGAGAGCCACAATAAAATCCTTCAGGATTTCTGACCTAGCCCTACTTTGGGATAAGGCAAAAGAAAAGTTGGGAAGCCATACCAAGTTTCAACTCTTGTGGACAGGCCCATATCATATTGCAAAAATTCTCAAAGAAAACACGTTTAGGCTAAGTGCCTTACAGGGGGAGTTTCTACCTTTGCCCGTAAATGGGCAATTTTGAAACATTATTTTGAAGCCTAAAAAAAAAAAGATTTAGGTTTCATTTCCACACATAGATTAAATTTTCATTTCTGCAATAGTGTTTACTTCTGCAAGTTTGTTTCCTTTTTTCTAAGTTGTGTGTTTGCTTTCGGACGTGTGTTTTCTTTTAAAGTCAGGTCAGTCCTAGGGGATAACGTGTACTTGGGAATTTTCTCGAGATTTCACTAACCACTCTTTGGTCCTGATTTTAGGAGGAGGTATTTCTTTGTCAAAACATTTGGACGATTGTGTTTTTTATACCAACCAAGCAACATACATCTCTTATGGAGTTAAAGGGATTTTTAGTCTGGAAATCAGAAGCCTAGACTAACAAGCTCTCAACACTTTGCAAATTTAAAGATTTGATGGTGTTAGGTGTTGTTCAATTTCAAGTCAAAGATGACGAGAAATGGTCCAAATTCTGACTGGTTCAAATAGGAGGGGTCTCCTCAGAAGGTTGCTAAGATCATTGTTCGGCGTAAGAGTTTCTTAAAAAGCTCTAAAAGAGGAATGCAAGGGATGTTCATAAGAGATTGAATCCAAGAAACAACACCAATGTTCTGGCTACACAATCTAAGCATAGTCAGGATACATAAACTTTTTTTTTTTTTAAAAATAAAAGAAAAGAGAGAGATGATGTTAAGTCAGAAGGATTATACCGATCTAAATTGGCTAGAGGTGCATTACAAGACAAAGCGCCTTACAGTCAAAAGTATTTTTTTATCAAAAGTAATGTTTTAAATGAAATGGAACAATTATGCAAAAGGCCTAAAATTAAAAGAACGTGACATCCCACCAAGAGCCCTCGAATTGATTCTCTTATCTGGTGAAGCAATTGATTGAGAAAGAGCCTTTGTGAAAATTTTGAATGAATGAACTGGGAGGGGTGGAAGATTGTTTTGGAGTTGACAGAGGACTTTGATTGATGACATCCTGATACGTCAAACAGAATGAATATAAAACACACACATTGAATTTGAAGGTTTAGACTTCAAAAATTTGGATTGCAAGGTTATCTTAGATACGCTTGAGGTGTTTGAAGTTCAGTTGGTGTTTGACACACAGTCAAAGAATGTTTGTTGATGAAGAAATGCCTTGGTCATTTCTTCCTTTTTTCAAGGCTATTTTTTGTGGTATCCACAACACACGCCCCATTCCTCACTAGGAATGGGGACCCCCTACTTTTTTTGACTCTCGAACTCATTGTTCGAGAGTCGAAAGAAGAAATTTTGGTTAAATTAGTTTTTTTTTTTAAAAAAAATTCACAAAAAATAATAATAAATAAATAAATAATTTCAAAAAAAAAAAATCAATCTCACACACCCGCATATCAAGGCACGTGCGCTTTGCAGAAACAAGGAAGGAAGTGGGGTTATAAACCCCCCCCCCCCCCCCTTCCCCCTTTTTTTTTTAATTTTTCACTTCATTTTTGATAGCTGAGAGAGGAAGGTATGAAACCTCCCCCCCTGCATTCCCATGATCTCGCACTTAAGCACACATGCAAGAGAAGAAGTGCACAATGCACTGCCATCGCGCCCTTCTCAGCGTGCGTGCGGTGTGGTCACCGCATTCCTCTGGGCTGTGTACGGCCACTGCTCTGCATGCCCTTTTGGATGCGCGACAGTGCAGCCTTTCCGCGCACCTACGGGGCCATGCGCGGCCACCTCTCAGCATACCCTTTTGGACACACAGTGACATGGCCACTGCGCATGCCTTCTAGGCCACACATGCACCGCTCCATCATGGTGCCCTTCTTGGTGCATGCACGGCCTCCATCGCGCCCTTCTTGGTGCGTGCGTGGCCACCACCCCAAACCTCATTTTAAATTTTTGTTTTATTTGTTTTTTTAATTTTTATTTTTTATATATGATCTAAAAACCCAAAATATATATATATATAAATAATAAAAAATAATAATAAAATAATTTATTTTTTAAAAATCACAACAAATAAAATAAGTTCTAAATTTTTTTTTTTTAATGTTTTATATGTATCTAGTAATTAGTCATTCTTTTTCTTTCTGATGTGCAGGTAATTTTATCAAATGGCGTCCACATCCGGATCAACAGCAAAGCCAGTTGTGTACAAGTTCTAAGGCGTAACCCCGAAGTCACGATTGCACAATGAACACTCTGAGATCAAAGACACAAAACCTGGACACACGAACTTGGGAGAATTTTTGAGGGTTTGTAAAAACCCAACTGAAAGATCTTCTTTGAGATCCGCCTTAATCTGGTCTAGATTGGTAAATGCAGCATCACATCCTAGGATTGTTCAGTCAGCTGAATTGATTATGACCTTATCTTGACATTTTTTTCCCAAGGAAAGGGTGGTAAAGAGCATCACTGGGAAAGTGGTCTTAGATCTATGACCTGATAATATCGAGAGAGTTTTTCACTTACCTAGAGCTGATCAGTTTATTAGACTTTCATATCAAGCAGCTAAGAGGTGGCATAAGGATCATCACCAGGAGGCCATGGACATCGTATATTCCTCATACTTCATTGAGAAGCCATCTCAGGGAAAGACAATAAGAAAAGTAGATATGGCGCGAGGATACATGAAGGATGACATTGGATATTCAATCATTCTTCTAAGCAAAGTTATGGGATTGCCTGTAGTAGGTCATCTCACTCCATTCATGGTTAACTTCATTGAAACCATCAGACACGCAAAAATGCCACTGAATTGGGCCACCACACTTAGTGAGAATGTGTGTCATCAATTGCAGATAGTAAAGGATAAGAAGAAATTTTATATGACTTCTTATGTGGTATATTGACTTGTAGCATGAGCCACTAACTATCTCGGGTTGTACAAAAAAGGCAGTATGCAAGACCCTAATTCATGGCCATATATAGTTTATCCTCAACTAGTTAAGAAGAAGCTCTCGTCACAAAGCAAAGAGTATAGGATTGTGAATGGTGCCTTTATCTTTGCCATCATTCGATTCATCGAAGGAAATTATGGAAAGAGATTGTCTAATGAGGCCCAAGGCACAAATCATAGCTCTTGGTGCATATTTTATCCAGTTCTGGACATTCACATACATTTGGGTTGGTGGTGCATCTATCCATACAAAGAAGCTCCCAAGGTACCCAAGTGACAAGTTGGTTCTAATGGAAATTTCTCGACAAATTGAGTCAGCTTATGAGAGGATCAAGAAACAATGAAGACCTTGTTGGGATTGGCCATTTGTAATAGGAGCATACTAGGTAAAGAGAAAGCAGGATATCCTGACTTTTGAGTGGGAATGGGATAACTATCCTCTCGAAGAATATAACTCTCCCTGGCCATTCTTTGACAATGTTGGTAAAGTAGAAAATCTAGTAGGAAAAGAGTTCTACCATGAGGACGCCATTGAAGATCATTGGATGAATGCCACAAATGACTATGATGTCTGTATCAGGGACTATTGTAGAATGAATTTTTATTTAGAAGAGAAGGCTCTCCATTTGACCATCTCGGATGAGATAAGGCTACAAGATTTGTAGGAGCTACTGGATCCCTTATTCAATATAGATAAGGTTGGTAAGAGCCCATTCTGAATGCAGAAGTTGATAGGGAGGAAGGAGATGATATTAATCATTGAGCAAGACATGTCATCAGAATGACAAAGAGTTGGATAAAGAAACCCTTTCCACTTGATCTAATTCCGGACAGAGCGATATTCCATGCACATGCTCACCCAGAAAGGGTAAAGGGGAGGAAGGTCACAGTTCCTATCTTTGAGCTTCAGTCTCCTATTAGGCCAGAAATAGTCTACCAGCTTGATCATCCAATGGGATACTACCATCCTTTAGAGAAGAAGAAAGAAAAGAGGAAGAGAGACTCTCCTCAGAGGATCCAAATAGAGCATGTTGAAGAACAGGCCCCTTTGCAGCAACATGAATCTACTTTCCAAGACCCTCAAGACCCTAGAATTTCTCATATCTAGGTTGATTTTCCATTGCCTCCTATTTTGTCAAGCCAAAAAGAAGAAGGAGAGATTCCAGAGACATCCATTCATCTGATGCATGAAGAACCTATTTCTCCTATGGTTCCACAGAAGCAAAGGAGGGTTAAGGTTAGAATGAATAAGAGGTAGAGAGTTCATAAAAGATTAGTGCCTAATCCATCTATTCTTAAAATCATTTCCGAGGAAGAATCAGATGAGGATGAGATAGAGTCAAATGGGGAGGAAGAACAAGTGCCTTTACAAGGGAGAACTTGACTTTCCAAAGCCACAGAAGTCGAAAGAAAGAAGAATGTCACAAATACCCCACCACCCACCCAAGCTAAAATGGTAGAGCTCTCTTCTTCAGAAGATGAAGTACAATGATGGGTGAATGAGCAAAGAGAGCTTGGTGATGATATTCTCTCCATTCCAAATTTTTATTTCATGCTAGTGGGTATAGAATTGGTCAAAGATAAGATTAGAGATACTCCTACAAGTGAATTTCAACAGCAAGATTGGATGCAGATGCCACCTAAGACACAAGGTCCTCATCCAATGCCCCCATCTTCACCTCAAGCTATGATGGTAGATAAGGTTTCAGTGACACCTCCACCTCTGAGTTCAAAGGAACATGTTCAGAAAGAATCATCATTAGAAGGAGAACCAGAACCAAGGACTACTAATGAGCCACCAAAAGAGGCACAGGTAATGGAATGTATACAACAGCCTTCCTAGGAAGTTGAGGATCAAACTACGGGATCTACAAAAATTGAGACTACAAAAGAAGAACCCTCACAACAAGAGACTCTGAGTAAGAGCGACAAAGGGAAGGAGGTAGTTGAACACATCCCTTCATCATCTAGAGCCAAGGTTATAGAAAGACATATCCTGAGATGGTTCTGGAAGGAAATAATGAGAAGTGTTAAGCATCAATTCCTTGCTTCAAAGGATGATATTTGTGACATTGTAGAGATTTTGAACAAGCTTGATTCTCCCTTACAAGATGCAACACCATTTGCATTCATTACCACCTCTCAAAACTAGGACTTATTTGCACAAGTGGCTCACCCTCTGAAAGGTACAGATGAAGAAGTTGTCAGCCTTCAGGACTATGAAGTGAAGGATATCATGTTAGGGAAGCCTACATGGGATACTACTTGACAAATGATGACTATGGGAGTCAAAAAGGTTCTTAACCATATGGAACATGATGAGATTGAAATTAGAACACTTTGAAGGCAAGTTGAGATTTTGAAAGGATATCTAGCTAAAGTTATTGGTCCTCTTGATTTTGAACACCCTGAGGAGACTTTGACTACCATTCTTAAAGAAGGGGAAGGTGTACAACTCAACCCATTCTTGAGAGCTTTTCAAGATTGGTGAGACAACCTTGAGGATAGGGGTGTCTCTATAATTATAGGAAGTCTGAAATTATTACATGCTACACAAGACAATGTTGATAAGATCGTGGAAATTTTGAGACAGGACTTCAGCATTATGGATGAGGTACAGGTTTGGAGCAAGGATTTGCAAATTCTACAGGCCATAAAAGGACAAAGGTACCACATTCTGATTGATGTATATAACTGAGAAGAGCTAGACATGATAGATGATTGGATAGAAAAGATTGCAAAGGGAAATAAAGTGATGGAAACATTGCATGATGAGATACATAGGCTCAAGGACCAAGCTTGAGAGAAAATTTTGGAAGCAAAAAAGTTATATAGTGATGCATGCTTGGATATTTTTGAAGATGAAGAATGAGAAAAGCTCTTACCAATTGAGGTAGTTGTAGAAAACTTTAGAAAGACTTTAGAGGGAGCATCTAGTGATGAAGACATCAGACAAGCCTTCAAGATAGAAGAAGCATTGTTAGAGTTGGATACCAAACTTGGAGATTTTGCAAAAACTCAAATTGAGGTGGACAACTACAAATAGAAGGTCAAAGATAAGTATGAGGCTTTGGATCTTCCAAATGCTACTAAGATTACTGAGATTATAGATAAATTCAAGGGCAAATATCCAAACATATCTTTAGGATGAAGATGAACAAAACCCAAATGCCAGAATTTCAATTTTGACACTTAGAAAAATTTTGAGATTTATGACTTAGTCGAGGTCCATAGCTCCATAGGTCTGCAGGTCCATAGATCTGCAGCTCTGGAGCTCCACATTTTCATGTAGCTCCGTAATTTAGAGGTGTACCAATAGTTAACTTCCAATTCCAAAAATATCACTTTCCATGCATTGGGAGCACATTTTGATGGCAAGTTTAACACTGACACACGCCTAGTGAAGCGGAAACTTCTATTTTTGGTGTCTTCATGCACTTCTACTTTGACTGATGGCTTCCTCCTACTTTCTCTCTCATGCTTTCATTGTTTTTGACATGTAAAGGGCTCATGCATCCAATTAATGAATAAAATATGGATGGAGTCCCTCTAGGCACCAATTAGATTACTAGTTTGTATATATTTAGTTTGTTTTAATGTTTTAAAAGCATTTTATTGCATCAAGATATCTCTCACTCTCAACACAAATTGAGGAGACGATTTCTTATAAATACCCCATTGTAAAATGTAACAAGGGCCTTCGTTATTATGCAATAAAGTTATACTTTTGGTGCTAGCATTCGGAGTGTAGTTATTCTTGCCTGGATGTGTCATTATTTTGTGGATTTTATTCATGAGATTGTGATTGAGCCAAAGGTTTATTGCATTGTTTTTGGTTGTGCGATCTTTTAGTTCTGGTGTTTGCTACAAATATATGAATTTTGTTGACGTAACGAGCTTGAGAAGAAATCACCTGATTGTATCTACATAGCTTTTTGTCTCACATGAGTGCACTTTTCATGGCCTTGCGATTTGATGAAGAGTGAAACATCATCCAATTTGTTAAAGATTCTCATCGACAATTGCATCAGTGGATTCTAGGAAGCACTACTCCTATTTTCATTGGTTTCCTACCAATTTCTTCAAAGGTTTAACTCGCAGCGTGTTGTGTTCTGTAGCTTATGTGGGTTTAGGAATTTCACTTTCAAGTTATTTGATTTCATGTTATTTTCTTTTAGTTTTTTTATTTGCTTTGCTAATCCCCCTATTAGAATAGGACCTCATAGTAGTTGCATTGTTAGTGTTGCATTCATTGAAAAATAGAAAAATAGAAAAATATTGTTCTTTTGGTGTGATATTTTGAGACAGTGAACAGATTTTACTTGATTCCAAGGTAAAAGAGTTTTTGGAACTAGCAAAGGCCTCCTCGTGAACATTCACATTTATCTTCTACTGAGCAAATTTTGGTACATCACAAGACAACCATTGAACCTTGGAGTGGACTCTTTAAAAGATTTTCTTTTCAAGAGAGGAATTACACTATGGATTCCTACCATTGACCTCGTGCAAATGAACACCCAACAAAAGTGGCGGTAGAAGGAGGGCCATACAAAGAACATACTATTAGAAACAAGAAAGATTTGGTCAAGTTTCAAAAATTTTGCACCCTTGCAATAATCTACACTACGTAAAAAGTTCAAAAATCACTTCTAAATTTTTTAGAAATTTAGGTCCATAGCTCTGCAAGTCCATAGCTCCGCAGATCCACAAATCTACAGCTCCACAGGTTCATAGGTCCACAGATCCATAGCTCTATAGCTTTGTAGGTCCACAGATCCACATGTTTGTATCTTCACAAAACTTTGTGGTTTGCAAAATTCAAAAGAAATGAGGAAGTGTACTTCTATAGAGGTACGCTTTTTCTAGAATTGATACAAGCTGGAAGATATTGATCCTAGATCCCCATTCCAGTGAGCATTAAGATCTTCACCAAGTGCCCAAGAATTTCCAGAGCTTACTCATTTTTGTAAGCCACATAGTGACAGAGGAATACCCTGAATTCAGCCACTTCCATTCAACATTTCATCATCTTCTTCTACTCCACCACCCATTCAACCACCAGGTGGACCTCCACATATTCCAACACTCCCATCACCATTCCAACCACCTTTAGGTCCACAAAATCCTCTGATGGCCTTTTTTGCAAATGTAGTTGATTCACCCCTTAGCTTGAGAGGTTCCCTTCATGACCTCCCTAAGAATCTCAAGAAATTTTGTCCAAGGTTTATTTATGAAGAAACAAGAACCGCCAAAGATCATGTCAAGATTTTTAAGGAAATTTGCAACTGGAAGAAAATTTCCAATGAAGATGTGGTTCTTTGTTTATTCCCCTACTCTTTGGGTGAAATTTCCTTCAATTGGTACGTGAACCTACCACCAGGATGTATTGGAAATTGGGAAACTTTCAAATAATAATTTTTGGAACAATTCAAAACATTCATCAATCCAGCAGTGATACATCAATAATTCATATCAATAAAAAGGGACCAGCTGAAATAGTTTCACGCTTCAATCATCATTTTCATATGGCCTACTGCAAGTTGGAAACATCACACACAATTCTAGTTGAAGCTGTCATCCAAGTTTATTTTAATGCCATGGATCCTCTTTTTGCAATTTTTCTGAGAAGACTTCCTGCAAAAAATATTGACACATTGGGAAAAGTCTTTGCAGAAGCAATCACATTCACAAAGCAAGCTAATCCTAATGGAGGGGGAATGATGCTTTCTACGCAAATAGTTCCTACTATGCCAACGGTTCCTGTGGGAGCACCCACTATACCTAGTCAGCTCATACCTATGAACCCAATTCCATTACAACACTCCACAAACTCAAGCGATAACATATCTAGGGTATGAGCCGCCAAAAATAGCCTTCTTTGAACAAAAGGCAATAGTTCTTGTGGAATCAGATAACAATCTCCTTTCAAAAGTTGGTCAAATGAAGAAAACCATGTCACAAATGAACAACGAATTGACTCATCTTAGATTGTCTCAAGGACAAAGTAACAATTTCCAGAGAAACAATGTTGGCCCCTACAACAACAATTTTAGTCAGAATTATAATGGGAACTTCAATAATAATGGTAACAACAACACAGGAAACAACGGGGGAGGAAACAACTTCAATCCTCCTTATCGCAACAATGGCTTCCAAAGACAAAACCAACAATGGAACACTAGACCAAATAATGGAAGCATTATTGTCAATAACAAAAACATTCAGTATGCCGACATTAATCAGTATGATGATAGCCAAAATATGCCTAGCAACGATGGTGTATACTACAATGGTAATCAAGATGTGAATCAAAACCCACCAATGAATGATAATCCTCCTCCTGTTCAATTCAATGCAATGCTATTAGACTCTTACGATTCTACATAGAAGGTACAATTGGAACAACAAGAAAATGAAGATTTCTCATTCCCTTTTAGTCGAGAACCCGATCTTCAACATGATGAGATGTTTTCCTTTCAAAATGATAATCAAAACACATATAATTTCATAAACAAAAAGGATCCCTTGACTGATGGAATTCCTCCTAGTTTGTAACCAACCCCACCTGATCCTAGAGCAAGCAACAATACACCACTAGCAAGGCCAACCCAAGGAGGACCACAGTATTAGAATCAAGTAAACATACCAGCAATACTGAAGAACCCTGCTTGGTCTATTGAAAAATATAATGCGGTTGAAGACCTGAAGAAAATAAAAGCCAATATGTCCATCTTCAACATGTTGTAGAATTGTCCACAACAAAGAGAAGCACTCATGAAGACACTGAATAATACAAAGGTTTCCCATAATATGAATAATGTCCCCCAAAAGATGGTGCTGCAACAAGTAAATGTTGCAGAAGCGATGCCTACTATGTTCAAGGACAAAGTCGAGGTACCCCCATTTTTGCTGAGCATAAGGATATATGGAAAGAATCTTCACAATTGTCTTATTGATTCAGGAGCTTCATGTAATGTGATGCCATTATCAGTAGCTGAAAGGCTAGGAGTTAATCCCCAACCCTCTAACCGAGTGGTAATACAGTTGGATAAAACAGAGGTAAAAGTCTTTGGAGTATTGAAAGATGTGTGGATACAGCTAACAGTTGATCCTCAGATCCAAGATATTGTTGACATACATGTGGTTGACATCCCAGAAACATACGGATTACTCCTGAGCAGAGAATGCACAAAATGTTTTAGAGGATGGTTCTCTATAGATTTCACTCAATTATGGTTACCATGGAAATGTTTAAACAATCAAATCAAGATAGATGCCAAGCCCAAACTGAAAATAATGATCACAGATTGCAACGCCCCGAATGAGGTAGCATTTTTACAATCTGATTTGGGTTCATACAAAGTAATGGCATTGAAAATGGTTCCAAATAGGACATCTCAAAACCAAAATGAAGAACCTAAGGTGTCGATACCTAAAAGTGAGACCGTGACACAATTCATAGAAAGTATGGTGACTAATCTATAGTGTTTAAGAGAGGAAGCTGACCCCAGTATCCTCCTCCTTCCAGGATTTTTTTGATTGCACAAAGTTAGTCATTTAGAGTTTGAATGTTCAGCATGCCAAGAAGCAGTAGCAAAAGTTTTGACACAAATAATGGGAAACAAAAGTACAAAGACCTCAAGTGATGAAATTATCCAAAGTCAAAATTCAGTGAATTCATATAACCTTGTTAAGAAAGCTAAAGATGAAAGTGAAGATTTAAATGTATCATACAGTGATACCTCTTCAAATGGTGGAGGTTTATCTTCTCCTCCTCCTGGGATGATTAAAGTTCAGAGAAGAATATGATATGTTAAAGGTAAAGGATGGACCTCAATAGTCATTCATCCTGAACCTAAAGTTGAACAGATCACTGAGCTAATAGGGGAAATTCCAGAGAAGCAAGAAAAACACACTCTTCCTCTATCCATGGGGTATGAAGGATGTTCATCAAGCCCTACATGAGAAAATTTACAATGGGTGCCCAAGAAATAGTCATTTAATGCTCAAGTAAAAGAAAAGTTAAGGACGAATAAGCACAAAGTTAGAAAACCCAAGGAAAATGCAATTTGGACACTCCGCTTCGATGGTTCTAGATGCAAATCAGGAATCAGTGTAGGTATTGAACTAATCAACCCAAAAGGTAGGTCTTTCTATGCCACATATTGATTACAGTTTAGATGTACTAATAATGGCGTAGAATATGAAGTGTTGATTTGAGGACTTCTCTTTGCATTGGAAAAAGGAGTCACTGCTCTTATAATCGAAGGGGATTCTCAACTGGTGATAAGACAAGTAAAATCCATATACTCATGCAACGACAGAAGATTAATCGGTTACAGGAAAAGGGTATGGGATATAATGGATGAATTTGAAGCTCTGAACTTCAAATTCATCTTCCATCATCTTAGCATCTTGAAATGCATATATCTAATTCTATAATCTTATTCTTTTTGCATGTGTATCACCTTCACAAGTAGATTGTAATGCTTTCCAAACTTCATGAGATGTTTGAAGTAACTTTACCTAACTCTATTCATTCTCTAGAAGAGCTAATAGTAGAGCTTCTCTAGCTCTCATGTTACACATGAACAAAGCTCTCTTTACTTCAGTACATTGTTCAAATTGATCTTCTTCCACAATCATCTTCTCACTCTTTTCCAAGATCCAATAATCGAAACAAATGCACAATAGACGAGACTTCTTCTCCTTCCAACTGTCATAGTTGGCCCCATCAAATATAGCACTATTCTTTTTGTAAAGATTCACTATCGATCTCCTAAAGCTATTAAGCTTATCCTTCAGGGACTTGATGTTATGATACCAGTTGTTAGAATATATATTCCACCAATATAACTAAGATGAGGGAGGATGAATTAGTTATCCAACTAATGTCACAATCATCAACCTTCTTAAACTTTAGCCATATGAACAATATAATTAGAAACCACAACAAGATACTCATACACAATAACTCCATATATGTTAACTAGGGAAAACCCCAGTGGGGATGATATCAAAAGATAATGTACTAATATAGATGTTCCTTGTTATAGGATGGACCTTATTAGGAGTTTATGAATACACTCAGTACATATGAATCCCTATTAGGGGACTTTGAATCCCTATTAGAAGATTCCAACCTTGTTAGTAGTTGTGCCAACCCTATTAGGAGTCATGGAAGATAGCTTGACCCACTACCCAAAAAAATTCAAGGGCAAGACCAATGAACTCACTGTCCAAATTATCTTTGTATCATTCCTTGCACAATAATAGAAATTAAATGTATTTCATTTTTCTTCTTTTTTCATGTCAACCAAAACTCTGCTCCTTCTGATCCTGTAACCAGATCACAAAACTCACATCCAATAATCCCTTCAACTTCTTACACACATTCCTCAAACATTCTGCTCCTTTTCACACCTCACACTTGATATAATGATCATGACACATTACAATTAAGGGAAACATCTTTCCTTTATACCATATCTTCAAAATAGTTCCTTGAGTCAGCCTTGAGGCTTTCCCATTTAATTATATAAGATAATTAATTAATTACAATTATAACATCACTATCAATTCACAATCTATACAAAACTCCACATGTGTGATACTAGGGCTTGCACACTTGCTAACATCACCAATAGACTATCCTTTTTCACTACTTGAATGCACATCTTCTTAGTGCATCTTAGATGTAAGATAGCAAACAAACATCAAGATCTACACTTTCCAAATGATTTGTTTCTAAACTTCTCTCTGTAAATTAGATACAACTTCTATATGTCTTCAACTTAGAATCTGTACATTGAGCCACATCATCAAGGCACTATGCCAAACATGTCCATAACTATACATCACCAAAAAATCAAGCCATTGTCCATACTAATAATATCCTTGTCTCCTACTCAACCAATCTTTATAGAAACCATACTATGTTGACATAAATGAAAAACACAATCATTAATTCAACATGTCAATACTCTCCAATGCTTACGATACTCCCCCAAAGTATTAACATCAACATTAACAAAATCATAGTCTTTATCATCCTTCTAGGCCTACACATTATGTTACTCTTCATTTCTTTTGGCCTTATAATCTTACTACGCCTCCTACTCATCTTGTTTATCTTCTTTAATCCTATCAAGATCATAAGTGTTGATAGATTGATGAGTTGATTATTTCTAGAGATATCTCTCTTGGTATTTTTATTACACCTTCTACACATATTTCTTTTGATTATTTTATTTTGAATGGCCTACCACCTCCTACATCTAATGGCTTGCCACCTCCTGCGTCTAATTTTGGTTGCAAGGGAGATATGTGATGAGTCCTTTCTAAAAATTTCCCTAATATAGGATTAGATAAATATTATAATTGGAATAAGAGCTATTGAGCACATAAATTTCTATAAATATGTACATTATATGTATAGTTACTTGATAAGGAGAAATCTAACTTGCATATCCAATAAATATTATGACTCAATATTAAGAACAAGAAACAACAATATACTTAATACTTATTATTTGTTTCTTTGATATGATTATTCATATATATAGACTAGTTCCTATACTGAATATTATCTAAATTATTATGGTCAGTTATGGAAATAGTCCACTAGTAGGCTCACTCATGGTTCTCACCCATTTGGGACTTCAAAAAACTGAGTAAATTACTCCTCTATCCCTTCAAAAAATCCTTGTCCACTATAAGTTTTATAGATAGGTAGATAATCATACTTATCACGTGACATAATTAAGAATTTGGTATTGAACCTTCCATGTAGTTCCTATCTAAAATTCTTACATTGTAATTTCAATATTTATATTTTGTTGTTAAGAGTGTACAATATGTATCTCTCTCTCTCTCTCTCTCTCTCTCTCTCTCTCTCTCTCTCTGTGTGTGTGTGTGTGTGTGTGTGTGTGTGTGTGTACATGTACATGTATATAAATATTTAAGTGTGTGTACATACACTCACATAGACACATAGACACACATATCTATATATGTATACTGCTTTACTCAATTAAGATAAATTTTTATAAATAATACATAAATTTATAAATACATATATATTAACTATATATTTTATCCCTTGATCAACTTATTATTAAACAATAAAAATATTTTATACTAAAATTCAGATATTGAGATTTTTTTTTTATTAAAAGAGAACTATATTCATATTATAAATTGATCAAGAATGGTTTATGATTGAACAATTAAGAATATATTTATATAGAAATATGCAATTCTAATATTTATTTAATGCATTCACTTATATACATAATTTAAACTGGGAATTATTTCAAGTACTGTATGAACAAATTATATGTACATTAAAAAGATATCAATTATGGTACATGAAAGGATACCTTGAATTCTTATGTTCTTCAATCCCAAACCCTCTTTCTCTTGCTCATGGTGCACCAATCTCATTTCACTACATGTTTATTTCTATTATCTTTACCATCAGATCAAAGAAAATATATGTCCTATTTTTTTTAATATGACTGAATTGATAGTTGCTAAAAATGTCAAGCTAAAGAATAGTAGATGTTGCACTAGGTTAATATTATTTGATAGACCTAATTTTTTTTCTATCACTATGAGGTACTATTTATTCCTCTTTTTAAATTCTTGTCTATTTTTTCTTTAATCAAATCCACAATTCTTTAAGATTCGGTCTAATAGTGAAAGTTAACCCAAATACCTCATGCGATGTTGTCATGCCCTAAATTTCATATTTATTTTTCATATTAGAAATACAAGTTAAAAGTGTTTTTACTAGCTAAACCATTCAAACTTTAAAATAAAATAATCATATTTTCATAGAGTCTAACAACAATTCATTAATAAGAACAAAATAATATATCATAAATGATATAATCATTTTTTTGTGACTGAGAGTCATACTCATTTCTAAATTGAATATTTGTGAATGTTGTTTCTCTTTGATCATGCTAATAGAAAATTTTAGCTCACTTTTTATTTTACAACTACATCCTTTCAAACTATTTAAAAATAAATAAATAACATGAGACTCAAACTACAACTAAGTGGGAGACTCTTTTTTAAAACAAGTATGGACATTGCTTCCATTCTTCTCCCACAAATTCATGACTCAAAAAATTGTAACAAAATTTTAAACCCATATGTTGCCTTAGTGTTGCAAAAACCTAGGTGTTGATACCATATGTCACCTTACATTAACTTAATTTTCCATTTATAGAATTGTCTCATATAGAAAATATTCATCACAAAATTATACCCACTAAGTTTGGCAAACTTTATCTTACTTATGCGTCCTCAAGTTATGAACATAGAGCCTTATACTTATGACATATCAAAGACTTAATATGGTCAATTAATTAGTTATCTTAGAGTGTAATCTTCCCATCTAGTCATACTATGATCTGCATTGGTTGCGCACATCTAATCTCTAATCTCAATGTGAACCTCTCTACCTTGAATTGTAGGGTTATAACTAATATAATGTTTTCTAAGATTGGGTATTCCATAAATCCTTGGTTCAAATATAATAAAATGGAATGAGTAAGACTTTTAGTCTCAAAAAATTGATTATATCTATTATGTTATATTGTTTTGTCCTATTAATGAATTATTGTTAAACTATATGGAAATCTAATTGTTTGATTTAAAAGTCTGAATAGTTTAGCAAGTAAAATTGGTTTTAACTTTTATCTCTAATGTATAAAAAATAATTAAATTTAGGGCATAACATATGGTATCAGAGCCCATATTTTTTCAACTTTGGATAGAAAACTGATCTGATGGATGGATCTAGACTAATTGCAGTATTGAATGCTTAAATAAAATCAAATTAGCAAAAGTCTTAATACATTTAACATAAATGAAATTAAGCATCACAAACTCAAAAACTTGAGGTGAAATAAATAGAATTGAAATTACATGGCATGAAAAATAAGGGAGAAATTATGCAAAGGATGAGAGAGAATTTTTGTATCTGGAGACTTAGTGATTTTTCCTGCACATAGAGGAATTTTGTTGCATGTGCTTGAAGGGAATTATCACAAATCACTTGTATTGATTTATTGGAGTTAATCGGATCGGGTCCCTTATTGGAGTTGGACTCGGAGATGTAGTCCTAACCAAACGAACTCTGAAATCAAATGTGTTGTCTCCCTATCTCTCTTTTTGTCATTTCATTCTGTGTCTTTCTTAATTGCAATTACGTTAATTTTCTTTATTAAAGCTTTAAAATCAACTTTATGTAATTGGTTAACATTCTCTGTAATAGTCCTAGATCCTAGAAATCAAATAAAAAACCTTCAATTTTGATGCAAGAGAGAATTTTTCCCTCTTAAAGCCACCCTTTTAGTTTCCAAACATAGAAACTTGTAAGGGGTTGTTAAGATGGACCTATTATCTAAATTTCACCTTGCAGGCTCAATTAGCATGAATGCTACAAGAAGTTATATACAATGTGAGACACAAGTGAATCATATGAATTAAAATGGATAATCAATAAAAATATATGTTGTGAGGAATCTACAACTTGAAGAATGAAGAAATATGAACTTATCAATTGCTACAGGAAGTGTCAAGTTTTACTGGTTGCTGATTTTGATTGTTGAAGCACTTTGCGTAAATGGAACATTTATATATGAAGTTTTGATTATCAAAAGCCATGCTAAAATGAAAGGTATCTGATTTTTTTTCATTTAAATCAAGCTTGAGGCATTTTTATGAAGAAATGAAAGAGTTATGCTCTTTTTAGTGACAATATCTTTGCCCAAAATTTTTTTCTGAGCCTACAATCAAGAATAAAAAAATTGGTACGGCCACATATGGATTCATATGACCCTATAAATTGGTGAGGAGTTAGATAATGATGTTAGGAAAAAAAAATTGTTTCTAGAAAAAAATTTATTGGTTTTTAGGGGATCATATAATCCATTTTCTAAATTTTGTCCTATTAAAAAGTGTAAGAATTTGGCTTAGGCCAGAATTCACCCAAGAACTAAAGAACTCAACACAAGCACATAGTAGACCAAAATAGATAGAGTATGATCAGAATGATGATATTCATTCAATAACTAGTTGAGAGTACACTAGGAGTGCTTGAATATAAAGGCCTCAAGAGAGCTTCTAGAATGCATAGAAGTTAGCATCATGATATGTCATACAACTAGGCACATGTCCACCAGATATGGATTATCCTCCATTAAGCACGAGATTAAGTGTGATGATGTGAGGATAAGCCTACAATGGTGGAGCATGCAAATTAGTGGTGTAGACAACATGTGCTAAATGAGGAGTGTGGATAACTGTGTTGTCAATATGACAACTCAGTGAATGATGCATACTCCTGTGTTGTAGACACCATGTGCATAATTAGAGTTGCATAACTCAATGAGAGTACACAAACTCCTAAGTGTCTCACCTAAAATAATAATAAAATAATGTAAAATAATTAAATAATGCATTAACCTAAGTAAACTTAAGAAAGTGTAATAAGTAAATACTTATTTACACCAACACCCCCCCTTAAGTGCAACTTAGGGGAATGCCCTTAAGCTTATAAAATCTAGGATAAAATGCAATATGGGTCCCGGCTACTAGGCCATGTTAGGTACCCATGTACATAATGATATGCAATCTCTCATAAAGTAGGGAAAGAGGGAAAACCTCATGGATAAATAGGGATGCATGGATGGATGGAGTAATCAAGACCCCCCCATTATGACATACATCTAGTATATATATAAGAGAATGATGAGAGGAGGTAAAGAGACAGGATAGGCTCCCCCCCCCCCCCCCCCCCCCAAAGAAGAATGTCGAACAATGACTGCTCTGATGAAGAAGCTGATCCAAGACTGTAGAATGGTGTTCCTCCCCTTAGGAAGAAAGAATGCCAAGGGTACAAATGAGATGCTTCCATTGTGTGGAAAGAATCCCATGAATAAGTGATGTCTTTGAAACCTGCTAAATTGGCTGAAGAACCTATCCCAAAGAACTATTTGTCCTTGCAATTGATGAAGAACCCTACTGCAACTATTGATCATAAGTATCCACAATCACTTCAACCTATGACAATCAATCATGTAGAGAATGAAAAAAAGAGTTAGATGGAGCCCTCGTGACAACTAAAGAAGGTAATTTTGCATCAAGAAGAAGAGGTAGATCATCAATACTATCTCCCAAATCTATCATTGAACCTATATCTGGAAGACTAGATGTACCTTGCTATTCTGGAGCTATACTATGGCGATGTATGCATGCGGACTAAACTGATGAAGTGACCTCTCACTGTAACTATTGGTAGAACCGCACGTGTTTGAATCTATTAAAGTGCTATCACTGAAATCACTATCAGTTTCCACACTGTATGATGTGTAGATAGGAGTAGAGGACAAGCTTGGTGAACTTTCCTCAAAGTATACATCCTTCTCCACAAAAATCTAATGTGTCTCAAGATCTAGAAGTCTATATGCCTTCAAACTATCTTCATAACCAATGAAGGTACAAGGCTGAGGTGACTATGCCTTACATCCCCTAGAAGATAGCTTTGCCCATGTAGGGCAACTAAAGACTCTGAAGTGTGTCACAATAGGTTTTCTGCCACACCATGCCTCAAAAGGAGTTTTTCCATCTAAGGCTGGATGAGGAGAATGATTAAGAATGTGAGTGGCACTTGAGATTGCTTCAACTTCTAATAATGGATCGAGAGACTTGGCATGTATCATGCAACTTGCCATAGACTTAAGAGTTTGGATCCTCAAAGCTGCAACATCTATCTTACATAGACTGAATGTTGGCAGAGTCTGAAGATCAATTTCCTCATGTTTGCAAAAGTCCTTAAGTCTTCTGTTCACATACATTGTTCCATTGTCCATTCAGAGTACTTTGATGGCCTTTCTAGATTTTTTTTCTACATGAGCCTTGAAGTATAGAAATGTGTCCAATACTTCAGTCTTGTTATGCAAAAAATAGACCCAAGTGAACCTTGAAAAATCATCAACTAAGGTGAGTATGTACCGACCCTATCTTAATGCAAAAGGACCTGCTAATACCATGTGAACCATTTGTAGAACACTCATTGCTCTTGAAGACTTCCTTCTTTGTAACTTACCCTCTGGATGCATATCCATTGAATCTATTAAACACTCACCTTCAGAAAAGTTGATTTGAGGTAGACCTTTCACCATGTGGTATGTGCAAAGTTGTTGAAGGTAGCGATAGTCAAGATGACCATACCACTCATGCCATAATTTCATGTTTGAATTAGATTGTGATAACAAGGCCTTTATAGAAGACTTGGGCACAAAATGAGAGAAAGAGTACAACCTCTTGTTATCATTCACTTTCCCCACTACAACCAAGGAATTTTCTTGAAGACTGTGCACTTTTGCTGAGTCGGGAAGGAACTCAACTCTATGTCCATCTCCAAGGTGAGTGATTTGGTAGATTGATAGGAGATTCAAACTTAGGTTTGGAACATAGAGAACCTCTTGAAACTCTCCATTTTCCATTTCCATGTTTCCTTTTCCTTCAACTTTCATTTTGCTATCATTCCCCATGAAGATGTGTGGTACCTTTGAGTGATTCAATGAAGAAAAATCCTCCTTTGAAGAACCCATATGATATGAGGCACTTGAGTCAAATATCCATTCTTTTGAAGAGTTTGAATTAGCCATGAGTGCTTTCCCTTTTCCCTTTGAATCGAAAGATGACCCTTTATCCTTATAAGCATTAAGCAATGGAACATTATGTTTCTTCATTGTGTTGGTCAATTCATCAATCTTTTTAAGATAACACTCATGCTCTTCATGACCTAATTTCTTGCAATAAGCACACTTCTCCTTCTCCTTATTATTATTGTCCCCTTTCTTGTTGGAATTAGAGGACTTGCCTTGTTGATTGGATTGAGGTTGTGTCTTTTCTACATCCTCAGATTTGTCCTTCTTCCATTTCTTCTTACCCTTCCTTTATTTGAAGATTGTCCAGCTAAATGTTGAGAACCCTCATTGGCCACCAATGCTTTGAACTGAGGTGATTTGAGAATCCCCATTGATTTCAACTTCTTTTCTTCATCATCCAACAGTTTAGCATATTCATCAATAGTTACTTTCTTGTAGGTAGACCCTAAGGTAGTCTTAGAGGTGTTAAAAGAAGATACAAATGTGGAATACTCTGATGGTAGCTTGTTATGAATGAGATAGATTAGTCTATCATCTTTTATAGAACTCCCACAATCAGTAAGCTTTTTCCTTCATTCATTCACCTTGATGATGAAGTCTTGTATTGAGTCATATGACTTAGGATCTAAGGATACAAGCTCATCTTCAATTTTGAACACATCTTCTTTAGACACTTTACCATAAAGGCTTTCGAGGGTATCCCAAGCTTCCTTGGATGTAGTACATTTCTTGATTTGATAGATGATCTTATCATCTACACCCAAATATATATCACCTAGGGTTTTCCTATCCATTGCTACCCAATTTAAAATATCACTTGCAAAAGCATTATCACCTACTAGTTTAGGAAGAGTACCATCTACAAATTGTAAAACTCCATTATGCATTAAGTGATACAACATTTTGATTGACCATGAAGCATAGTTATGAGGAGTTAATTTAGGAAACTTAAAGTTTTCCATAATGCACAAAATGAAAGAAAAGTGCAGAAAACAGAGAACACAACACCAAGAACACCTCCCCTTTTCACTAAATAAAGAAACCCCCCCAAAATAGATGCTTTGGGTACTTTATTAGTAGTCTAATTACAATGGGCCACTTGCCAATTTTGGCCTTCATGGACTTCTAATTTTGCTTGTTACAACCTCTTAATAGAGTACAAATTTGAAACTTTACAATGTGCTTCAATTTTGAAGCATTACAAAGAAAAGAAAGGCCCTATTGCTGAAAGTGACAATTTTTCCCACACAACACTACAATCTGATACCAAATTTGGAAAGTAGACAAAAAAATATACACTTTCAAAAAAAGTGAAACCTATTTTCGACTCCAAATGTGCCTGTACGGAGCGTTTGAAGTGGCAAAATGCAGGATTATGTAGGTACAATCGCCAAAAAATGCAAATTCTAAACAATCTGTGCACCAAAACAAGAAAATAGCTACACCACTAAAAAATTTAGAAAATTTTACCCAATTTCAAAAAAAATCACACTTGATTTGGAGTTCGGATGTGAGGGTTATGGCCTCTTGAAGTCGAACTGCAAAAACCAAAATCAATTTGGAGAGGGGTTGTATCAGCGAACCAGGGGGTTAAATTTGATGGTCATATGATTGTCTTAATAGTTCTAATTTGGCCTATTTTGACGTCCAGATGGGTGTCAATTCTAAGCTTTGGAAAATTATGACAGCATCAGAAGATGACATTAGCATGATACAACACTTGTACGGTCGTATGGAATTGTACGGATGTGAATGACATGTTGGACCGTATGCTGACATGGCCAATGATGTAGTGTTTGCATGGTGTTAACTAGATTGATCTATGTAGGTTTGTGTATACAGTCAGATGCTGATTGGACTCTCCACGTGTCTGGGCAGGATTGGGTCGCGGATATGTTCTAACAGTCATGTGGGCAGATCCAGGAATGCCACGTGTCCAGGGTGCAATCAATGTCACCAAAGGTAGCAGTGGTGCTAAAAAACAAAGCTTGATCACTAGATGAGTTTCATGTTCGTCAGAGGTTTGCAGACTTTGTCCCACATTCGTGGGGTTAGCAAGCACTTTTTAAAAGAAAACTATCGCCAATAGTTTGCCAAAGGCAGTCTCGCTGGTAGTGGGAAAAGGTTCTGGAGTATTATGGTGCTCATTGAAAAGGTTATTTCCACCACTGGTAGGTCAGTGATATGTGCCAAAAAATTTGGGCAGGGTTCGCAATATGGCCTATGCGATACTGTGACCGATTTAAAAATAATAATCCCTACAATTAATAACAAATTCTGACCACAAATAACATAGCTAAGCTGGGGTTTCACTACCCAGTTCGGCAAAAAAATTTCTCTGCTTGACTATTCAAGAAAATAATTTTGAAAATAGAAAATTCAAAAAATATAGAGAAACAGATTTGAAAATAAAATTAAATAATCAGATCAAATTAGATCATACCTGAATTGCAAATTGGGGCCACCGAGTTTCGATTTGCAAAAAAAAATTGCCTCACGATCAACTTTCACCAAATATAGGAAAATTTATAGTCGATCTTCACCGAATTGACACTCCAAATGCAATGGTGAGGTCAAATTTGGCTCTAGATGCTTCCAATTTCTATGGATCCTCCGAATTTGTGTCGAGGTGTAGAAGCATGAACGGTTTCAAATAGCTACGTGATGATAATCTTCCTTCACTCTAATACCATGTAAGAATTTGGCTTAGGCTAGAATTCACCCAAGAATTAAAGAACTCAACACAAGCACACAGTAGACCAAAATAGATAGAGTATGATCAGAATGACAATATTCATTCAATAACTAGTTGAGAGTACACTAGGAGTGCCTAAATATAAAGGCCTCAAGAGAGCTTCTAGAATGCATAGAAGTTAGCATCATGATATGTCATACAACTAGGCACATGTCCACCAGATATGTATTATCTGCCATTGAGCATGGGATAAGTGTGATGATGTGAGGATAAGCCTACAATGGTGGAGCACGCAAATCAGTGGTGTAGACAACATGTGCTAAATGAGGAGTGTGGATAATTATGTTGTCAATATGACAACCCAGTGAATGATGCATACTCATGTATTGTAGACACCATGTGCATAATTAGAGTTGTGTAACTCAATGAGAGTACACAAACTCCTAAGTGTCTCACCTATAATAATAATTAAATAATGAAAAATAATTAAATAATGCATTAACCTAAGTAAACTTAAGTAAGTGTAATAAGTAAATACTTATTTACACCAACAAAAAGAATGCTGAAGCATTTATTTTTTAAATGCCTTGGTAATTGAATTGTAAACGCCCAAATCTCAAGAGGTTTTAATAGATTGAATATTATTGTAAAACATTAAATAAAATGATATTTTATAAATCATTTTATTTAAATGTTATCTTCAAATGAAAATTGGGGAAGTTGGCAAGATAATACATGCAAGTGTAGAAGGTGGACATTTTATTTTTGCATTTACATTTAATGTAAATATTTAAATGGATGATATTCTTATAAATCATTCCATTTAAATGTATTTTTGAAATGGAAAAATTGAGGGAGTAGTTTTATTTGATTATGCACAAGTCATGAAAGCTTGATGATTAGTTTCCTTTGTTGTATTCACCTACCAGCTGATTTGAGGGAGATTTCAAATTTCAGATTTCAGCATCATGATGAATTTTTGGTATTCAAATCTATTTATCCCCCATTATTGAGCATTGTTTTGAGAGCTCTTACATTCTACCTCCTTGTGACTTCTTGAATTCTACCTTCTTGGAGAGATAGTGTTTTGTAGCTCAGGTCCTTTTGTAATGCAATTTTGAGCACTTTGGCTCCTTCTAAATAAATATGCAGCAATGATCATCTTTGGTCTTATATATAATATTTCATCATCTTCTAAGTCTTGTTAGCTTTAAGTTAGTGTGACTTTTTACAAATCCTTGGCTTAAAAGTTAAGTATTTATGAGATATGTGAGAGATAATTTTCAAAAAATAAGTATAATTTGTGTGTAATCTTGATTTAAAATTTTTGAGCAAGTTTCCTTCTTTTAAATTCTACACCTTTTTACATTTCATGCACTTAATGTTAGTAGGGTCTCTCTATGATCAAGCTATTACATTTATTTTAGTTGTGAGTTTTTGCTTCAAAGCTGCATTACCTTCATAACATTGGTGAATCACCTTAGTTTAAATTTAAGTTATGTTAAATGCATTCTCTCTATCTCTTTCCCCATCAATCTTAGTTCAAGTTTTGAGAGGTGATTCAAGGTAAGCCGACCCTTTGTACCGAAGGTTGATCCTTAACATGGCATACCCACAGACCAAGGATCATCCCATGTTTCACAAGATTGTTGAATGTTAATCTTCAGCATAAAGGTACAATCTAGGTGACAACAAGACCAATAAAAGCTCATGCTTTCTCTAAGAGAGTGGTGAAAAATGTGTAGATCCTTTTTAGTGAGCTCCTCCATTGTGGGCTATGTGTTCACCCACTCTCCAACTTTGAAGACATTCTACAAGTTGAAGAATTATAGAATATTTAGAAGGAGGCTCTTGATCAATTTCCCCTACCATAGCTTGGATCAAGGTTTGTGTTTCCTCTCACCTTATGTAATTTATGTTTTTGTTGAGAAATGGTAGTTGTAAGATGTTAAATGAGTTTGATTGTCTTAAAAAGATGTAGAGTTGCAAGATTTTGTGGGAAAAATTTATTCTTGTTGTTTTGTGTTGTTTATGGGAATATCAAGTCTCATCTCTTCCTAGGGAGGTAGGGATGGCCTTTGGGATGAAGGGAGGTGAATCTATTAGAGTATAGAGTCTCTCCTCAAGGAGGAGAGGGATATAAAAGAGATGTTATGGGCTCCTTGTGCTACTTTACAAATGGGGGGGGCACATAAGGGGATTTTATGGCTTGCAATCCTTAATGGGGGTCAAAATATTTTAGGGGAAAGTTATGAGATAACATTGTAATATTGGTGCCTTGTGAAGGTGTATTTTTTCTTAGTATTTTGTAGTACTCTCCTAAATGAGATTTCCATCTTTAACCCATATGTTGACCTTTGAAGGTCTTTTTGAAACTTAGAAAAAGGGGTGTTACTTGTTCGTAAGAAAAAAAAAATTTTGATTGATTGTTAAATTATTGATGTGTGTGTGTTTGTGTGTGTGTGTGTGTGCGCGCACGTGCGTGTGTGTGCTCACACGCGCGCTTGATTTTTTATCTAGTTCTCCTAGCTATAGGGTGGTTTTGTAAAGGCTCAAGTTAGGAGGTGTGTCTTCCATGTTAGAGTGTCCTTTATTTAATTGCACAAATTACTAGTGGAATTTTTATCAAAGATTGAAAGTGAAGAAAGTAATTGTTACTATTTCCCCCTTGCATTGTAACAATGTCCTTGTTAAAACAAAGTATTGGATTCTTTCCCAACTAAATGTATATCATGTTTTTAATTACTTGTTAGAAAAGAAAATCAGATTTTAAGTTGTTGTTCTAAAGGTAATGTGGGAAAATATTGCTAATAGAAGGTATTAAAGAGAGAAACCACTTCCATCTTTCTAGTTTAAAAAGTAGGTTATAAATATTTAATAAATGAACCAATGTCCATACTTTGTTTCTAAAAAAAAGGAGGCACCCACATAGTTGTAGATATTGAGACAAAAAGGAGTGTTTGTTAAAGTTGTTGTTTGAAAGGAGCACATATAGAAATGTTGTTGTTAGTGGTATTTATAAGAAATGAGTAGTTATTTTTTTAGCATTAAACAAAATGGATGTCAAAGATATTATGTATATATTGAAAAATAAAATTAACTTTTATCATCAAAAGAAAAGGAGCTTTTAGAATTTATAAGATGGTTGGCATTATTGCATAGTTGATAAATTTGAACTTAAAATGTGATGTAGGAGCATCCAGTGGTGTAAGGGCAATCGTGTATCACCCAAAAATATGCTTAGAGAAAGTTTTTGTTTAATGTGTTTTTATTTTTGGATACTCATTTGGGTCAAATAAAGGTTCCAACTCTCATAGTTCCACTATTAGTTTTTTGGGTTATATTTTTAAAGCACCTTGGGATACATGTAAATGCAAAAAAATGGGTTATTTTGTAATAGAGCCAAAATTATGATGAGTTAGAGGTTTTAATTTTTATGGATTATTATACTTGTAATTTAAAGTTCTCTAAAAAAAGAATCAGGTCAAAAGACTTTACGGTTAGAAAGTTATTGTAGTTTTAACTTTCCTAGAGACCTCTTAAGAGTGCATCAAAGTCAAATTTGGGGCACTAAATGGCCTCATATGGGGCCAAAAAATGGAGGACAAGAAAAGCTCCTCCATAGGGCTGTAGAGCACTTTGAGAGCTTTCTAAAAATGTAAATGGTTCGTCAATCAGAGTCCTAGTTCAAAAGTTATGCCTCTCAAAAGTTGGACTACCATTTCTAGATTCTTCTAATTTTACACTGACTTCTAACGTGACTTTTGGAACCTTTTGTTTTGGTAGTAGATGCCAACTAACATATCCTAGAATTTATTCCTAACCCTAAATGAATTGGGGTCTATTTAAAAACATTTCTAGCATTGTAAAGGTAGTTTTTAGTGGAGTTAGAGAGAAGGTACTGTGTGGAGGATTTCTTTCTCCAGAATCATACTATTGTAAGCCCATAGGGCATTTTTCATTCATAATAATATTTTCCTTTTCCTTTGTGTTCATTCTGGTCTTTGGTTGTTCTCCATCAAAATTTAAATTTTTATTTTATTTTAAAGGATTTCAAGTATTAGACTCAGTTGGGTAAACATAAACAACAAAAAGGGTAGTATGTTTTTGGTGCTATGGTTTTGGGCATGATAGATGTTCTACCCTCCTTGTCACATTAAGGGTTATTTACCTAAACAATTTTGAGGATTGAAACCCCAATCTAGCATTATAGGTCTAGGTAAAGAAATATTACTACCAAAAGCTTCAAAAAACATCTCCATTTTGGTCTTCAAAGTTGCTAGATGATGTTCATCAAGGTTGACTATTATAGTTGTAATATTTGAAAGTTGTATATTAGGCTAGTCTTCCACATTAGGAAGTTTTGTTCCTTTAAATTTATGACATAAGAGATCATATTTCAAAAGGTAATGCATAACATCAATGCTAAGACAAAGATAATAAGTGCAAGTAGACAACTTTGTCTAATGGATCTAGCTAGAGTGAAATTCTTTGATTAGACTCTATTGACTTCCGCAATTGTCTTAGCATCCTACATTAGTTTTTAAACCATGAGAAAATACTATTTAGCGAATCCAAGATCCTCAAGCATCCTAAATATAGAGTTCCATTCAATAAGGTCATAAGATTGTTCAAAATCAATCAATCTATATATATATATATAGTGTGTGTGTGTGTGTGTGGAGTTTACAAATTTTGGGAGAACACTCTTCATTTTTTTGGCTAATATCTTTGTAAATATCTTATAAGATACAATAAGAAGAGTTATGGGTCTCTATTTTTTAATGAAAAATATTCACCATCTTTAGTTATTAGTTTTATGAGACCATTAGTAATTTATTTGTTGAGGCACCCCTTTTCCAATGCTTCTTTACAAACTACTAGCAATTCTTCCGCAATCCAAGCTATCTTCTTTTTTGCAGAATTCAACTGCTACTCCATCTACCCATAGGGGCTTTATCATTTCTAATAGAAAGGATATCCTTATCCATTACCTCTATAGTAGTCTCCTTACTCAAATTATATAAGTATTCTCTAATGACCTTGTTTTGGATAATGCTTTTAGATTTGATCTCTATCTCCTTTCTTATTTTTCTAATTATCATTTAAGGTAAATAGGTTACTGTATAATTTCTTAAATTCATTGAGCATGTTTATTTGTTTTGTGATACTCCTACCAAATTCATAGATACACTCAATATTTTATTTTTCTTCCTTGCTTTTAAGGATTTGGAAAAAGAGCTTAGAGCCCTTATACCCATGCTCTATCCAACTCATCTTGGTCCTTGTTTTGAGCCCCGTGATCCTAACATTTTGCACCTTCCTGAAGGCATTTTTGGCATTAAAGAGAACCTCTTTAGTATTTATATTAGCATGATCTATAGTATACACTCATTTGCACTGATAATATCATTTTGTATTTGTGTTTCTAGCTTCCTTGATTTTATTTTTTTAAAATTTCCAACTATCTAAAATGGTTCCTTCCAAATTCTCACAGTTTGATTCCATCTCTCCCTATCACTTTAGAATACCAAATTGTATTTATAGGGAAAATTTAATGGTACAACTTATTGGCCATCGTAATCAAGGAGTAAGTCTGTGTTCAAAGGAAACATTTTCCACTTCCTGCATGGTTGAACACATCCATTGTATAAGGTTTTGACTGTCTATATTAGATGATGACTAGAAAGAGTGAAGGATATAACCTTGATAAGATATTTTTTGAATATTATTAGATTAACTATAGTGCATCCTTATTAGCATATCAACTATTAGATCTACAATAAAATATTTTAGCTCGTAACTAAAAATTACACAAAGTATGCCAAATTCTCTTAACTTCATTGTTCTTCCTAGAAACTGAGCCATAGAATCTAAATTTTTTAGTCAATCTATTCCAGAGGAATCTCTCCTCTCCTTTTCACTCAAACTTAGATCCTTTTATCGTATCCAAAGGGTTAACAACCATATTAAAGTCATCCCCAAGTATCCATTAAATCTCCTCCAATAAGGCTAACCATTTCCAAAGCTCAATCCTTTCTTTGTAGTCATGAGATGCATATGTAGAGAAAATCCTTATCTCCTTATTTTTTATCTTCAAAATAACCCAAACAACCCTATTGTAGGGAGAAAATTTGCACCTAAAAACTTGATTGATCCACTTGTAACTAATTAAAAAATTTGACCCTCCCTTACCTTTGTTGATTGGTTTTGAAATAGACTACATCCTTTCATGTGCACTTCATATAAATGTCTAGTGAAAATTGTACTACTTTCAACTCTTGTTGGAGGAGAATATACGCATTCATATGTGGCTTTAGGAATTCTTAAAAACATATTTCCTATTTGGGATTTCCAACCTTCTAATATTCTATGAAATGTAGTTCAATTCCATTGAGGGGTCAAATTTTGATATCCATGGGTGAACTAAATGATTTGTAATCTTTGGGAACTTTTCCTTTAGAATCTGTTAACACAAACTTTTTGTAAATAGACCCATTGCATATGCCTATCTTTTTTGTTAGTAAAAAGGTCTATCGAGCCCCCAACAAGGTGGGACTATATCTTCTACCTCTTTTTTCCCTTTTTGGGTTAGATCTATTCTATATGGCACAATATTCCAATTAATCTTTATCAAATTCAAACTTAAATTCATCCTCAAACTTCTTAGGGTGAGATACTCATGACCTACATTATCAAGGTTAGTGACATAATTTTGGATCACCATTCCCCTTATCCTCTTAGTTGTGGTTATTAGAGGAGTGAACATTAACTCTCATCATTGCATTACCATTCTATGTCATCTCAAGATAGTTAGGGAAGATGTTGGTCATAGAAGGGGTGACTAAGCACTAGGATTCTAAATGACTTCAAAAAATTGATATTTACAAGTTCTCACTTTACAAGCCACTTCTAATAAGGTGACATGGTCAATATGGTTTGTATTCAACATCTTAGACTTGTTATTAATAATAATGGTAGTGAGGCTCTACACTTCTTGAAGGATAGATAGGTATCTAACATCTTTTTGGCTACCTAGCCTAGATGATAGATGAGCTTCAATTCTTTTTCTAGTATTGGATAGTCATTTGAACTTATCCAACAAATGTTGAGATTGTAGCTTTAATGGATTGATGGAGGTTTATAAGCTATTTAATAATGGAGATGTTGGCTACACACCTAGGAGATGAGAGAGAGGGTAGAACAAACTAAGACTCAATAAGGAAAGACCTAGGGTCAAGGTTAGGTTTACCAAATGGGTGATTAGAACTAAGGTTATCCTTCCCCTTATGGTTGGACTTAAGTAATGAGATATCCTTTGATGCAAATTTCAAAAGTTGCCTATTAGTCTCCAACAAAGGGAAATGATTCCTTAAATTTCTTTTTTTTCATCAAAAGCATACATTTATGGCCCAAAATAATCCACAAGACACTCAATATGTTCTTAATCAACATCAACAATTTTTTTTTGGAGATCTACTACCAGTTTCACAATAATCAATAATCTTGCATCCATTGACAACAAGATGAAGGTAATTTTTCCATGATAATAACATTACCTAATGATTTTGGAGTGTTGGTAACCACTTCTAGAGTACCTAAGGTATAATATCATGGTAATCTATCTACGCACAATAGTCTCATAAGTTCTTCATTATTTTCCTACATGATCCACCAATGACTTTAAAAATAGCCATTCAAAATTGACTAAATTAAAGTTTTAGAAATTTTTGGGTGTGTTAATCCTTGAAAAAAAATAATGAAAAGATAATCATACACAAGGGAAACTAAAACCCTAGTTTCTTCACCCAAATAGACCAAAACTTGTTACTCAAAATTTCTTGAAGAAATCTTGTTAAGGTCTAAAACTATAAGAGAGATGGCCATGTCTCTTAACCTAGACTTCTCATTGTATACTATCATGACCAAAGTAATGTCACAAGAGTACATACCATGCACTCCATTTACACAAGAGACCTTGTCTAGACCTTGAGTGGCTACAGACCTAACACCCACAACTTCTTTTATCTTCCAACATTTCCTTAAATGGTGTCCTATAGTTCTCCACTTGAAAAAATGATGGTTTTTAAATGACTCGTAGGGAACCATTTTTCATTAAATTTAAGACTCAAACACTATGATGTAAAGTACTCAGATCAAATGAGGTGAAGGCCACCTTCATACGAGTTTGGTGTAGGAACACCTAGGGTTTTAGGCTAAACCCTAAACTATTTTGGCTTGTAGTAACTTTAGCCAAGTCACCAGTGAATAAGGACTATAAATTATTCCCATAGTGTGTTGGAGTATTTGTGAAGTCAATTTTAATGAGTATGTCAGAAGTTGTCAAGGTATATAAAAAGATGTCAACTAGGGGTCAAATTGGGTCAATATGTGAAATGGACCTTAAATGTTTGAAATGATGTTGACATGTGAAAGATAGCCTTATATATGATAATCAAGTCAAAATGCACTCATTTGGATGAAAAACGAGGTGTAGCGTGATCAAAATGTCAAAATGTCAAAAGTTGCCAATGACAATATTGCAACTTCGCAATGTTGTCACGACAACAATTGGTAATATTGAGAAACGAAGGTGAGAAGCAATTGTGGGATAGTTTGTATAGTTGAGGCATGAGTTATGAAGATACTTATGACCCTTTAAGGTTTGAGATCAAAGTTGGCAATTTGGACATGCATATCATTTTGCATTATCAAGCAATTTGTTTTGCTACATTAATATGTTAAAGTCACTTTGCAACTCAAGCATCCACATGATAATGTATTGATTTGAGATCTTTTATTTTCATGGTTATATAGATAATTTAATCTACTTAATTCATGTGTATTTTGAGATTTAGATCTTTTGTTTTGATAGGTGTAATAAAAACCTTTCCTCTATGATTGGTTCATTGGTCAATATAGAGTTGGAAGACTTCAAATGGCCCTAGAATGAATTCCAATGGTGGGAACTATATGATCTCTTGGAATATACAAGGGCATTGTATATACTTTGTAAATATGGAATTTGGGGCCATAATTTATAGGTTTTCTATTTTTAACACCAAGCCCTAGGGGAGACAAGGTGTACCCAACTAGGAGTCTTGGAAGTTGCAGAGCAAGGTTGGAAGGCTTAATGGATTGACATGATCAATCCAAATACATGGAAGTGTAGAGGGATGTGTAGAGAACCTGTGTGCAAGAGAAGGCATAGTGACCCCATTTATGGGGTGTTTGGGACCGTTGAGTTCAATACAAAAAAAAATAAGTTTGAAACCCTTAAATTTAGGTCTATTTCTAGGAAGGAGTTGTACAAATAGTTTGGAATCCTAGAACCCTAAAAATATTTGAGTTCTCTGAAAAGGGTACCAAGAATGGTGATTTTTTTGGGGCCTTATTCGGCAAGTTTTATAGATATTTCTCAAAAGCTCAATTAGGAGGCTTAATTAGACCTAGAAGGTTACTATCCCTAATTTTGAGGGTTTCCAAAAATTGAAAAGGAAACCATGAAAGGTAGGAACAAATTGACATCAAACCTAGTTTAATTTGTAGTTTGGAATTTTCTCAACCAAATTTGTGAGAAGTGTGGTCAGGGTGTGTTGAGTGTGGAACTTAGTGAGTTGAGTCCTAAGGGGGGAGTGAACCAGTCAGAGTATCTACTTGGTAGAGAGATCTTTGTGGAAAGAGGAGTTGGAGTAAGAGTTCCTCTAGTGTAGGGTGTTAGAAATAACCCTAGAAAAGTCAAGATAAGGACCTTGTGGGAATCCTCAAGAGATTAGGGCTCAAGTGGAAAGATCTTCCTACCAAATTGGTATCAGAGCTTTAAAATAATTTAGGCCAAGTATATGTAAGAGTTTGGTAGAGACTCAGTGGGTCAGACAACCATGGTAACAAATGTAGAGTTAGCCAAGGAAATGATAGAGCAAAAGGAGTATAGGCTCCTGAAGGAGTCCATAGAGGCTATGAAAAATAAACTAGATGAAGTGGACAAGAAATTGGATAAGGTCAAAGGGAAGTTAAAGAATAGTGAAGATAAGGGTAAGATAGTGGATGACATGAGGAACCATTCCTTAAGGCCATTAAATAATTGGGTGGAAAACCTCTTGAAAGGATACCCTTATTTAGTAAAAAGATGGATCCTGAGCTAGTGATGGAATGGTTGGAAGGAATGGAAAACCTCTTTGAGTGTGAAGGGATTATTGAGGCCTAGAACATGAAGATAGCCAAGTCAAGATTAAGATGACCAACCTTGGCTTGGTGGAAGTTTCTTCAAGAAGAAAGAGAAAAGGAGGGAAAGAAACCAATAGCTAACTGGAAGGCTATGGTGGCTAAGATAAATAAGAACTATTCACCAGTGGATTATGAGATCTAACTACACAAAAAGAGAGAAAATCTAAAAAATAGAGATATGGATGTTGCTTCTTATACAAAAGAATTGCAAAAACTATGTATTAGGTCCAAAGTTCAAGAATAGGAGAACATCAAGATGGCTATATATTTGATTGGACTTAGATGGAGTATTAGGGAGTAAATATAAGAGGAGTAACTGAGAGGGGAGGGGTGAATCATTTACCACAAAAAGAATCCCAAGTCCCTTAGATGTCAGTAATAAACTTTGAAAATTGAACTTTATTGATGCTTTGCAATCACATAGAAAGATGTTGTAACTCAGTAAATGCTGAGAATGCTCGAAAAACATATAACATGAAAATATTAAGATGTTATCTGTGATTACTTATTACTTAACTTAGATCCATGATGGATCTGTTTCTTCTTTCAGCTATTCCATTTTGTTCAAGAGTTCCTGGTGCTAAGACCTGTCTTTTAATACCTGTTTCAATGCATAAGTTGTTGAATTCATGTGAGATGAATTCACCACCTCTATCTGACCTTAAGAATTTTAGTCTTTTTCTTGTTTCTTTTTCTACTCTTTCCAAATACCATTTGAATTTCTCAAATGCTTCTGATTTATTCCTTAGATACATGACAGTCGTCATTCTTGAGTAGTCATCAACAAAAAGAATGAAAAACTTTTCTCCAGTATAGCTTTCTATTCCAATGGGTCCACATAAATTAGTATGGACAATTTCTAATATATCTTCAGACTGGTAGTTCTTACTTTTAAAACTAGTCTTTCCCATTTTACCAATCTGACAATTCTTGTATAGACCAACCTCAGGTTTCTTAATGTTACGAATGCCTCTCACTTTCTTGAATTTGCTTATTTTTACTAGACTATCAAAATTGACATGACACAACCTTTTATGCCATAACCAACTTTCTTCAATTTGAGCAATAAAACATGAGCATTCACCAAGTTCTCGATAAAACAAGTTACCTTTAGTTTGGGTGTCAGATCCTATCAACTTTCCTTGCTCATTCAATAGTCTTTCCTTTCCATGCATGAATTCCACCTTGAATCTAGTATTGAGTAATTGTGCCACACTTAGCAAATTATGGTTAAGACCTTCAACCCAAAAGGCATTATTACATACAAGTTCTTTGGTTAGATAGATTCTTCCTCTTCCTTTTATGAAATAAGGTTCATTATTACCAAACCTTACACTGCCACCATCATAGTCTTCATACTGATCAAACTTAGTTTTATCACCAGTCATATGATGTGAGCAACCGCTATCTATAATACATGTATCATTCTTACTTATATGAGAAACAAGTGCCATTTTATCTTCCTCATCACTGTCAAAATCATCTTTAACGGCAATATAAACAATTTCATCCTCACTATTATCAGAATCTTTAAAATTTTCAGCCATGAAGCATGATTTCTTACATTTGTTCTTGGATGATTTGAAGTCTTTCTTGCCATTTGATGCAGGAGCATCCAGAGGTATAAGGGCAATCCTGTGTCACCCAAAAAAAATGTACATAGACTTAGTTTCTGTTTCATGTCTTTACATTTTTGGATACCCATTTGGCTCAAATAAAGGTTCCAACTCTCATAGTTCAACTATCAGTGCATTTCAAAATCTTGAAAAAATAGGAGCATGTATTTGGGCCATCATTTCGATAAACTAGAAGGTGTGAATTGGCCAAATGAATTTAATCATGATTTAGAGCATTCTAGAAAAAGAATCAGGTCAATAGGTCCCACGATTTGAAAGTTATTGCAGTTTTTTGAGTTTTGGAGACCTCCTAAGAATGCTTCAAAGTCAGATTTGGGGCATTGAATGACCTCAAAAAGGGTCAAAAAATGGGGGATGAGAAAAGCTTTTCCATAGGGCTATAGACTGGTTCGAGAGCTTTCCAAAAATGTAAATGGTTCATCAATCGGAGCTACGGTTCAAAAGTTATGCCTCCCGAAAGTTTGATTACCGTTTCTGGATTCTTCTAGATTTGCACCGACTTCTAACGCAACTTCTGGAACCTTCTATTTTGTCAGTGGATGCCTACTAGCACTTTCTAGAATGTACTCCTAGTCCTTAACCCTCTGGGTTCTATTTAAGGAGATTTTTGGCATTGTAAAAGGTAGTTCGGAGTGGAGCCTGAGAGGAGGTGCTAAAAGGAGAAATATTCTCCAGATTTATGCTATTGTAAGCCCTTAGGGCATGTTCTGAAGTTTATTTTCTCTGTACTATTTGTACTAGCTTATTTTCTTAGTTAATATAATTTCCCTTTTCTGTTGTGTCCATTCTGTTCTTGGGTTGTGTCCCCATCAAGTGGTATCAGAGCGAGTTTTCCTGAGTGTGTAGACAGAGCGTCGACTGTGAGGCAGTTTGCACCAGGACTGTGTGGATGTGGGTTCGAGTTAGAAGATGCCTCCATGAAGAGAGCATGGTGGAAGGGCCAGAGCTATTGATCCTGAGGAGGTTAGAGCCCTCCAGAGGTAGGTACAAGCATTGTAAGAGGAGCTTCATAGAGGAGCAAATCTTGCCGCAGGTGACAATAGTGAGGATGACAATGAAGAGGAAGTAATGGGACCAGAAGAGGAAGTTGACAGGGAAGTTGTGAATCCTATAGAGGAAAGGCTTTTTAGGGCCATTACTAAGTTTGGGAAAAGACCTACAATTGAAGTGGGTATATTTTCAGGAAATCTGAAACCAGATGAGTTGATCGATTGGATCAATGAACTGGAAGAATACTTTGAGTATGAGGATATAAGGGACCCAGATAGGGATAAGTTTGCAAAGGCAAAACTGAAAGGCCATGCCAAAATCTAGTGGCAAGAGGTTCAACTGGAAAGACTTAGAAGAGGAAAGGAGAAGATCACAAGATGGGATCGCATGGTGGACAAATTGAAGAAGCAGTTCATTCCTGTGGACTACGAGCTTGATCTGTTTAAGAAGATGCATGGGTTAAAGCAAGCAAGAAGATCAGTCCAAGAATATACAAAGGAGTTTTACTGACTCTTGATTAGAGCAGGGCATGCAGAAGAAAATAAGGAGAAGGTTGCTCATTATATCAGTGGGTTGCGACCTAGCATCCAGGAGGAATTAAGTCTGGTAAGAATGACTAGCGTTGAAGAGGCATACCAGTTTGCCCTATGAGTTGAAGAGAAGCTGAATAAAAGGTTTGAAGGAAGACAAAGAAGGTGCGGTCAAGGAGGAAGGGGAAGTGGTAGATCATCTGGAGGCCACAATGAAACCCAAAAGAAAAATGAAGATGTGGGTACTAGCAGAAACCAGAGGAATGAGGGTTTCAACCGCTCCCATGATCAAGACTTTGGAAATCAAAGATGAAGAGGTAGAGGACATGGACAAGGAAGAGGAGGCTTCCGTGGTACCTGTTTCCATTGCAATGAAGAAGGTCATCATGCCTTTGAATGCCCTCAACAACAAGGAAGGACAGATAGGAGAGCTGAGGGCCAAGCTAGGGTTGCTCATGTGGATGAGGATGCACAATCATCACATTCAGAGGATGCAGAAAGAGGAGAGACCTTGGTAAATGAAAGAGTCCTACTAAGTGGTGAGAATGAACCAGGACAACGAAGGAGTTTTTTTCGTACCAGATGCAAGTGTGAGGATAAATGTTGTGACATGATCATTGATGGTGGTAGCACTGATAACCTGGTATCAGAAGAGATGGTCTCTAAGCTAAAGCTCAGGAGGGAGAAACATCCCCAACCCTATCGGATTTCTTGGTTAAAAGATGATCATAAGGTCCTGGTAAGTGAACAATGTTTAGTAAAATTCAAAATTGGGAGTTACCATGATGAAGTTCTCTGTGATGTTATTTCAATGGATGTTTGCCATCTATTGTTGGGTAGACCATGGCAGTTTGATAGACATGCAATACATGATGGACATGCAAACACATACTCTCTGACAAAGGATGGAGTTCACCATGAATTGAAGCCCATGAAAAAGGAAGGTGAAAAGGTATGTAGCAGTGCTAGGATTTGTCTTGTTGATGGAAGGAAGTTTTTAGATGGCATGAAACATCAGCATATGTGCTATGCTTTGATTCCTAGGAAAGATAAAGAAGGTAGTAGTGAAATACCATTTGAAGTTTTAGATTTACTAGGGGAATTTGGAGATATTTCTCTGATAATGTTCCAGATGGATTGCCACTAGTAGGGCAAATCAGTCATCAGATAGATCTGATTCCAGGAGCTAGTTTTCCTAACAAGGCTGCTCACAGGATGACTCCTACTGAAATAGATGAGCTAAATAGATAGGTTCAGGAGTTGTTGAGGAAGGGCTTGATTCGAGAGAGCCTAAGTCCATGTGCAGTACCTGCAGTACTTGCACCAAAGAAGGATGGAGAGTGGAGGATGTGTACAGATTCTCGAGCTATAAACAGGATAACCATCAAGTACCAGTTTCCTTTACCAAGGATGGATGATCTTATGAACTGCTTGAGTGGAGCTCAGTACTTCACAAAGATAGATATAAAGAGTGGCTATCATCAGATACAGATTCGAGAAGGAGATGAGTGGAAAACAGCCTTCAAGACCAAGGAGGGTCTTTATGAGTGGTTAGTCATGCCCTTTGGATTGACGAACACCCCAAGCACCTTCATGCGGCTCATGAATGAGGTACTTAAGAAGTTCTTGGGAAAAAATTTTATTGTCTATTTGGATGATATTTTAATTTTCAGCAAGACTTTGGAAGAACATTTACTGCATATTTGTAGTGTCCTTGAAAGGCTAAGGGAAGAGAAACTGTTAATTAATCTAAAGAAGTGTGTCTTTGCAAAAAGGGAGTTAGTCTATTTGGGATTTGTTATATCACTTGAAGGTCTCAAAATGGATCCAGAGAAGGTCAAAGCCATCTTGGAATGGCCTACTCCAAGGTCTACTACTGAGGTAAGATCATTTCATGGTCTGGTTAGTTTTTACAGGAAGTTTATTAAGAATTTTAGTGGCATATGTGCACCCCTAACTGATACAATAAGAGGGGATAGAAAAGAGTTCAAATGGACTGCAGCAGCTGTGAAAAGTTTTGAATTGCTGAAGAAGAAGGTGACTGAACAGCCTGTGTTGGCACTTCCAAATTTTAGAAAAGTATTCCAGGTGGATTGTGATGCTAGTGGTAGCGCTATTGGGGCTGTATTAAGCCAAGAAGGTAAGCCTGTTGCATATTTTAGTGAAAAATTGAATGATGCAAAGAAGAAGTATTATGTTTATGATCAAGAGTTCTATGCAATAGTTCAGGCCTTAAAGAAATGGAGGCATTATTTATTGCCAAAGGAATTTGTTTTGTATACTGATCATCAGGCATTACAGTACCTAAATAGCCAACGTAAATTGAATCAGAGGCATATGAAGTGTGTAGAATTCTTGCAGAGTTATACATTTGTGTTGAAGCATAGAAGTGGAAAATCTAACAGGGTTGCAGATGCAGTAAGTAGGAGACAGTTGTTGCTTACAACAATGCAGGTTGAAGTAGTTGGGTTTGATGAACTCAAGAATTTGTACCCCGAGGATCCTGATTTTGTTGAAGCATGGAAAGCTTGTAAAGAACCTGTTGATGTAGATAGAACCAAGTGGTTAGACTATTTGATTCAGGATGGCATGTTGTTCAAAGGTAGTCAATTGTGCATTCCAAGGAGTTCCATGAGGGAAAATCTAATTAAGGAGAAACACAGTGGAGGGATGGTAGGACATTTTGGTCGGGATAAGACCATTGCCATTCTTAGAGAACATTATTTTTGGCCTCAAATTACACAGGATGTGAAGAAGTTTGTACAGAGTTGCCAGGTTTGTCAAGTTGCCAAGGGGTTTAGTCAAAATACTAGCCTATATCAGCCATTGCCTGTTCCATCAAGGCCATGGGAGGACATAAGTATGGATTTTGTTCTTGGATTGCCAAGGACACAAAGGGGTAATGACTCAGTATTCATTGTGGTTGATAGGTTCTCCAAAATGGCACATTTCATTCCATGCCAAAAAACTCATGATGCTGTCCATATTGCAGACTTATTTTTCAAAGAGGTGGTAAGACTACATGGTCTTCCAAGGAGTATAGTTTCTGACAGAGATACTAAATTTGTGGGGTATTTCTGGAGGACATTGTGGAAGAAGTTGAGAACAGACTTGAAATTCAGTTCCACGCATCACCCACAGACTGATGGCCAAATAGAAGTGGTAAATAGAAGTCTCGGCAATTTGCTGAGATGTTTAGTTGGAGATAAGCCCAAGGGATGGGATTTGATTCTACCACAGGCAGAGTTTGCTTATAATAACTCTATAAATAGGAGTACTGGAAAATCACCATTTCAAATTGTATATGGGAATAGCCCAAGGACTGCACCAGAATTAAGGAAGATAGAACAAGGGGAGAGGACAAGTGCTGAAGCTGAGGAATTTGCTGAACACATCAAGCGTCCACATGAGGAGCTTCAAGCACACATTATCAAGATGAATCAAGAGTATAAAGCTAGAGCTGATCAAAGGAGAAGACATAAAGAATTCCAAGTAGGGGATTTAGTCATGGTGCACTTACGAAAAGAAGGATTTCCAGTTGGTACTTACAACAAGCTGAAAATGAAGAAATTTGGCCCCTGCAAAGTTTTGAAGAAACATGACTCAGGAAATGCATATGAGGTGGAGCTGCCGGATGGTATTCACATTTCTCCCATTTTCAACATTGCAGATTTAACAGAGTATCATGATGATGGTGCATATGAGGAGCTAGTTTTAGAGGCATGTCCAATTCCTGCTTCTAAGAAGGAGGAGATAGAAGACATTCTAGATCATCGTGTGGGCAGGAGTACCAGAAACAGGCAGTATGAAGAATATTTGGTCAAATGGAAAGGACGACCGATCGAGGACTCAACTTGGATTTTAGTAGCTGATGTTTCCCATTTGGGATTTCCTCTACCATCAATAAAGTGACAGGGTCACTTTTCAATCTACCCTGGGTGTCTGATGCAGGAGCATCCAGAGGTATAAGGGCAATCCTGTGTCACCCAAAAAAATGTACATAGACTTAGTTTCTGTTTCATGTCTTTACATTTTTGGATACCCATTTGGCTCAAATAAAGGTTCCAACTCTCATAGTTCAACTATCAGTGTGTTTGAAAATCCTGAAAAAATAGGAGCATGTATTTGGGCCATCATTTCGATAAACTAGAAGGTGTGAATTGGCCAGATGAATGTAATCATGATTTAGAGCATTCCAGAAAAAGAATCAGGTCAATAGGCCCCACGGTTTGAAAGCTATTGCAGTTTTTTGAGTTTTGGAGACCTCCTAAGAATGCTTCAAAGTCAGGTTTGGGGCATTAAATGACCTCAAAAAGGGTAAAAAATGGGGGACAAGTGAAGCCAGACCATAGGGCTATAGATCGCTTCGAGAGCTTTCCAAAAATGTAAATGGTTCATCAATCGGAGCTACGGTTCAAAAGTTATGCCTCCCGGAAGTTCGGTTACCGTTTCTGAATTCTTCTAGATTTGCACCGACTTCTAACATAGCTTCCGGAACCTTCTATTTCGTCGGTGGATGCCTACTAGCACTTTCTAGAATGTACTCCTAGTCCTTAACCCTCCACGGTCTATTTAAGGAGATTTCTGGCATTGTAAAAGGCAGTTCGGAGTGGAGCCTGAGAGGAGGTGCTAAAAGGAGAAATATTCTCCAAATTTATGCTATTGTAAGCCCTTAGGGCATGTTCTGAAGTTTATTTTCTCTGTACTATTTGTACTAGCTTATTTTCTCAGTTAATATAATTTCCCTTTTCTGTTGTGTCCATTCTGTTCTTGGGTTGTGTCCCCATCACCATTCCATTTGTAATCTTTCTTTTCATCATTTTTTTGCTTGTTTGGACACCTTGCTGCAATATGACCAATTTATTCACAAGAAAAATAGATTAGAGGAACTTTACCTTTGTATTTTCCTCTGTCTCTAGAATATTTCTTTGCTAGTAGAGCTTCAATCACTTCGAGGTCACTGTCTGAACTTTGGCTTGATTCATTTTCACTTTCAGACTGAGATTCCCTCTCCTTTCTTTTTTTCTCCTTGAGTGAGACCTTGGCTTGAAATGTTGATTCAATGTTCTTGGAGGTTGGAACATAGTTTTCAAAGTTATCTAGTTCAAATCTAGTTAGTCTTCCAACTATGGCCTCAAGATTTATCTAATGATTTGTTTCACACCTTCTTTCTTGAATTGCAGAAACTCTGATTGCATAAACAAGAAGCAGGGTTCTGAGAACTTTTCTTATAACTGTTTCTCCTTTGATATCACCTCCAGATGCTCTGATTGCACTCACACATGCTTTAACTCTTTCAACATACTTTGCAATGTTTTCATCCTCTCTCATCCTCATTTGATCAAATTGTCCTCTTAGACTTTCTGCTTTTGCTCTTCTCACATTATCATCTCCTCCATAGATCTCTTTTAGCTTGTTCCACATCTCAAAGGTAGTTTTGCAGTCCTTAATGTCATCAAATTCTTCATAACTAAGAGCAGATGCTATGTCTATCATTATATTGTTGTGAGTCTTCTTTTCAGCAATGTCATTGACAGACAATGTGCCAAAAGGTTCTTCATATTTTTCTTCAAGGTATTTCAGTCCAGTATCACCAATAGTAGCCAGATGAAGTCTCATCAATCCTTGCCATGTGGAGAAGTTATTTCTGTTGAGTTTTGGAATTTCTCTTTTGTAAGACATCTTGATCTTTGGCTTAGATCCTTGAAATCTTTTCTTGCAAGCACCAAAAGCTCTGATACCAATTGTTGGAAATGAGAATAGAGTAACTGAGAGGGGGAGGGGGCGAATCAGTTACTACAAAACTTTCCACAATCCCTAAGATGTCTGAATATACCCTTGATCTGATTAATATAAAATGTTGAAACTTGATAATGCAACAAATGATAAATATTAAGAACTGATATGTTATCATGCACAAAGCAATTCAGCAATCAAGAACACAAGAGACACCAATTTTAACGTAGAAACCCAATATGAGAAAAACCACCAATGTAACTAGATACTATTTTTCACTCTTCTAAAGTGAGCCCTGTTAGGAGCCAACCTTGTTAAAGGTTACAAAAACACACTATTAGGTGTGAGCCTGTTAAAGGATTTAATCACCCTGTTAGGAGTGGCCTTGCTAGAGGTCTTTAGAACAATTCAACTGAACTATCACCTTGTTAGAGGATTTATTGAATGGCTGTTAAACCAACTCTGTTAAGAGATTTTGAATTCACTATTACAATGGTTAGAAAGCAACAATGAAGTGACCTGATATAATGTACAACTTATCTTTGCTGATTATAGATCTCTGTTATGCTTGACTAGATCCTTACTGATCAAATACAACTTTACAGCTCCTTCAATACATCTGATCCTTCATCAGACTTTTCTCAACATTCGCCTTTGCACTTCATACTATAATTTGCATTCATAACTTCTTTTTCACAATCACACACACTTTAATTCATAACTTGAATGACCATATATACCTTTTAGATTATCTTAGTCGGCTCAAATCACTGACCAAACAAACAATTACAACAGTCGACTAGAAGTAATTAATTTGCAAATCCCTATACTGGCCGACCCTGCACAGAGAACTTTGTTCCGAAAATAATTCCTGTGTTAACCGACTGAGCTCGGTTAATACAGCGAACTTTGTGACAATCCTTCAATTTCTGGGAGAACTTGGTAAGTACTGAGTTTCTTGAGATAACCGAGTGAGCTCGGTGGAAACTACACTTTGGAGACCGAGTGAAGCTTGGTTAGCACTGACTTCTCCATGATTCTTTTGATAACCAAGTGAGCTCGGTGGAAACTACACTTTGGAGACCGAGTGAAGCTCGGTTAACACTGACTTCCACATTTCCTTCATTGACTGAGTGAGCTCAGTGAACACTATCTTTCACCTTTCCTTTGTTGACCAAGTTAGCTCGGTTAACACTATCTTCCACATTTCCTTTGATGATCGAGTGAGCTCGGTTGGCACTATAGATTGCATTGCAGACTGTTTGAGCTCGGTGAACTTGAGACTAATGACTGATATAAAATTTGTGTGACATCAAGGACAAAATTATCCAACAATCTCCCTCTTTGGCATTGATGGCAACACAACATTTCATAATAGAATGAAATTTTGAAAACAAGTCCAACAAGATAACAGACTTCTCCCTCCTTCAATAATCTCCCTCTGTTAAGGGACTTCATGGCAAACTTTTCAAATCTCGCAAATTTTAGAAAGATATGACATTAAGTCTCTCCCTCTTTGACAACACATACCAAAGACAACAGAAGTTAAGTGAATTGTAATGTACCTTTAGTACTAATTCATATGCAATGATTTCTGATTAAACTGCATCAATAGATAGATCTTCAATCTTGTATGTGTTGATGCATCACTAGAACTTATTTTTAGTGGACTTCAGATAGGGGAATGACCCCTAACTTACCTCTAAGATACAAAAATGCATCCTTAGGTAAAGGCTTTGTGAATATGTTAGCAATTTATTCCTTTGTATGGACATATTCCAATTTGATCTCCTTGTCTTGCACCAATTCTCTAACAAAATGATATTTTATTGCAATATGCTTGGTCTAGGAATGCATCACTAGATTCTTATATATGTTGATTGCACTAGTATTGTCACAGAACATGACAACTAGTTCTTTGATTTCCATCTTCATTCCTTGCAATAACTGCTTAAACCAAACAATATTTGAATAGTTTACTGCTGCAGCAACATACTCTGCCTCTGCTGTAGATTGGGATGTACAATTTTGCTTTTTTCTTGTCCAAGAAACTAATCTTTTTCCAAGAAAGAATGCTCCTCCACTTGTGTTTTTTCTGTCATCAAGGTTTCCTGCCCAATCAGCACTAGTAAACACTTTCAAATCCAAATTACCTCCAAATTTGTACCATAAGCCATAATCTTCAATTCCTTTCAAATATCTCATTATTCTTTTGATTTCCATTAGGTGAGTTTCTCTTAGCTTTGCTAAAAATCTTGCAACAATACCAACTGCAAGGGCAATATCTTGCCTAGTATGAACTACATATTGCAACTTTCCAATCATAGATCTATATAATGTTTGATCTACCTCTTTGGATTCATCATCTTTGGTAAGTTTTAATTCAATGCAATAATTTCTGATTAAACTACATCAACAGATAAATCTTCAATCTTGTATGCGTTGATGCATCACTAGAACTTATTTTTAGTGGACTTCAGATAGGGGAATGACCCCTAACTTACCTCTAAGATACAAAAATGCATCCTTAGGTAAAGGCTTTGTGAATATGTCAGCAATTTGTTCCTTTGTATGTACATATTCCAATCTGATCTCCTTGTCTTGCACCAATTCTCTGACAAAATGATATTTTATTGCAATATGCTTGGTCTTGGAATGCATCACTGGATTCTTAGATATGTTGATTGTACTAGTATTGTCACAGAACATGACAACTAGTTCTTTGATTTCCATCTTCATTCCTTGCAATAATTTCTTAAACCAAATATGGTTTGCAGTCCCCCATACCAAACTTTTTCAATATCTCCGTGATGTATTTTGATTGAGTGATGTAGATGCCATTCTTATTTTTTTGAATTTGAAGACCAACAAAGAATTTTATTTCACCAAACATAGACATTTCAAATTCCTTGTTCATTTTTTCTGAAAATTCTTTGCAAAGATCATCATGCCCTGTGAAAATAGTATCATCTACAAATATTTCTGCCAAAACAATCTTATTATCTGGTCCTTCCTTTATAGACAAGCTATTATTATCATTAGTTCTTTGAAAACCAATCTAAATAAGATAGTTATGCAATCTTTCATACCATACTCTAGGGGCTTGCTTCAGACCATACAGTGCCTTGTGTAATTTGCAGACCATGTTCTTTTTATCTGGATCAACAAAACCTTCAGGTTGTTCAATGTAAACCTCTTCATCTAGTATTCCATTGAGAAATGCTGACTTGACATCCATCTAATAAACTTTGAATCCTTTGTGAGCAGCATATGCAAGTAAGGTTCTGACTCCTTCCAATCTTGCAATAGGAGCAAAGGTTTCTCCATAATCTATGCCTTCTTCTTGAGAGTATACTTTGCATACCAATCTGGCTTTGTTTCTGGATACCTTACCATCTTCAGTCAACTTGTTTCTGAATACTCACTTGGTTCCAATTACATTCTTATTTTTAGGCCTGGGTACAAGAGTCCATGTCGTGTTCTTCTCTATCTGTTCTATTTCCCTATTCATTGCCTCAATCCAACTATCATTTGCCAATGCATCTTTAATGCTTCTAGGTTCAAAATCAGCAAGTAAACAAGTATTTTTCAGCTTGCTTCTTGTCAAGGTTCCTTCAGATTTGTCTCCAATGATCTGATCTGATGCATGATGTCTTCTAACATATTTAGCTAATATAGGTTCTTTGTCTCTTGAATGAGTTTCATTGCTATCTCCTTGTGCTTCAATTTCATGTTTAGGATGTTCTGGCTCGGTAAGAATTGGCTCGGGCACTTCAGACTTGGTAGACACTTGCTTGGTAATGTCTGAGTGTTGTTGTGGCTTAGTTTGAACTTTTTGCAACTCGGTTACTGATGACTCAGGAGTTGAGGATTCTTGAGTGAACGGTATGCTTGGTATAGTATCTGGTTCAATGTAAACAAATCTTTTGTAATCTTCAGGTACCTTTTTTCTTTCTTCATCAGATTTGTCTGCAAACTCATCAACTTTCACATGTGCACTTTCTATGACTTTGTGAGTGGATAGATTTAAACATCTATATGCTTTGCTTTTGCAAGAATATCCTAAAAATATTCCTTCATCACCTTTTACATCAAATTTTCCTTTTCTAGATTCTTTCAAAATATAACATTTGCTTCCAAATACTTTCAGATAACTTATATTGGGTTTGTAGCCATACCATAATTCATAAGGATTTTTGAATGAGTCCTTCTTCAACTGTACTCGGTTTAAGGTATGAACTGCAGCGTTGATGGCTTCCTTCCAGTATTTGATAGCAATGTTCTTTTCTATCATCAGGGTTCTTGCACAATCCATGATGGATCTATTTCTTCTCTCAGCTATTCCATTTTGTTCAGGAGTTCCTGGTGCTGAGACCTGTCTTTTAATACCTTTTTCAATGCAGAAGTTGTTGAATTCATGTGAGATGAATTCACCACCTCTATTTGACCTTAAGCATTTTAGTCTTTTTCCTGTTTCTTTTTCTACTCTTGCCAAATACCATTTGAATTTCTCAAATGCTTCTAATGTATTCCTTAGATACATGACAGTCATCATTCTTGAGTAGTCATCAACAAAAAGAATGAAAAACTTTTCTCTAGTATAGCTTTCTATTCCAATGGGTCCACATAAATCAGTATGGACAATTTCTAATATATATTCAGACTGATAGTTCTTACTTTTAAAACTAGTCTTTCCCATTTTACCAATTTGACAATTCTTGCATAGACCAACCTCAGGTTTCTTAATGTTAGGAATGCCTCTCACTTTCTTGAACTTTCTTATTTTCACCAGATTATGAAAATTGACATGACACAACCTTTTATGCCATAACCAACTTTCTTCAATTTGAGCAATAAAACATGAGCATTCACCAAGTTCTAGATAAAACAAGTTACCTTTAGTTTGGGTGCCAGATCCTATCAGCTTTCCTTGCTCATTCAACAGTCTTGCCTTTCCATGCATGAACTCCACCTTGAATCTAGTATTGAGTAACTATGCCACACTTAGCAAATTATGTTTAAGACCTTCAACCCAATAGGCATTATTACATACAAGTTCTTTGGTTAGACAGATTCTTCCTCTTCTTTTTATGAAACAAGGTTCATTATTACCAAACCTTACACTGCCACCATCATAGTCTTCAAACTGATCAAACTTAGTTTTATCACCAGTCATATGATGTGAGCAACCACTATCTATAATCCATGTATCATTCTTACTTATATGAGAAAAAAGTGCCATTTTACCTTCCTCATCACTGTCAGAATCATCTTTAACGGCAATATAAACAATTTTATCCTCACTATTATCAAAATCTTTAGAATTTTCAGCCATGAAGCATGATTTCTTACCTTTGTTCTTGGATGATTTGAAGTCTTTCTTGCCATTCCATTTGTAATCTTTCTTTTCATCATTGGTTTGCTTGTTTGGACACCTTGCTGCAATATGACCAATTTCTTCACAAGAAAAACAGATTAGAGGAACTTTACCTTTGTATTTTCCTCTGCCTCTAGAGTATTTCTTTGCTAGTAGAGCTTCAATCACTTTGAGGTCACTGTCTAAACTTTGGCTTGATTCATTTTCACTTTCTAACTAAGATTCCTTCTCCTTTTTGTTTTTCTCCTTGAGTGAGAGCTTGGCTTGAAATGCTGATTCAATGTTCGTGGAGGCTGGAACATAGTTGTCAAAGTTATCTAGTTCAAATGCAGTTAGTCTTCCAACTATAGCCTCAAGATTTATCTGATGATTTGCTTCACACCTTCTTTCTTGAATTGCAAAAACTCTGATTGCATAAATGGGAAGTAGGGTTCTAAGAACTTTGCAATGTTTTCATCCTCTCTCATCCTCATTTGATCAAATTGTCCTCTTAGACTTTCTGCTTTTGCTCTTCTTACATTATCATCTCCTCCATAGATCTCTTTTAGCTTGTTCCACATCTCAAAGGCAGTTTTGCAGTCCTTAATGTCATCAAATTCTTCATAACTGAGAGCAAATGCTATGTCTATCATCATATTGTTGTGAGTCTTCTTTTCAGCAATGTCATTGACAGACAATGTGCCAGAAGGTTCTTCATATTTTTCTTCAAGGTATTTCAGTCCAGTATCACCAACAGTAGCTAGATGAAGTCTCATCAATCCTTGCCATGTGGAGAAGTTATCTCTATTGAGTTTTGGAATTTCTCTTTTGTAAGATATCTTGATCTTTGGCTTAGATCCTTGAAATCTTTTCTTGCAAGCACCAAAAGCTCTGATACCAATTGTTGGAAATGAGAATAGAGTAACTGAGAGGGGGAGGGGGCGAATTAGTTACTCCAAAAATTTCCACAGTCCCTAAGATGTCTGAATATACCCTTGATCTGATTAATATAAAATGTTGAAACCTGATAATGCAACAAATGATAAATATTAAGAACTGATATGTTATCATGCACAAAGCAATTCAGCAATCAAGAACACAAGAGACACCAATTTTAACGTGGAAACCCAATATGGAAAAAACCACCAATGTAACTAGATACTATTTTTCACTCTTCTGAAGTGAGCCTTGTTAGGAGCCAACCCTGTTAAAGGTTACAAAAACACACTCTTAGGTGTGACCCTGTTAAAGGATTTAATCACCCTATTAGGAGTGGCCTTGCTAGAGGTCTTTAGAACAATTCAACTGAACTACCACCTTGTTAGAGGATTTATTGAATGGCCATTAAACCAACTCTGTTAAGAGATTTTGAATTCACTATTACAATGGTTAGAAAGCAACAATGAAGTGACCTAATATAATGTACAACTTATCTTTGTTGATTACAAATCTCTGTTATGCTTGACTAGATCCTTACTGAACAAATGCAACTTTACAGCTCCTTCAACACATCTGATCCTTCATCAGACTTTGCTCAACATTCGCCTTTTCACTTCATACTATAATTTGCATTCATAACTTCTTTTTCACAATCACACACACTTTAATTCATAACTTGAATGACCATATATACCTTTCAAATTATCTTAGTCGGCTCAAATCACTGACCAAACAAACAATTACAACAGTCGGCTAGAAGTAATTAATTTGCAAATCCCTATACTGGCCGACCCTACACCGTGAACTTTGTTCAGAAAATAATTCCTGTGTTAACCGACTAAGCTAGGTTAATACAACGAACTTTGTGAAAATTCTTCAATTGCCGGGAGAACTCGATAAGTACTAAGTTTCCTAAGATAACCGAGTGAGCTCGGTGGAAACTATGCTTTGGAGACCGAGTGAAGCTTGGTTAGCACTGACTTCTCCATGATTCCTTTGATAACCGAGTGAGCTCAGTGGAAACTACCCTTTGGAGACCGAGTGAAGCTCGGTTAACACTGACTTCCACATTTCCTTCGATGATCGAGTGAGCTCAGTTGGCACTGTAGATTGCATTGCAGATTGTCTGAGCTCGATGAACTTGAGACTAATGATTGATATGACATTTGTGTGACATCAAGGACAACATTATCCAACATCTTTAGCCATGAAACAAGATTTCTTACCTTTGTCTTTGTAGTTCTTGAATTCCTTCTTGCCTCTATACTTATTTCTTTTCTTCTCATCCTTGTTTTCCCTATTTGGACACCTAGCAGCAATGTGACCAATTTCTTCACAGGAAAAATAGATTAGAGGAACCTTGCCTTTGAACTTTCCTCTGCCTTTGGAATATTTCTTTGCAAGTAGGGCTTCAACAACTTCAAGATCACTGCTAGAACTTTTTAACTCTTTTCTATTTCTTCTTCACTTCCTAATTTATTGGCCTTTGATTTCTTACTCTTTTTCTTCAGTGAGAATTTGGCTTCAAATGCAGACTCAATATCTTTGGAACTAGGAACATAGTTATCATAGTTGTCCAACTCAAAAGTTGTCAATCTTCCAACTAGAGCATCCATATTTATATTGCTATTTGGATCACATCTCATCTCTTGAATAGTAGACACTCTAATTACATAAATAGCAAGAAGGGTTTTGAGTAGCTTGCTTACAACTGTTTTGTAATCAATGTCTCCTCTAGATGCTTTGATTGTACTCACACTCACTTTGATTCTTTCCACATATTGCAATATTTTCATCTTTTGTTATTTTCATCTAATCAAATTGACCTCTAAGGCTTTTTTCTTTAGCTCTTCTTACATTTTTATCTCCTCCATAAATTTCTTTCAGTTTGGTCCACATTGCATGAGCTATTTTGCAGTCTTTTACTTCATCAAATTCAGCATAACTAAGAGAAAATGCAATATCAATCATCATAATGTTATGATTCTTCTTTTCAGTAATGTATTCAATTAATAATGTTCCAATTGGATTCTTATAGTCAGCATCAAGATACTTACAACCTAAATCACTAATAGTTGCTAGATGTAATCTCATAAGTCCTTGCCATGTTGCAAAGTTGTCTTGGTTCAACTTGGGAATCTCTCTTCTGTAAGACATTCTGATCTTTAGCTTAGATCCTTGAAACCTTCTTTGCAAGCACCAAAATCTTTGATACCAATTGTTGGAAATATAAGAGGAGTAATTGAGAGAGGAGGGGTGAATCAATTACCACAAAAATAAATCTCAAATCCCTTAGATGTCAGTATAAAATAAACTCTAAAAACTAAACTCTGTTGATGCATAGCAAACACACAAAAATATGTTGTAACACGATAAATCTTGAGAATGCTCAGCAAACATATAACATGAAAATCTTAAGATTTTATCTTTGATTACTTATTACTTAAATCAGTGGTAAACACATAAGAGAAATAGCATGAACATATTTGACACCAAGATTTAACTTGGAAACCCAATTTGGGAAAAAACCATCAATTGCAACTAGTTACTAATTTTCACTCTTCTAATGTGAGCCTTATTAGGAACCAACCCTATTAAAAATGTTACAAAACACACTGTTAGTGTGACCTTGTTAGAGGATTTAGTCACCCTGTTAGGAGTGACCTTGTTAGAGGTCTTTAGGCACTTCAATAGAGATGCCATCTTGCTAGAGGATTTACAAATAGTTGTTAAGCCAACTCTGTTAAGAGATATAGGTCACTGGTACAATGGTTAGAGAGTAATAATGGCATGACCTAATTTGAATGCAACTAAATTGCTCATTATAGATCTCAATTTTGGCTTGTAATTGATCCTTTTTTATCGAATATATATTTTCAGCTTCTCAAGGATATTCTACTTATCCTTCTATTTCTCTTCCTTTCAACATCATTAGAGCTTCAAAAATCTTCCATCAATTCATACTTCACACACACTTTCCAATCCTCAACTTGACCTTTATTTATATCTTTGATATTGTCAATTCAGCTCAAATAAAACTTAGAATAATTAATATGCATCTTCTCAGTCAACTAGAACCAATAGATAAATCAAATTGAACTCAATATTCCAAAATAAGAAAATCCTTCATTAGCTGACCCTGCTCGATAGACACTAACTCACAAATGATTTTTCTATGTTAACCAAGTGAACTTGATCAACACTACATATTCAGATAGTTCCTTTGGTAACCAAGTGGCCTTAGTTAACACTGGTTCCATCTAACATTTTCTTCATTAACCGAGTGAGCTCGGTTAACACTCATCTTCCCCAAACTTTTCTTTGGCACCCAAGTGAGCTCAGTAGATACTATCTTATAAACTTATAGACAAACTCTAGATTGCTAAGTAGCCACAGAAAATTGTCTTCAATGCCTGAGTGAGCTCGACATGCACTAACTAAAAATGATATGATATTTGTGTAACATCAAATACAATACACAATTGATCAACTAGCCCTTAAGGTGGAAGAGAAGACAAAAAAGAAACAAGACACTAGTTCAAAGGGTAGAGGAAGAGGAAATGGTTCTAAAGGGAGTCATAGAGGTGGTTTTGGTGGTAGGAGTAATGAGGCCAAGAATCAAGGTGAAAACAAACCAACTAAACACAGTAGTGATTCTAATGGAAGAGGTAATTATAATAGAGGTAGAGGGTTCAACAGTGGTAGTAGAGGAAGATTTGGAGGATTTGGAAGAGGCTCTTAGTTTGCAAGTGTGAAGTGCTATAATTATGGTCAACTATGCCACTCTGCATATAGGTTTCCTAATAAGACATCATCTTCACAAGGGGAGAAGAAGGTTGCATATTCTCAAGAAGAGGTTAGTAGTGCCAAAACTCCTAAAGTAAATCTTGATTTAGAAAGAAGTGAAAACCTAATGTTTAGGAGAGTGTTGATCAAAGAACCTAGAAAAGAGGAACCCAAACAAAGAAGGGCATTTTTTAGAGTGAAGTGTACGATTCTTGATAAGGTGTGTAGAGTCATCGCAGACCCTATCTCAACAGAAAACATTATATCAGAGGAGGTAGTTCAAAAGTTGAAGCTCACCAAGATACCTCAAACCCATCCATACAAGGTCACTTGTTGAAGAAAGGACATAATGCACTAGTGAATGAGCAAGTGTTGGTTAGTTTTCTATACGAGAGTACCGAAACAAGATGCTTTGTGATGTCTTTCCCATGGATGCTTGTTATCTACTATTAAGTAGACCATGGCAATATTACTAATTTTTTGGTTACAGTCAGATTGATATGATCATGAGTTTCATTATTGATGGTAAATCATCATTAGATAAATATTCTTTTATATGCATATATTATTATATATAAAATATTTTATATATATGTAAAACATATATATATGTGTGTTTTACATATATTTATATATTTATATATATATATATATATATATATATATACACACACACACACACACACACACACACATATGGTTATTTATATTATTAATATACTAACTAATGATGCTTATGTTGGGACTCAAAATTGAAGCCATGATTTTGAGTACCATTCAAAAATTAAGCCCTATAAGTGCTTTTTGATGCATATGTACATGATTATCCATTCAAGGCCTAAGAGGTCTTTAATGTTTCTAACACCTTGCATTTAGCATATCCACTTGTCCCATAAAGATAAATTGCTATTCTAAGTCATCTCATGAGGTCTCGTTTTGAGCTAATGTCATATTTCACAATTCTACCTAAGTGTCAAACAACAATAGGAGGCTATGTTCGCAACTGAATATATTGCACCCAATAATGTTTCATGAATCATCACTTTGGGAGTGTTTAGTGTCCATACCAGAGAGCCTATAGTTTAGATTTCAAGTTGTTTTGGATCAATTTGACTAGGTTTTGAATCCCTCAAATTTGGTCATTTATTGTTGTCATGCTGATGTGAATTATTCAAAATTTTAGGAAGCCCTGTTTGACTTGTTATAATTACTTTTGCATTGCATTCTAGACGTCAAGGACTTGCTATGTTTCAATTTTGAGCTCTTGATCAATCTATTTGATCAGTTTTCAAATGTGATTCCAAATGCAATTTGTAACTTTTTACTGATGTTAGTAAACGTAGATTGGTCAATAACTCTATTCATGATGTCATAACTCCAAATCCATGATAGGTGAGATCAAACAAATTATACCACTGTGTTGTACTCCAAAAATAATTTAAGTGTGCAAATTTTCAAATCTTGATGAATTCATCTACACACTTTCCCAAGTCCATTCCATTTACAAAAAAAAAAATTGCCAGTGCTTCCAATCTGCACATTCTGAGTAGCCCACCTTGGCCATTCATCAAATTTACCCAGTTATTCATCATGAGCCCTAATTTAATATTTATACCATGATAGTGAGCTAATGCCCCAATTTTTGTTTCCCCAAGTGTCAATTTGCCCTATTTTTAAAGCCAGATCTAAATGCATTTTGTGGTTTTCTAACATATTTTCTTGCAGACAATTCTACAAGGGCAACTTTTCAGTCAATATATTTTGACTGAGAATTTATCATGAGATGAGATTTGACAAGGTAAAAGTGTGTGCAACAAAGAATCATTATTGTTGATTACAAAGGCCTGTTATCTGTTTGGATTAGTTTTTAAAGCCAACCGACAAGCCCTATTAGCATAAAATCACAGTTTGTAGATAAGATGTGAAATGAGTTTTAATGATCAATTAGTGCTTGAAATTAATCTCAGTTAGTATCTGATGTTTAGTAGATCAATTTGATAGTTTAGTTGTTTAAAAATGAAATTTTTTTTAGCTAGACCCACTTTGGGGCCTGACTAATCCCATCAGACTGATATGATGTTTGGAGATGGCGGTACTTTGATATGAGAGCATCATTCCAAGTCAAATCAGTGACTAGGATCTATTCATGATAAATCATGAAGAGTTTAAGTATGTTAGAAATATTCCAATGTCTGTGATAAAATCGGATATAGTCTGTTCATTGATTCAAGTGCCATTCTTTAATTGAAGAGTGGTACAAAAGGATTTATCAAATAAGTTTGACTGTAATTAAATCCCTAATGTTACTGAATGAATGTGTTGAACCTCATTTATGTGAGGCAACACATAATTAATGATGGATCTAATGAAGCTATTCATACAAGTACACCAGAGAAACTTGAGGTAAATGGCATTAATCTAATTGAGGTAGAAGGAGAAGTGGTTGTGACAAATTTAGCATCTTGTAAAGCATTTCCATTTGTTCTGGAGCTTCATTTTAAACAACACCCAAAGACTGACATGAAAGAGGCTATAATTGTAGAAGACGCTAATGTGAAGCTCTCGTTCTTTTATTTTCCAATTACTCAAGGGAAATAAAGTATTGACATCATTTTAGAAAATATTGAATAAAAAATTTTGGTTTTGGGGAGAACTTTGAAAAAAATTTCCATGACACTTGGGGCATCTACTACCCAATACATGCTAGGGTCAGTTTCCCTTTATGGAGCCCAAGCGTAGAGAGATAGAGAATGCATTTTTATTGAAGGAAAATTTCTCTTTAGGTTAGCCAATGATCTGCAAACACACTTCTTATGCAGAAGTTTATGATCCTATGGAAGATAGGCAGCAAGGAGATTTGGAGAAGTCCACGACAACATGAAAGTTGGAAGGGCGCTAGAGGAAACCTTGGAAAAGTATAAAGGCAATCGCGGCATAATGAAGGTAGAAACCCTTGATAAAAAATACAACTCATGCACTCAGCAACAAACAAATTTTATAACCAATTGTCAAGTGCATTACATTAGAAGTGGACGAACAAGAATCCCAGCCCACACATGAGATTGAAATGCTAGTGAAGAAGGAAAAGAGAAACGATACAAATATGAGGCAATTGGTTTGATTATTGATGGAATTTTATACTTGAGGTGAGCCGCTTTGGAGTTATTTCATGGTAGGGGCAAAGCCATAGCAATTGAGCACCCCACGTCTAAGGGAATGAGCATGATGGGAGCTCCTATGGCAAGGGGAAAGCTGAAGGGCAGACGGCCACAATATAAGAACCTGCAAGAGATAAGAGAGGGAGTTTTTAAAACTATTGTGAATATGAGATGTATGGTACATTTCATAGAGGCCCCTTGCATATAAATTGATGAATAAGATCCACGACTTCCCTACAATTTCTTTGTCTTAACCAAGTGGAAATACAGAGGCAAATGTATAGCCTGATCCAGGGCAAGATGCTGAAGGATGAAAGCAATGTGAGCTATTTTTGGCACTATGTTTTGCTAATTTTAACAATGGACACTTGCGATTATGCACTCCTCCATTCTTCCATATCTTAGTGTAGTCTTGGTTTCCTTGTGGCCATTTGCACTATTGTAGTCTCCTTCTGGATCTCAGACATCTTCAGGTTTAACATTGTAGAGACAGTGGACAATTTTAGTGCCATGAAAGGAGATAAAAATATCATTGATGGTGGAAGAAATCTCATCAGCAATATCCTTCAACAACCTATCCTTATCTCTAGAGATATTGAATAAACACTAGGCTTTTAAAGTTAGGATAATATTGAAAGGAGCAAACACCATGGAAGAAAGACCGCGAGTAGAGAGAAAACACTAAAAGACCAATATCTCACATTCACTATGGTTGGCTAGATTTTAATTTTTATATACTATTCCACACATATACCCAAATTTCTTTAAGACATCTACCTTTTCAATGGCAAAGAAAATGCAAGTGTGGCCTAGATAGGTGGTAGGTTAGTTGGGGTTATTTTGGATGGACATGCAAATCTAGGCACCCACATGGATCAGTGATGAGGCAAGATCTAACTAATAGAAAGGTACCATGTGGCATAGATTTTGAGAAGGTTTTGATGTGGTAATTTGAGATCATAAGTCACAAGATTGTGATACGTGGCCACATCCAGTGGCTAGAGCTTCCCTGCACAGCGGAGATGTACAAAAGTTAAGTAAAGTGGAGAAGCACCTAGCTGCTGTGTGGCAGTAGGCCCCTATCTGTGGTGATGTGGTAGGAGTGACTCCCAAACCAATAAAAAAGTTCCATGTGATGATGATGTGGAAAATGATGATGTAGAGTAGTGACATGGCAGTGACAAGCGGTTTGAGAACCAATGAGATGCTAACAAGTGGAAGTAACATGTTAGCCAATCAAAGGGTGCCATTGGTGCTCGGTGGAAAATGACAATGCAGAGGTCAAAAAATAAGATGGTGACACATGGCCAAGTTCAACCAATCATAGTATGACATGGGGTGCTCAACAGGGAGAGTTGACCCGAGTGGGAAAAGGGGCAGAATTTTGAAAAATGAAAAATTAATATTTTATGATTTTATTCTAAAAAAATTGAACACTCAAATCTTCATTTGAAAAATTTAAAATAATTTTGAGTTTTCTATTGTTTCGACTATAGAGATTTTTTTTAAAATTCATTTAAATGCTTTCAGCTTGCAATTGGGACCCGATTCTTCAAATGGACACCATAGGGGTTATTTTCTTCCAAAATATTAAGTATCATATATCGTTGGAAAGGTCTCAAGACGAGGAATCTAGATATGGAATTAGATTTTGAGTAGGTCTTCACTAGTTCAAGTTATAGGTAGAAATGTGAAATTTGGGCCTTCCTAGTGAAATTGGTGAAAATTCAAAATACAGTTATAAGTATGGTAAAAACACATGGTAAAAGGTTTGTTGGGTTATTTTTGAGAATATTATGCCATTCTGGTATTATTTGGCTCCATTTTTTAGTTATGAGGAATATTTGTTTTCCAGTTGTGATAAATTTCAAGATTGAAGTTGGAGTCATGATTGAAGAATCGAATCTTTTTGGAATGAAAGAGGAAATGGAAAATATCTCTTGGTTAGGATTGAATTCTTTCATCCTATATATATTTCTCTCTTTTAGAACAAGGGTTGGTTCCAGTTTTGGAGAAAAATTACTCACTGTTGTGATACCATGTGTGTTCCAATCTTGAGTGTTCTTAGATTTGTGAAACAAGAGTTCTAGTATTGATGTGTTCTCATCACTATGACACCACATTCTTCATCATATTTTCTCTTGTATGAACAACAATAGTTAAGATAATATAGCTAGTTCTGATCTGATAGGCATTTCTATGTTTTAATTTCATGCATCTAAATGTACAGTTTCAAGAAAATGAATATAAGTGAGGAGGATTTCTTTAGTTTCATTCTTATTCTTGTCTCCTATCTCTTGAATCTGCAACCTTATGTGGTTTAAGGACAAAGAACTGAGACCTTTTTGCATCCCCTTAAGGTTGTGTGTTTGATATGTTTTGCATTGGAACAAAGGGCCAAGTAAATGTTTGATGTGTTTTGACAGGGTTGTTGATTATTTGAGAAGGATACTTCATAAGAATGAGGTCTTTATGAACATTGATGTCTAATTCACAAAGTGATAAGATATATCGGATATCTGGGTGTATGAAATATGCCACTGATATCACAAATGTATGTATTTGATTCATAGAATTGCCTAATTGATAAGGCATTGATTAGCTACAGGATCACTTGTTCATACTATTGCATATTTTGGTTTTCCTGAAATCAACATCATTAATCAAATGTTTTCCCTTTCATGTTGAAGAGCTAAAAAGTGTTACCCTCACTCAACTTGTGGATTTCATAGAGTTGCAATTTGCTATTGCATATCTTTATCATTGCATGAGTATAGGATAAATAATGGTTTTCTCTTCTTTTCTTAGATTCAGTGTATGCTTTGACAACTAGTACCATATAAAAATCTATATGTCCACCCACCTAGGTTTTGTAGAGCCTAAAGTAGAAGAAGGGTGAAGCCTTATAGTTGGCTCGGTGTCTGAAATGGTATCTTGAAGATGGGAAGTAACTACCCTTAGATATATCTTGTTCTCATCGAGGTAATGTGAAACTGTGTTGTTTCAAATACCCAACAAAATGGTGACTCTATTGGGGAAGTATTGAATCTAAAAGAGAGGTTCAATATGGTTGAAAGAAAGGAATGTGCAAAGTTTCCTACAGCAGTAGGGTTTGAGGTGTTTTCCATTTGTCTACTGAATATTCATGTCTCCTAGTGAAGTTTTATCAATTTACAATATTAACTTTGAGGTTGAGTGTAAATTATATCACTAGGAGTGTTCATCTTCAATCAATTTAGCTGGATTTTGTTTTCAAAGTGTTGTTGTAAAATCAAAGTCAAGAATGAACATAAGTTTGTGCTCCCTTTTCCAATTTTGTAAATCTATAAGAGTGGTTTGATGATTTTCATTTCTCCTACATATGAAGGTCTGTTTCAAATTTGTCAAGTGACAAAATTATGTTTTATTTCTCACAAAGTGTGAGTGGTGACTCTCAATCTCTATACTAGTGTGTTCCTAATTGATTTCATTGCAATATTTTGAAGGACTTTCAGTTGTATGGGAAGATCTAAAGCTTTTGATAGTCTGTTGAAAAGGAAGTTTAAATTCTTAATAAGTTTTCAAGTGTTGCTACAATCTATTGTTATAAGAAAGTGAAGTGTAAAAAACTAAATCACAATAATGATTTCTTTATTAATCTTGCAAAGAGGTGGCAGCTCTACAAAGTTTTGATCAATGGTGTGAAGGAATTTCAGTCTTGCACCTATGCCAAAACAATATATCAAAGTTCAGCATCAGCACTTAAGGTATTTTTGTTTCCAGGTTTCTCTTTTATGGAAGCCAAGTATTAAAATGGTTTCCTCTATTCAATGATTTTTAGCACTAAAAGAAAGAGGTAGAAATTTTATTTTAAGATGGAGTCAGATCTTAGATCTGAGATCAATTTTCCAAGTTCTGGAAGTTTAGAGACTGTGTTTAACAACATTGCTATGTTGAATAAACTGATCTACAATAAGATTATCAATGTTATAATAATTGAAGTAGGAAATACTCAAGTTCTAAATGTCGAACAATGTTATCTAAGGCTTAAATCAGTAATCAACAATATGCATTTTCATTCTAGACTAGAGCAATCTTCCCTACCTAGTGTTTTCCTTGATGTTCTAGTGCCTGATTTAGTTAATTGGCCAACACCGATAAGATTACAAAAGTTTTTGCAAGTTGAAAGATTCATTGAAGAGATGGAAAGTGATAATTATAGAGTTCATGTTATATCTCCAAATGATAATGAGTATGCTGAAAGTCAAGGTAGTAATGAATGTAATAAATCCATATATAAAGATGATTTGTCTTTTGAATGTGAAGAGAAGGATTCAAATGCAAATGAATCAGGTAATTGTAATCAACATGAGGAAGATGAACATGAAAGTGGAGACAAAACTTGTTACAGTGAATATGAATTTGAGGAATCATATAATAGTAGTGGAGCTTGCCATGATGAGGATGAATGTTGTAATAATGCTGGTATTTCATATTATTATACTAATTATTTTGTTGTTATTAATTCTTCACGTCATCCAGATGATAATCATAGCTAGGAGAAGATTTGTGAGGCAGTCTTCTTGAGCCCTGATGAAATTTCAGCTTTGTTGGCTTGTGATTTTAAAAAGCATGTAAGTGTTTCTAAGGATGCTCATATTTTCCATCATAATATGTCTTCATTCAGTCAAGTTACTTCCCCAAAGTTTGGTGTGGAAAGACATATAGAATTCAAACAATCTTTGTTAAATTTTGGAAGTGTATATGATAGTACCTCAAATGTCTTTGCACATGATGACTTGTTGAATGCAAGGGATGTTAGTGAAGAGAAGTTTGATGTTGTTTCAAATTCTTCTCATGTTGGTCTTGCTGCAATGTGTCTTGATGTTTCATATAATGAAGAGGAAAATATTGAAAGTTGTCAATCTGAATGTGAGTTTTCTTTATGTGTTGATAAGTCTTGTAGAGATAAGTTCAAGTTATTCTAACATTCAGTTAGATAAAAAAAATGATTGTGATCAGCATAGTTTAGATCAGCACTTTCAGAATAAGTTTTCATGCTTGGTGACTAATCATTTGTGTGAGTGTGAAGAGGTTTTAGCGAAAAATAAATCCGATTCAATGAATAACATAACTGCAAGTAGGCAACAATTAAATTTCATGTACTCTTCACACCCAGATACACAAGGTGAGTTGCAAAATTTTGACATATGCAACTTGTTGAGCAAAGTAGAGTATGAATCATTCATGTTTTCGGTTAACAGCATGCATCACTCATATGTTCATGATAGTCCTCAGTTTGAGTCTCATATTCAAGAGCATGTTGATATACATTTTCATAGTGAGCAAGAAGAATAAAGTGATTTAAGTTTTTATATGCACTATGAAAATGATGTTGTTTCACCTAATCCACTAATGAGAAGATCTAATGTGTATGGTGAAACTAATGAAGATGATATTTATAGCTTCCCTCATGAGAATGCAAATGAAAATCAAACTTATGACAGAGGTAAGAAGTCTTTTTGAAGTTTGATGGCCTGGGGCCATCATTTGTACATAGTACGAGTAGATTTTCTTGCTTTCAATAAAGTTGTTCAAGAGAATTTTTTGCTATCAGGTGTGTGGTCTGCTTCTCCCAAAGATCTGAATCCTTTCCATGCCTACAAGGGACATCCATCCTCAGACAAAGCCACTATTGAGACACAAATTGAAGCCCTGATTTTGAGTACCATTCAAAAATCAAGCCTTATAAGCGCTTTTTGATGCATATGTACCCGGTTGTTTGTTCAATGCCTAAGAGGTGTTTAATGTTTCTAACACCTTGCATTCAACATATCCACTTGTCCCATAAAGATAAATTATGATTCTGAGCCATCCCATGAATTCTCGTTTTGAGCTAATGTCATATTTCACAATTATGCCTTAGTGTCAAACAACAATAGGAGGCTATGTTTGTAACTGAATATCTCGCACCCATTAATTTTTCATGACTCGCCACTTTATGAGTGTTTAGTGTCCATATCAAAAAGCCAATCTTTCAGATTTTGAGTCATTTTGAATCCATTTGACTAGGTTTTGAATCCCTCAAAGCTGGTCATTTATTGTTGTCATGCTGATGTGAATTGTTCAAAATTTTGGGAGGCCCTGTTTGACTTGTTATAATTTTGACCCAGTTGACCAAAATGATAAAATTTCTTTTGCATTGCATTCTAGAGGTCAAAGACTTGCTATTTTTTGATTTTGAGCTCTTGACCAATCCATCTAATTAATTTTCGAACGCAATTCCAAATGTAATTTGTAACTTGTTGCCGGTGCCAGTAAACACAGATTGGTCAGTACCTCTGTTCATGATGTCATAACTCCAAATCTGTGATAGGTGAGATTGAATGGATTATACCACTAAGTTGTACTTTGAAAATGCTTTAAGTGTGCCAATTTTCAAATCTTGATGAATCCATCTACACACTTTTCCAAGTCCATTTTGTTTGCAAAAATAGCTTTTCTACCAATGTTTCCAGTCTACAAATTCTGAGTAGCCCACTTTGACTATTCACCAAATTCGTCCATTTATTCTTCATGAGCCCTAATTGCAGATTTATATTGTCCTCATGACAATGAGCCAACGCCTCAGTTTTTGTTTCCCCAAGTGTCAATTTGCACTATTTTTAAAGTCAAATCCGAACGCATTTTGTGGTTTTTGACATATTTTCTTGCAAGCAGTTCTAAGAGGGCAACTTTGACAGTCAATATCTTTTGACTGAGAATTTTTCATGAGATGAGATTCGACGGGGTAAAAGTGTGTGGAACAAAAAATCAATATTGTTGATTTCAGAGCCCTGTTATTTGTTTGGATCAATTTTTAAAGTCAACTGACAAGCCTTGTTAGCAAAAAATCACAGTTTGCAAATAAGATGTGAAATGAGTTTTAATGATCAGTTAGTGCTCAAAATTAATCCCAGTCAGTATCATATGTTTAGTAGATCAATTTGGCAGTTCAGTTGTTTCAAAACGAAAAAAAAAATTAGCTAGACCCACTTTGGGACGTGACTAATCCCTTCAAACTGATATGATGTTTGGAGATGGGGGTACTTTGATATGAGAGCATCATTACAAGTCAAATTGGTGAGAAGGGCCTATTCATGATAAATCAGGAAGAGTTTAAATATGTTAGAAATATTCCAATGTCTGTGATAAAATCAAATATAGTTCGTTCATTGATTCAAGTGCCATTTTTTAATTGAAGAGTGGTACAAAAGGATTTATCAAATAAGTTTGACTATAATTAAATCCCTAATGTTACTAAATGAATGCATTGAACCTCATTTATGTGAGGCGAAACATAATTAATGATGGATCTAATGAAGCTATTCATACAAGTACACCGAAGAAACTTGACGTAAATGGCACTAATCTGATTGAGGTAGAAGGAGGAGAAGTGGTTGTGAAAAATTTAGCATCTTGTAATACATTTCCATTTTTTGTGGAGCTTTATTTTAAACGCCATCCAAAGACTAATATGAAAAAGGCTAGAGTTGTAGAAGATGCTAATGTGAAGCTCCTGTTCTTTTATTTTCCAATTACTGAGGGGAAAGAAAGTATTAACACGATTTTCAAAAATATTGAATAAAAAAAATTTGTTTGGCAAAGAACTTTGACAAATTTTTCCATGACACTTGGGGCATCTACTACCTGATACACATTGGGGTCAATTTCCCTTTATGAAGCCCAAGCATAGGTAGATAGAGAATGCACTTTTAATGAAGGCAAGTTTCTCTTTAGATTAGCCAGTGATCTGCAAACACACTTCTCATGCAAAAGCTTATGATCCTATGGAAGATAGGTGGCAAAGAGATTTGGAGAAGTCCACAGCAGCATGAAAGTTGGAAGGGTGCCAGAGGAAACCTTGGCAGAGTATAGAGGTAGTCACGACATAATGAAGGTAGAGCCCCTTGATCAAAACTACAACTCCACACACTCAACAAAAAAAAAAAAATTATAACCAATTACCAAGTGCATTGCATTAGAAGTGGACAGACAGGAATCCTAGCCCACACATGAGATTGAAATGCCAGTGAAGAAGGAAAAGAGCAGCAACACAAACATGAGGCAAGTGGTTTGATTATTGATAAAATTTAATACTTGAGGGGAGCTGCTTTGGAGTTATTTCATGGTAGGGGCTAAGGTGCAGCAAATGAGTACCCCACATCTAAGGGAATGAGTGTGATGGGAGCTCCTACGGCTAGGGGAAGGCTAAAGTGCAGAGGCCCACACTACAAGAACCCGCAAGAGATAAGAGAGGGAGTTTTAAAAACTGTTGTGAATAGGAGACATATGGTACATTTTATAGAGGCCCCTTGTGTATAAATTGATGAATAAAGTCCATGGCTTCCCTGCAGTTTCTTTATCTTAACCAAGTGGAAATACAGATGCAGATGTGGAGCTTGATCCAGGGTGAGATGCAAAAGGATGAAGGCAATGTGAGCGGTTTTTGGCACTATGTTTTGCTAATTTCTCTAATGGAAACTTGTGGTTATACACTCCTCCATTCTTCCACATCTGAGCACACTCTTGGTTTCCTTGTGGCTATTTGCATGACTGTAGTCTCCTTCTGGATCTTGGACATCTTCAGGTCTAACATTGTAGAAATAGGGGACAATTTTAGTGTCGCGAAAGGAGATAAAAATATCATTAATGGTGGAAGAAATCACATTAGTAATATTCCTCAGCAATGTATCCTTGTCTCTTCAGATATAAAATAAACACCAGGCTTTTAAAGTTAGGACAATATTGAAAGGAGCAGACGCCATGGAAGAAAGACCACGAACAAAGAGAAAACACTAAAAGACCAATATCCCACATTCACTGTGGCTGGGCAGATTTTAATGTTTATATACTATTCCACACATTATAGCCAAATGTCTATAAGATATCTTCCTTTTTAAGAGCAAAGCAAATGCAAGTGGGGCCCAAACAGGTGGCAGGTCGGTTGGGGTTATTTTGGATGGGCACGCAAATCTAGGCACTCAAGTGGATCAGTGACGAAGTGAGATCTAACAAATAACAAGGTGCCACATGGCACAAATTTTGAGGAGGTTGTGATGTGGTGATTCAAGATTAGAAGTCACAAGATTGAGACACGTGGCCACATTTGACAGTTGGCACTTCCCTGCATCGTGGAGATGCATGAAAGTTAAGTAAAGTGGAGAAGTGCCTAGATGCCATGTGGCAGTGAGCCCTGGTCTGTGGTGACGTAGCAAGAGTGGCTCTCAGACCAATAACAAAGTGCCATATGGTTATGATGTGGCAGGTGATTATGCAAAGCAGTGACATTGTAGTGACAAGTGGTTCGAGAACCAATGAGATGCTAACACGTGGTAGTTACATGTTAGCCAATTAGAGGGTGCCACGTGGTGTCCAGTGGAAAATGATAATGTAGAGGTCAACAAATAAGATGGTGACACATGGAAAAGTTTGAACAATTAGAGTTGACATGGGACAATCAACTAGGAGAGTTGACCTGAGTGGAAAAAGGGGTAGAATTTTGAAAAATGAAAAATTAATATTTTATCATTTTATTCTGAAAATTTTGAATGCTCAAATCCTCATTTGAAAAATTTGAAATAATTTTCAGTTTTCTATAGTTTTGACTATAGAAATTTTTTAAATGTTTCATTTAAATGCTTTCACCTTACAATTGGGACCTGATTCTTCAAATGGCCGCCACAGGGGTTATTTTCATTTGAAATATCAAGTATCATATACTATTGGAAAGGTCTCAAGACAAGGAATCTAGATATGGAATTGGATTTTGAGTAGGTCTTCACTAGTTCAAGTTATAGGCAGAAATATGAAATTTGGGCCTTCCTAGTCAAATTGGTGAAAATTCAAAATATAGTTACAAGTCTGGTAAAAAAACATGGTAAAAGGTCTATTGGGTTCTTTTTGAGAATATTATGCCATTCTGGTATAATTTGGCTCCTTTTTTCAGTTATGAGGAATATTTGTTTTCCAGCTGTGATGAATTTCAAGATTGAAGTTGAAATCATGATTGAAGAATCAGATCTTTTTGGAATAAAAGAGAAAATGGAAAATATCTCTTGGTTAGGATTGAATTCTTTCATCATATATATATATATATATATATATCTTTCAGAACAAGGGTTGGTTCCAGTTTTGGAAAAAAATTACTCATTGTTGTGATACCATGTGTGTTCCAATCTTGAGTGTTCTCAGATTTTTAAAACTAGGGTTCCAATATTGATGTGTTCTCATCATTGTGACACCACATTCTTTAGCATATTTTCACTTGTATGAATAGCAGTAGGTAAGATAATATAGCTAGTTTTGATCTGTTAAGCATTTTTATGTTTTAATTTCATGCATTTGAATGTATAGTTTCAAGGAAATGAATACAAGTGAGCAGGATTTCTTTAGTTTCATTCTAATTCTTGTCTCCTATCTCTTGAATCTACAATCTTATGTGCTTTAAGGACAAAGAGCTGAGACCTATTTGCATCCCCTTAAGGTTGTATGGCTTATATGTTTTGTTGTTGGAATAAAGGGCCAAGTAAATGTTTGATGTGTTTTGACAGGGTTGTTGATTATTTGAGAAGGATACTTCATAAGAATGAGGTCTTTATGAACATCGATGCCTGATTCACAAAGTGATAAGATAGATCTAATATCTGGGTGTATGAAATATGTCATTGATATCACATATGTATGTGTTTGATTCATGGAATTTTCCAATAGATAAGGCATTGATCAGCTACAGGATCACTTGTTCATATTGTTGCATATTTGAGGTTTTGCTGAAATCAACATCATTAATCAAATGTTTTTCCCTTTCATGTTGAAGAGCTCAAAAATGTTACCCTCACTCAGTTTGTGGATTTCATAAAGTTGCAATTTTCTACTGCATATCTTTTTCATTGCATGATTATAGGAGAAATAATGGTTTTATTTGCTTTGCTTAGATTCAGTGTATGCTTTGACAACTAGTACTATATAAAGAATCTATAGGTCCACTCGCCTAGGTTTTGCAGAGCCTGAATTAGAAGAAGGGTCAAGCCTTATAGTTGGCCTAGTGTCTAAAATGGTATGTTGAAGATGGGAAGTAGCTGTCCATAGATGTATCTTGTTCTCATCGGGGTAATTTGAAACCGTGTTGTTTCAAAACTCCAACAGTTTAAACCTTGGAGACATGTCTTCTCGTCTCATATTTATATGAGATCCAAATCTACATTTAGAACATATCTATAACAATGGCAATATAATTACATTTTCATAAATGATCCATGATACTTAAAATTGTATAAGAGCTAGGTTACAAATATAAAGCAAGTGATGGAGAAGAAAGAAAATACATTTCATAAAGACAAGCAACAACTATATTATAAATTATGCAGTGCCATTGCAAATGCAGCAATTCTCTTGAAAATTAGCAAGGATATTTGATCGTAAAATATTTGGAGGCATCTTGTCACACCCACATGCATCTTTAATCGATCTAGTTTCTAGATTATAGACTACAATCATTGGAAATGTCATTGGTTGAAATTGATAAATCGGTGGTTAGCAAAAAATAAAAATAAAAATTATTGGACACTAAAACATTGCTCAATGTTGCATGGGGTAGCATTGATAATTTATACCAAAAAATTTATATCAAATTCAGAGTGAGTTCGATAGCTACCCTTGGGTGAAGAGAGTTTTTGAGAAAGTGACTAGAGGACATGACTTCCTAGGATCAATGTTCAAATGGAGAAATTTTGAGATGCAATCCTTTGCAGATGATATCTTCTTTATGAGGAGAGGTTATAAGAGAAATTCTTTGAAAAGTGCTATCCTCTGTGAGTGAGAAGTATGAGGTGAAAACCCTTTGTTCCACCCTCTAGTAGCAGTTATGGTAGGTCAACCATCTAACTTGGTTCATGGTGGATATCATGTGAGTTACTACAAGATGTTGTTGTGATTATGTCATGAAAGGTAATGATCTTTCACTGATGTATATATTTAGAGGGGAGCTATTGAAAGGTGACAATCTTATCAATAGTTGGACCTATTATCATAATAGACTACATCAAGTTGTTGTCTCGGCATGCCAAAAGTTATGATAACGAATAGAAGGTAACTATTGTAAGGTGAGAATCTTATCAATTGTAGACCTATCTCCTAATACCAAAATGTGTGTCATAACCCCAAATTTAAGGATATATGAATATTTGAATAACATATTATATAATGATAATAATTAACAATAATAATAAATATTATAATTACATTATGAAACCAAAGAAGATTATAATGTATTCACATTTGAATATATATAATATTAATAAATAATGATAATAATAATAAATTGATTAATAGACTAATCAATATAATATATATTAATAATACAAGAACTAATATAAACAATAATACAATATGATATTATATTTATAACAACATATATTTGAATACATTATTATAAACATACAAGGTTATATAACATATTTAATACTTATATCTTATAATATATATATATATATATCAACTACAAATACTCTTTAAATATATATCTTATATAATTATATTGCAAACACCTCTTTCAACATACATATATGCGATAAATAACAAATTCAATAACAAATCAAAAATAATAATAAAAGCATAAGTCGCATCCTTTCATTCATAACTCTCCAAAACCGATTCAGCTTATTTAGGTAGGTAAGGATAGAAGTATGAAGGCATCAATGGAAATATAGCAAAGTCAATGGTACTAAAAACATTGAATACATCGCAGACCATTTCATTTGGTTCATTCTTCCATAACCAAAGTGCAAATTACTAAAGAAGAGAACGGATTATTATCAAATTTATAAAATTCAAGAAGAAATTATCTAATATCCTAAAAGGGAACATTACAATTGGTATCAGAGCCATGATTCTGCCATCCTGTAGATGATAAGAAAACCAATCCATATCCAGTGCAAAGAGATTTAGTATCTTCTCTATGAAGGATATACATTACCTAAAGTCATCTAAGGCACAACTGCGGACTCAAACATTTATTTATTTTATTTATATCCAGTATTGGATCACTCAAGATGGATATATTCTGTGATAAAGATTAAAAACAATGTCAAGGGAAATCATCATTATAATAATTTACATCAAACAAATGATAAATGACCAATATGCTCTTATTGCCTCAATCTGAAATGCTTAAACAATAAACATACATTGACTATTTTAAATAGAGCAAATAGAATAGCCGTAAATGTGGGTACACAATCGATTATCTATAGAAAAAAGCCAGTACATTGAATCAATGGAGAAGGAAGTAGAGACAACGAATAAATCGAATGAGTAGAGGAGCAAAGATAAAAACGTATAGGCAGTACGGGGATAGACACCTGGATACAGATAAGATATTGAAAGGATAAAACGAACAGCAAGTGCAGCATATCCTTCCAACAAGGATAAGAAGGATAATCAAACAAATCCTTCCAACATATACCTCAAGCGTCCAGTCAAGGCGTAGTCAGTGGCAGAATAATATTTTGATCACTGAACTCCAACAATGTGATTTGGATAGGATGGAATGAAAAAATAATAATAATAATAATTAATTGATGTTAGCAATGTGAGGGCAGCAACTTGTAAAGAAAATATGATCATCAGTGATATGCACTGATTGGAGAATGGAGAAGAATACCAAGTCAGTGTGAGTAGAATCATTGATGGTAGAAATGATAAAGCTCTCAAAGGCACTGAAACATTATCCAGTCAATTTTCATCTAATCCCTATCAAACTATGGAGGAAAATAATAAGACATGATTAGCGGCATACAAGTTAGAGAAATATTATAAGAGATATTAGATCCAACTCTTCACAGTCGAGAAAGGAGAGGGATTATTACTGATATATTCAACTTATTGTTCAATCTGCATCAAGTTTTATATACGTCATAGGGATCCAAGATAGGAGATTCATTCAATATTCAATATAGCATTGACTCTAACACAACAGACCAATGACCAGAAACATAGCGAATGCAAGCCAAGAGAAAGATTTATGGAAAAAGCATAAAATTTAGAAGATATCAGTCCAAGGTGACATGGAGGAATGTCAGTGCATCTTTATTTAAAATAAAGACGTAAATGAAGGTTGATGCAAGCGAAAAGTAATAAGTTACGATGGAGCAGAAGACATGGGAAATATAGATAAAATTCTTACCATTTCTAGCCGCTCTGCATGGCATTTACTGAGGATTAAGTGAAGAACTTCTAATGTGAATTGGATTCCAAGTTATTATGTGATCTTCTGAACAACTTATTTGTACAAAGTACAAAAATACACCCTAGATCTTCATCAGAATGCTATGGAGAATCATTCATATTAATTTGTAAAGGCATTTGAATAACAAGGATCTCTTCATAAAAGGTAAGTAAGTATGTTATATAATTATGAAATATTAATACCATCATGCCTATAATGATCTATTAACATATTTTGTATTACAAATAGTGAAACATTCAAATACCTATGATCCATGGTTATATTGGAGAGTCATGTAGAATGCTAATGGAATTAATTAATAGACAATAGTTTTCAATTACAATATTAATGTCGAAAGAAATGAAGGATAAAATAAAAGTTTGTTGATATGAAAATAAGTATATATTATCATTTGAGTATAATCTATTCATTATAGTCTCTCTCTTATTCTTTATCTTTTATTCGAATTATGTGCCTTGATCTTTTCTTCGAGAAATTTCTTGCAAGAAAAGAGGGAGATTAAGATTCAGAGGGAGCTTCGAGGAAGTTCAACCATAGTTAAAATATGAAATTATATTTTTTCTTAATTAATGTAATCATAAAGGTGTAAAATTGATTATTTGAGAAATGATTTAGGGATTTCAAGTAGCTTTCCTATGGAGTCTACAATCAAGGAAGGTCTATAAGACGCCTTATTGTAGTACTAGTTAAGGGAAAGACTATATCGAAACCCTACTGTATATAGCTTTCCTATGGAGTCTACAATCAAAGAAGGTCTGTTAAGACACCTTATTGTAGTTCTAGTTAAGGGAAAGACTATATTGTATTTAACTTTCCTATGGGGTCTACAATTAAGGGAGGTTTGTTAAGACACCTTATTGTAGTACCAATTAAGGGAAAGGTCATATTTAACTTTCCTATGGGGTCTGCAATTAAGAGAGGTCTATTAAGACACCTTATTGTAGTATCAGTTAAGGGAAAGGCCATATTTAATTTTCCTATGGAGTCTGCAATTAAGGAAGGTCTGTTAAGACACCTTATTGTAGTAGTAGTTAAGGGAAAGACTATAAGGGCATCTGTCCTTCCTATGGAGTCTACAATCAGGGAAGAGCTGCTATGATACCCTATTGCAGTACTAGTTAAGGGGAAGATAGTAAGGGAATCCTACCACTTTCCTATGGAGTCTGCAATCAGGGGAGAACACCCTATTGTAGTACTAGTTAAGGGGAAGATAGTAAGGGCATCCTATCAACTTTCCTATGGAGTCTGCAATCAAGGGAGAGCGGTTAGGACACCCTATTGTAGTGCTAGTTAAGGGAAAGATAGTAATGACTCCTTTTTGCAAGAACCTTTCTAGCCAAACAAGCAATCCACTAAGTAGACCACCTCGTGTAGATGCCCAACACCTACCACCAGGTCTAAGGGGGCCAAAGTTCCGCTCTTGGGCTTAGCAGGGAATTGGCTTGGATTAACTTATTATCATTCGAATTTCTTTGAAGTTTATATATATTTACATGCATGAACTGATGCTTATTTTGAGGTTGCAAGGTTCATAAGCCTAATGAAAAAATATAGTCATTGTGCATTGTTAATTTTAGGATTTAATCAAGGCTATGTATGATGTGTCTACATCGTGTCTACTTCGTGTCTTCATGCATCAAAATGTATGCCTCGTATTTTCTTTGTGTCTTCATGCATTCATATATATACTTTGCATTCAAATGCATACTACATGTGTGGTTCTTTACAGAATAGAATGAAATAATCTTATAAGTAAAAATTTGAATGGGATCTAGTAGTCAAATTTCATTATATAAGGTGAAACAAATATGAAAATGATTATTGCTTGAGGACAAGCAAAGTCGGGAGGGGTAGACTTGTCATGACCCCAAATTTAAGGATATATGAATATTTGAATAACATATTATATAATGATAATAATTAAGAATAATAATAAATAGATAATAATAAATATTATAATTACATTATGAAACCAAAGAAGATTATAATGTATTCACATTTGAATATATATAATATTAATAACTAATGATAATAATAATAAATTGATCAATAGACTAATCAATATAATATATATTAATAATACAAGAATTAATATAAACAATAATACAATATGATATTATATTTATAACAACATATATTTGACTATGTTATTATAAACATACAATGTTATATAACATATTTAATACTTATATCTTATAAAAAATATATATATCAACTACAAATATTCTTTAAATATATCTCTTATATAATTATATTGCAAACACCCCTTTCAACATACATATATGCGATAAATAACAAATTCAATAACAAATCAAAAATAATAATAAAAGCATAAGTCACATCCTTTCATTCATAACTTTCCAAAACCGATTCAGCCTATTTAGGAAGGTAAGGACAAAAGTACGAAGGCATCGATGGAAATATAGCGAAGTCAAGGTATTAAAAACATTGAATACATCGCAGACCATTTCATTTGGTTCATTCTTCCATAACCAAAGTGCAAATTAATAAAGAAGAGAACGGATTATTATCAAATTTATAAAATTTTCAAGAAGAAATTATCTAATGTCCTAAAAGGGGACACTACAATGTGTTGGAGCAAGTATTATCATGGTTCTTTGGGCTGGATTTTGCCAGACAACTTGATAAACACTCATCATGGTTCTTTAGGCCAGATTTTGCTAGAAACCATGAAATTAAATTGTTATGGTTCTTCGGGCTGAATCTTGTCAAACACCAAAACATAAATTTATTATAAACCACACTTAAGGTGGTGTTTAAACTTATATTAAAGTTATAGAATTTGCTCCAATCCCCTCTTTGCTAAAGGAGTATGTAGAAATTTAGCCTCATTGTGAATTGAAGCCAATTCCATATGTAATATATGTAATTACATATATGTGTGTTGATAGATTTATGTTGATATCCTTAAATATGTCATTCTAGGAATATCATACTGAGATGATATCTCTTCAATACTCAAGAACATAATAAGTTATCTATCAATCCTTCCTAACTAATAGGGAGTGTTATGCTTGTAGTTACAGTCAAATTGATAGGATCATGAGTTTCATTACTGATGGTAAATCATCATTAGATAAATATTTTTTTATATACATATATTATTATATATAATATATAATATATATTACATATATTATATTATATATATAATAATGTGTATATTATACATATGGTTATTTATATTATTAATATACTAACTAATGATGTTTAAACCTTGGAGACACATCTCTTCAAGTGACATGTCTCCTCCTCTCATACTTATATGAGATCCAAATATGCATTTGGAACATATCTATAATAATGGCAATGTAATTACATTTGCAGAAGTGATCCATGTTACTTAACAAATATGATAGAGATGCAGTTCATCATGGGAAGAAGAATGTGTACACTTTCAAGAATGGGGTCACTTATAAATCTAGTCACTTGTTGAAGGAGTGGATACCTAAATAAACTCAAATGTACTCTTAATGAGTGGTAAAGATTTCTTGCATAATTGCAAACAAGAAGGAGTTGAGTTTGGAATTGTAGTAAAGCCCAAAGAAGAGGACAAACCAAGGCCAACATTGCCTATGAAGGTAAAGAAACTGTTGGATCAATTTAGAGACATCATCAGTGATGCAAGACTAACAACCTTACCTCCTTAAAGAGTCATTAACCATCAGATAGACTTCATACGAAGGGCATATTTGCCTAAAATAACCGCATACAAGATGACACCAAACGAAAATAGGGAGATTGAAAGACAAGTTCAAGAGTTGCTTGACCAAGAATTAATAAGGAAAAGTATAAGTCCATGTGATGTTACAGTTGTCTTCGCACCAAAGAAGGGAGGTAAGTGAAGATTATGTACTGATTCTAGGGAAATTAATAGGATAACTATAAGATATAGGTTTCCTATTCCTAAAATAGAAGACTTCATGGATTGTCCAAGGAGGAGAAAAGTACTTTACTAAAATTGACCTTAAGAGTGGATATCATCAAATTAGGATGAAAGAGGGGGATGAGTGGAAAAAAAAATCTTTCAAGACTATAAAGGGTCTTTAAGAGTGGCTAGTTATGTCATTTGGTCTCACAAATGCACCTAGCACATTTATGAGGTTAATGAATGAGGTGTTGAAGAATTACATAGGAAGGTTTTTTGTAGTTTACCTTGATGATATCCTCATCTTTAGCAAGTAAAAAGAATACATGAAGCACCTAGAGATTGTGCCAATGAGATTACATTAAGAGAAGCTAGCCATTAATCTAGAGAAGTGAGTTCTTGAAACAAGAGCTTGTGTATTTAGGTTTTTTAATCTCTCAAGGTGACTTAAAAATGGACCCAAGGTAGAAGCCATCCTGAATTGGTCCACTCCAAAAATAAGGACTTATGTGAGGAGTTTCCATGGATTGGCCCAATTTTATAGAAAGTTTATTAGAGGATTCAGTGAGATATGTGCACCTTTACTAGACACTATAAAAGGTGGAATCAAGCCCAAGTTTAAGTAGACAAAGGAGGCTAATGAAGAATTTGAAGAGTTGAAACAAAAGGTTCCTACACAACCTATCCTAGTGTTGCCAAGCTTTGAAAATTTGTTCATTGTGGAATGTAATGCAAACAATGTAGTCGTGGGAGCATACCTAAGTCAAAAAGGGAGGCCTCTAGCATTTTTTAGTGAGAAGTTGAATGAAGAAAAGTCAAGGTATTCATCTAATGACCTAGAACTTTATGCATTGGTTCAAGCTCTTAGGAAGTGGAGACACCACCTTTTGCCCAAAGAATTTGTAGTTTGCACTTATAATCAAGCTCTAAGATTCATAAACACACAAGAGAAGTTGAGTTATAGACATATCAAATGGATGGAGTTCCTTCAAGAATATACATTCACTATAAAACATAAGAAGGGTCAAAATATCAAGGTTGTAGATGCACTCGGTAGAAGGTTGCTCACTGTTCAAGAAATCAAGCTCCAAAGCATTGGTATTGAAGGATTTAAAGATCAATGAGGGTGATGAAGATTTCTTAGAAACCTACAAGGTATGTGTTTATTTCAATAATCATTTTCATATCTTGTTTTTTTATTATACTTTACAAAATAGATTTTTGTTTAAAGGTAACTAGCAATGTTTACCCAAGGGGTCTATGAGGGAAAACCTCGTACAGTAAAAGCACAATGGGGGTCTCAATAGCCATTTTGGTCTAAACAAAACTATAGACTTGGTCCAAAGGCATTACTACTAGCCAAAAATGCTAAGAGATGTAAGGAGGTATGTTGAACAATGTGTAGTTTGTTAGAAAGCTAAATGAACATATTCCAATGCAAGGTTATACCAACCTTTACCTACTCCTAATAGACCATGGGAGTGCCTTAGTATGGCCTTCATAGTGGGCTTACCAAGAAAAAATACTAGTTTTGATAGTGTCTTTGTAGTAGTTGATAGATTTAGCAAAATGATCCATTTTATACCTTGTAAAATAACTCATGATGCTAGCTAAATTGCTCATCTCTTTTTCAAGGAAATAGTAAGGATTCACGACTTACCAATCAGTATAGTCTCTGACAGAGATGTGAAATTCTTGGGGTATTTCTAGAAAACTTTTGGGAAAGACTAGGTACAAACTTGGCATTTGTTTCAGCATGCCATCCTCAAATAGATGGTCAAACAAAAGTGATAAATAGAGTGCTTGGAAACCTTCTTAGGTGTTTGAAAAAAGAGTATGACCTCATACGTGAGATCAACTGATTCCTCAAGCTGAGTTTGCTTACAATGATAGTGTAAATAGATCTATTGGGAAGAGCTCATTTGAAGTGGTCTATGGCATCCATCCAAGAGGAGTATATGAACTCAAAGAATTGAAGAATCATGGAGACATCAGTAGACATGATGATGACTTTTTCTAGTCAATGAGAGAAGTGTTGATAGCATGAATGTTGATGGTATTCCTTTGGGGGAGTATTTTAAGCATTGCAAAGACTATTTATGATTGACATGTTGCATTCATGACTGTGTTTGTCATTGATGTCAACATAGCATTGTTTCGATGAAGATTGATAGAGTAGTTGACAGAGAATGAGGTCATATGGATTGTGTATTGATGACCAAGTCAAGTGCAGTAAAGGATGTGTTCTACATTGTATGTTGATGACATGGATAAGTGCGCATACAGAGAGTTGAAGACATATAGAAGATGTGCTTGATTTATAGAAGCTAGTAAGAAGACAAGGTACTTGATAAGTGGTTTCTAATGATTGATTTGTCTCTCTTAACTGAGACAAAATCGTGATGAGCACAGTTAGACTGTGATAATAGACAACCTGATGATGATGTCAGCAAGTGTAAGGTCTGAGGTCGCACAAGTGGAAAGTTGTAAAGACTGTGAGCCAACAATGACTTGTAATTGTGAAAAGATGTAAAGTTTTGTAATATCTTAATGTGGTCCTATTATAATTAATTGAGAAAGCCTCAAGGTTGTCTCAAGAAATTATTTTGAGGATATGGTAAAAAGGAAGGTTATTTTCATTTTGATGATGTATGAAATCAATATGTGATTAATGTATAGAGTGTGAATTGTGCAAGTGATATGTGAAGTTGGTAAGTGTGTGTAAGCAATCCAAGGGATTATTTGGATGCATGATTGATGATCTAGTATTGAGATTTGAAGAGGATAAGTCCTGTCAGAGAACAAAGGAGCTAAACTTTTCTATTATTCTGCAAGGAATAATAGAGAGATCAATTGGAAAGTAAGTTTAGTGGTCTTGCCCCTAAAGTTGTTTGGAGAGTGGATCCATCTACCTTCTACAACTTCTAATAGGGTTGGAATCTCCTGATAGGGATTCAAAGTCTCCTCACAAGAACTGATATGTACTAAATGTATTTCATTGGCTCCTAACAAAGTCCATCCTCTAACAAGGAACTTTTATATTAGTACATCATTTTGTGGGTACCATCCCCACTAGGATTTTCCCTCTGACCAAGGGTTTCCCTAGTTAACATATCTTGTGTTATTGTGTATGAGTATCTTCTTGTGGTTGTTGATTTTATTGTTCACATGCTTAAGGATTAATAAGGTTGATAAATGTTTTAATAGTTGGATAACTTATTCACGCATGCCCCCTCCCTCTCTCCCCTCTCAATTATCTTGGTGCACTTTACTTTCTAACAAGTAGATGAAAATGTGAGGACTTTGACAAAAGCAAACCAAAAACTTAAGCCTAACATGAATGAAAGAAGGAAGGAATTGCAGTTTGAGGTAGGAGATTGGGTGATGGTACATCTCAACAAAGCCAGGCTTCAAAAAGGCATCCCTAGTAAGTTACAAATGACAAGAATAATGCCATGCAAAGTCCTAGCCAAATATGGGCAAAATGATTATAAGATAGACCTTCCCAAAGAACTATCTATCACCCCCATATTCAATATGCAAGATCTAGTCAAATACAAAGGTCCTGATGTGGCAAAGAAAGAATACAGTACATAAATTGATAGTGATGTAAAGGAGCTCAAAATAACCATCCAAGTAAAGCCACAACCTGAGAAGATATTAGATTCAAAGGTGAAGAAGAAAAGACATAAAACGTACATGGAGCATCTTATTAAATGGAGACGCCAACTTGAATCAAAGGCTACTTGGGTAGTAGAGAGTGACTTTGAAAAACTGGGCATCAGTATGGAACTTCTATCTCCAAGGTTGACTTAATTTCTTTGTTGCATGCAGGGAATGATACAAGAGCACCTAGGGTGTTAGGTTAAACCCTAAACTATTTCAACTTGTAGTGACCTTAGCCAAGACACTAGTGAATATGGGTTAGAAATGAGTCTTAGAGTGTGTTGGAGTGTTTGTGAAGTCAATTTAATGAGTATGTCAAAAGTTGTCAATGTATGTTAAAAGTTGTCAACTAGGGGTCAAATTGGGTCAATAGGTGAAATGGACCTAAAATGTGTGAAATGATGTAGAAGTGTGTTAAATAGCCTTAGATATGCTAATCAAGTCAAACTTCACTTGTTTGGATGAAATATGAGACGTACTATGATCAAAATGTCAAAATTGCAAAAGTTGTCAATGACAACACTACAACTTTGCACTGTTGTCATGACAACAGTTGACAAGATTGGGCAACAAAGATAAGAAGCAATTGTGGGTTAGTTTGGATAGTTGAAGCATGAGTTATGAAGCTACTAGAGACCATATAAGGTCTGAGATTAAGGTTGGCAACTTTACATATCATTTTGCATAATCAAGCAATCAATTTTCCTACATTAATCTGTTGCAGTCACTTTGCAACTTGAGCATCTACATGTTAATGGATTGACTAGAGATCTTTTCTTTTCATGGTTAGATAGAGCATTGAATCTACTTACTTTGTATGCATTTTGAGGTTTAGATCTTTTTTTTTTATAGGTGTAATAAAAATCTTTCCTTTGTGACTAGTTTATTGGTCAATACAGAGCTGGAAGATTTCAATTGGCCCTAGAATGAATTCCAATGATGGGAGTTGTATGACCTCTTGGAATATACTAGGGTAATGTATATACGTTGTATGTATGGAGTTTGGGGTCATAATTTTTAGGTTTTCTATTTTTTACACCAAGCCCTAGGCGAGACAAGGCGTACTCGATTAAGAGTCTTGGAAGTTGCAAAGCAAGATTGGAAGGCTTAATTGATTGACATAATCAATCCAAGTTTGTGGAAGTGTAGAGGGATGTTTAGAGAACCAATGTGCAAGAGGAGAAGGCACAATGAGTTCATTTGTGGGGTGTTTGTAACCCTTGATTTCAATACAACACAAATAAGTTTGAAACCCTTAAATTTAGGTATATTTTTAGGAAGGAATTTTACAAACAATTTGGAACCCTAGAACCCTAAAAATCTTAGTTCTCTAAAATGGGTATCAGGAACGATGATTTTCAGGAACGATGATTTGTTTGGGGTCTTGGTTGGCAAGTTTCATAGATATTGCTCAAAAACTCAATTAAGAGTCCTAATTAGACCAAGAAGGTTACTAGCCCTCATTCCAAGGGTTTCAAGAGATCAGTAAGGAAACCATGAAAGGTAGGAATAAATTGACATCAAACATAGTTGAATGTGTAGTTTGGAAGCCTTCCCATCCAAATTTGTGAGAAGCATGGCCAAGGTGTGTTGAGTGTGGAACTTAGTGAGTTGAGGCCTAAGGAGGAGAGTGAACTAGTTGGAGAATCTACTTGGTAGAGAGATCTTTGGGGAAAGAGGAATTGGAGTAAACGTTCCTCTAGTGTAGGGTATTAGGAAGAACCCTAGAAAGGTCAAGATAAGGACCTTGTGGGAGTCCTCAAGAGAGTAGCGCTCAAGTGGAAAGATCTCAGAGCTAAGAGATTGCCCACTCATGGAATATCGACCTACACTTGGTCGATGATATTGGACCCTAAGTTATAGAGCACTTCATGAAGGTTGGTCTTCCAAAACTATTGTTATAAAAAAAATGGGCCACAAAACCTATAAAAGCAACATAAAGAAAGATGACTTTGAATCTAAAAAATAGAAGAGATCATTGTGTCATAAACAATAAAAATGAAAAATGATCAAAACCTTTGCTAAACATAAAGAAAAAAGTAAAAGAAAAGTAATACCCAATTCACAAAGGCCAAAAATATGTAGTGAAGAGTTAATACCAATCCATGAACTTACACACAAACTACTTAGATCTCAATTTGAAAAGTTGAAAACACCCAAGCAAATAATTAAACAATATTTTATAATGACCTTTAATAAAAAGAAGAGGAAGTTCTTCTCTTCAAAAAGCTTGGTGTTTTGTTAACATGAAGTTTTCACTAATTGCACTAAATGTACTACATGTGATCAAGATTAAAAATCTTGATCACATGTAGTATTACATGTGATGTAATATGAAATGACAAAAATATTGTTTTATCACTTAAGTGATTCAGACTTTTTTTATCACTTTGCAATATATGTTACATGTAAAATAATATGCATTGTTAACTAAAAGGTTTGATATTATGTACATGTTAGGTTTTTAACTCATTTTACAAATGTATTTGCATGCCAAACAATATGCAATTATGTTCAAATGGTTAGCTCACCTATTAATTTCAAAAAAAATAAAAATTGCACATTACATTGCATGTAAACAATACACTATAGTGTTCTAAAACTCAAACATAAATACAAGAATACAAAACTTAGAAACTTAACAAAAATGAATGAAACAAAAATGAAGATCTGTTTTTTGACAACAAAGACTTTAAAAAGAAAACAAGTTAATTTCATTTTTTGAAAACATATTTAGAACACATGAAACCATGCCTCTATCAAAACTTTGTAAGGCTAGTTGTTAATTCAACCAAAACAAAATTAATGACAACTATCATGATCATCAAAAGGTATTAAATTATTATCTATTTGAAAAGAGAGAATTATTTGTCTTAATGAGCAATTTGAATAGTCTATTTGAAAAGAGAGAATTATTTGTCTTAATGAGCAATTTGAATAGCTTGCCCCCAATTTATGGACTTGTCTCCAAACCAAAATTTTGTAGGGTTAGTCTTTAATTTCACTAAACAAAATTAATTGCAACTATCATGATTATTAGAAGGCAAATTGTTATCTATTTAAAAAGAAAGAACTATTTGTCCTAGCAAGCATTTTAAATAGTTTTTCCTTAATTTATAGACTTGTCTCCAAATCAAGTACTAGAAGTTTTTGCATGTAATTAATTGTTTCATTGCATAGCATGCACCTCAAATAAAATAACTTGCTTAGATAGGTGCTTCTTAGGTATATCATACTCGTTCTATATGATTTTAAGTTACCTAATTTGACTGAGATGAGCATATGTGACTACGCTAATTTATTCCACATCAATTGTAGACTACATCATCTCTTGGCACTATATCCCACTCGTACCTCTCATTTGACCAAATTAGAATCATCATCATATATATCCAAATGCTTGTATAGCACATAATAATTCTCTTATCTTAAATCTCTTTAATACTTTCATAGCAGCTCCTTAATTTGGGGTGGTAAATTCCATAGCCAGATAAATCTTACAACATAAATAGTCCTGCATTCATCACAACATTCTAATTTTTCAAGCCCTTCCAGATATCCAACTAGTAAGGGTCTATTTATCATTAATTTCTATTTAATCAAGATAAGTGAATATACAGATATCAAGAAAATTAGAAAACAAAGAAGAACAAAATATGGTGAATTTCAATTGCATTGGTATGTTGCACACAAATTTCCACATACCACAGCGTACCCATGAAGTAAAATTATAGTAAATAAATAAAGAGGTGTTTGGAGGAAAACTATCAGACCATCTGAGAACAGCCAAAAATGCAAGAAATGTACCTTAAAAAGCAAATCTCCAAATTGCCCCAACTAATAAATGGCATTCTGTCAATGATAGTCAAGAACCTCTCAGGCTCTCAATTTAATCGAAGCTTTGTTTAATGAGTAATACTCCAAATTAATTTTTACTATCATTTTGTGTATGCTATGCTAAAATCTGTACAGTTTGAAATCTGCCAATCGGCAGCACATGATATCATAGGGTGGTACAATCCAATTCAGAGAAAACACACCTCTACATGTTTCTGATTCATAAGGATGATAGTATGCTCTGAATGGTTGAAGGTATGCACAACTAGCATGAATCACAAGAGTTTTTAAGCAACAATCATGTCAGGGAGCATTCTTTTGATTTTGCATGGTGCCGCCACTTATGTTTACCGCCAACCAGGGCTTACTGCTTGATGAACAATCAGGAAGAACTCTGATTCGTGTACCTGAAGAATGCTTTGTAGGGGGTGACATATTACTTGCTTGGACCTCATCCTTAACTTTGTCTCCTGCCACATTAGTCCTATTGTGTAGCAGCTCTTTCTTTGATCCCATACTAAGTGCTTCTGAAGGTGGTGAATGGGATACTGTAGAAATATTTCTATGGAGACCATAATGAGAAAACTGACTATCAAGTTCCTGTGTGGCCTCTCTTTTAATATGATTTCTTAGATGAACTTGTTCGTGATCATCTGGCTCATAAGTCAATCCCTTCACTTTATTATCATGCAGTTGTTGAGTTGAAAAAGATAATCTTTTAGCTGGACCAAAAAAGAATGCGAAACAGGGCATTAGTTTGTGATATTTTCTACGCAAGAGTGTGGAAGATTTAAATCATCTCAAGGCTACAAATAACTCTTCACTACAGAATACAACGGTAAACATAAGCAACAAAGATCTTACCCTCTTCTTGTTTTATTCCGTATTCTACAACAATAGACTGCACTGCCTGTGGACTAGGACAAAGACAATAACTTTGTCTTCGAATAAAAGCATGATAATTGATTATTCAAGCAACCTCATTAGTTCCCAGAAAAAAATTCTTGTTTTAACTTCAAGCCATTGATTCATTTCACAATTGTCAGCCCGTTAACCTAAAATGCTGGAGCCAAAAAATATGCCGCGTCTCTATATTCCATTCTGTTTCTAGGATGGGGCAGCAGGAGAGAACTTATAAAATATTGGAAACATCAACTATTCAAATGATAACTAACGCATTCACCATATTCACAATATATAATTACATAACATTACAGAAAATTGAGAATTCACATGTGACATACAAATTAACCCCAAAATAATGTATATTATAGATCATTACGAACCTTGTGCTGATTCGAACAACAATTTGAAACTATTACAAGCTTATTCAATCATCAAACTAAGACATCTACGAGTTCCTTGTGAACAACCACACTAGAAACAACAATTGGAAGACCAAGAGTCACAACTTAGAATCCACATTTTACAATTAGATAAATACAACCAATGAAAGACTAAGGGCCACAGCTTAGAAATTCACAAAGATGTCCCTCTTGGAATTGAACCAAGGTCTCCACTATAAGAACTCATTGCTTCAACCAAGCTAAACCAAGCTAAACCCCTTGGACAAATTAACAAAAAAATTTAAAATATTTATATTTGAATTGTCACTGTCATTATGGATGTAAAACAAAAGACCAAAATAGAAACAACAAAATGACAAAACTATATATTCCGTAATTCATAGAACCCACTTTCACCACACAATTTGCAGCTGTTTTGAAACTGATATAGATATCTTAATTTCTTAGATACATCAATCAAAAAATGCCAACAGATATATGTCTCCAGGTGCTTATTTATTCTCAATAATAACTTTTTAAATATCCAAATGTCTTCTAGATAGATGTCTTTATCTCCGGTAATCATATAAATATAATTAAATATGATTATTTTTCTTATAATACTATCTAATTAACAAGGAATTCTATTTTAGATTCAATTGAAAATTTTATTTGAAGGTATTAAAATACTATTCATTAGATTTTGTTTTTTTAAACCTAGTTACAATTAGAATAGTATAAAAACTGATTATGATAGGTTCATCTGAAACTGTTCAGCATAGAAAAACTTTCAGAGTACTATACTTTAAGCTACAGGATCACCACTATACATGACTTACATCAACCCATTTAATCCACTTGAGAGTGTAACTAAAACGATATAAGATTTACAATGTTTATCAAAAAATTATATAAGGCTGATTATCAGGTTCAAGACATGCTATTCATTTGTGGTCGGGCCCCATCCATCATTTGAATCCAGTGTTTGTATGAAAGCTGCATCAAACAGTTCATCATTCCATCCTGCTAAAACATAATCATTATTCAACTTAATCTCATCACCATCAGTAATAAGTGGAGCAGGCTGCTGAATACTAGTAGAAATGGGCATATCCTCCATCATTCTTTCAATTTTCTTAATATCATTCGGGTCCATCATATCTTTGAACTGATCAAGATACTGGAAAGCCTTGACCTCATCTTTATGAATAAGTAGCATACCATCCCTAACCAGCATCATAAATTGGACCATAGAAATTTCCAGAGATTTTTTATTTTTCTTTCACCTAGTTACATATCTCTTGATTAAAATTATTTATTTACTAATATCTTTTTACTAAAGTCTGCCATAAAATTATTAAATTTATCACTTTTTCTTTAACACCTTGTGTCATTTCACTCTATGCTGCAACTGTAGCTATACCTCTTGGTGTAATGAACTGAAAACTTTAGTTTTTGGCATTTGCTATTTTACTTACATTGTTATACATCTCTTCATAACTAGCATTTCAAATACCATATGTATAGTATATAGTATATACAGCACCACCTCTCATCATCCCCTGATCGCCCAGTCCCCAGGACCTGTGTTATACCAATTTAAACAACTTAACATCAATTTTAAACTATCTGTAATTAAGACTATAAAGTCAAAACCTGTGGTTATTATTCTATAATCCTTCTAGACTTGGTGAAGCCAAACTATTAGGAGAAACTCCAGATGAGTTAACAAGGAGCTTTGGTGTTGAGGAGCACATTTAGAAGTTGCAGCACCATTACTTCCTCGAGATCTGCAAACAATTTACCCAACCAATAAGAAACAGATCTCAGCAGTAAAACTCAAAATATGTCAACTTACAATCTCTCCGTAGAACATCACATGGATGTCTGACATGCTTCTAATCCTCATTTTAATGTGGAAGACTCCTCTTAAATTTTAAACCTTTCCAATTTCCAAATTGGAGACAACTCAAATTCAATTTAAAACAAAAAAACATATATGTCTTACTTCATATCTGAAACTTGTGATAATATTAGAGTGGGGCAGCTGAAGGAGGATTGCAAAAAGGTTAGAAGTTGTGTACATCAATGCTTTTCCATAGATGGGATCCAAACAAGTAATCACCTTGAGGGGTAAGTGGAGGAATGTATGACAATTTGTCCACAGTTATTCCTATGATTACATGAAATCAAACAGTATGGAATTCGAACCAAATAACTCAATGCTGTCCCTGTCACAGATTTAGGCAACTATGACTGTGGCAAATGCATTCAGACTTCGAGAAAACAAATTAGAACCTCTGATCCAGGCCCTGAGAAGGTTTCTGATGTCCTCTTCAATCTCATTCAATCATAATTAGGCTCGGGAACTCTTTCATGCAACATTTTTTAACAAAATGATGTTCTTTCCCTCTTGCAGTCATGAAAAGTCACGAGACAGTCATGCTAGGACTGAGCATTTCTCCTCGAGTACACATCTGATTGATATGAAACAAAACCAAATGAAAAGACCATTTAAAATACTACTGAATTCCAAACTCTTAAAAAATTTCCAACGGTGAATATAAGAGTTATCAACCAATTTGTTTTAAAACCCTTGTCATGGAGGGTTTTATGACTGTTTTGAAAGATCTTGATTGATATCCCTCTCTAGTTCACAGCAGGGCTCAAAACATTATTCAAATGAAAGAGGATCCACACCACTTCACTCGCCAATTGATTTCGAATCAAAATTCAATACCATGTGACAGTTTCAAGGTTTTGCAGTAAAAACAACAATAAATTGCAATGCTTTCATTTAAAACTTTCATTCAAGCTCCCATTGTGTGTTCCATTGACCCAAAGAGGAACCTTCAAGCCTTTCCAATGTGGTTTCAACTGTCTCCAACCAAATTTTGGATTAGTTGGACATTGCTCCCATAATTGACAACTTCTTTTGCAAATTTAGATAATTTACCTTGTAGGGTCTTGTTCGTGGCTCCTGGCAAGGAAGCCTTCATGCTAATTAGGAAACAAAGGAGAATATCACCCTTATAGATAATAATTAGCTTGAATTGCCATGAAGTCGACTTCCACCGTGCATCTCAACTCTTAACTTCACCTTATATTATACCACCAAGATTTTTTTAGTGAGCCGTCACTTTATCCTTGGAATTAATCAATATGTATCCATCACAGACCTTAGTAAACACTAAAGATGAGCCTCAAAGTTTTCAAATGCCACGAGTTTATGCACAATGAGAGGTTGGCAGATCAAAAGGACCACCTCATTCATCTGACAGCAGGAATTCATAGTAGCTCTGCTGTGGTCGAAGTGGGAAAATTAGGTTGAGAACGTGATATATCAAGATTATTGCTATTCTTTATCGTCACTACCTTGTATCTGTAAAGTTGGAAAATTGAAGAGAACAATATATCTCATTCTTGATTTGTACGAGAATACAAACGTTAAGGGAGATTAGGAAACAGGTTGGGAATAGCTGAAACGCTTAGCAAAAGTAAACTCAAGTTTTCTGTTTAACTGGGAAGATTTAAAACAACATTCGACCACCCTGGTCATAGTAGGGCGTGTAAATTTCAGACAAGCTTCACAACTCTCCGTGTTGGCTGCATTGCTAGGGGACACTGAGGAGGGTACACAATGGATAAAGTTGGGAGCTCAATACAATTACTTGGTTCTGTATAAAGTCCTTACAGGCAACTGCTTCTGCTCATCCTTAGCAGAGTTAGATAGTTGTGTTTTCAATAATACATAAGGAACACGGTAGTTTTGCCAGCCGGCAATAGTAAATGTCAAACAAAGATAAAAACTTTCCAATCTTTTCTGAAAATCTTCTTTTGGTCCCTTTTGAATTCAGCTTTGTTACAAATTAATAGCCTTAACGAGAGCGTAGCAGGTAGAAACTCTGGTTAGTCATATCTATGTCTCTCTATACTACTGAGAAAACGGAACTGGATAGAGAAACATAATAATATTTTGGAGACCCACTACTTTTACTCTTTAGGAACTTTAAAAACTTGTTCTCATTCCAGTACTAGAGAACTAGTTGTATCATGATAAGAAGTGAATGTTCCTTCTTCAGTTAGCGAAACTGTGTACTTCTTAACTCGTCAGAACCATTCTTGACTAAGAATTTTTATCACTTTTGTTCCATGGGGCTGTTTGTTTTAATCCTTATTCTGGGACAAGAAAATACTTGTCAATATTGGAGCAAGTTCTGGAGAAATTCCTAGTTTTAGGGGATAGCCGCACAAAGCTGAATATTATTAGTGATTTAAACCTCAGGCCATCACGAAACACAAACAAAGAATAATCTATACCACACTGGTGATCCGTTTCCAGCCTAAGGAAACTTATTCACACAGATACGTAAGGACAGGAATATTTGAAACCACCTGCATACATTAAGCCAATTGAAAATTTGCACATTAGTAACCAACATTTTTTCTTGGGCTTCATAGTCATTTCATTAGAGAACGCATACGATGCACTTCTTGTAAGGGGTCAATTGATCACTTTGAAGGCAAACCACAACTAGAAGAACACACTCTCCATTGAGAGTAATGGAAGAAGTAAATAACTGACATGTGGAACCAGGCAGTCAGCCAGGAATTAGCAACGGACTCTGAGTTCAAAGGAGAGGAATTTGACATGGAAGGAGGGGGATGAAACTCAACAACTAGGGAATACAAGAACTCAAAAATTGTTCAAATGATGAAACCAGTTTTGAAACGGGTTGATTCATTGGCAAATAGAGGAATATGTAGTCTTCCACCTGAATTGCAATATGTTAGGAATTAAAGATCCAACATCAAAGAGTAACACTTTTCCTCCTGAGCATGGCGAGTACAAGGAAGGTGTGGCAAGGGTGGATGACACATTGGCCCATTAGTTCAATAGAGATAAGGCAGTTAAGTACGAAGAACCAAACATGCAAAACATAAACCTACGAAAGGAAGATGATCCAAAGACCATCTTGGTCGGGGATGACTAGGACCTCATACTCAAGACAACTGCATTCAGAATATTCATGAAACGTAAAGATGTTTTTACCTGGACGTACAAGGATTTGAAAGGCATACCACTAGAGTTGTGTGTACACTAGATTCCTCTCATATCAAGTGCCCAACTTGTACGAAAGAGGTCGTATTGTATGAATGAGAATTATGCCACCAAGGTTTAAGAAGAAATAGGAAAGATGATGGAGGCAAGCATCATTTTCAAGGTACAAATGAGTGAGTGGTTGTCGTTCATTTTCATCTTCATGAAGAAATAAACAAATCAAATCCTGATCCATGTGCATTTTAGATTTCTCTATGCGGTTAGCATCAAGGACCCCTTGCTCATCCCCTTCACTAACAACATTTGGAGGAGGTAGCAAGGTATGAGATGTATTCATTCATGGATTGCAAAGGCCCATGTGCAATGCACTGTGGAAATTAATACCAATCCGGTTGGGCCTTTGATGGTGAACAAAGATGAAGGGAGTTGTAAGGGTATGGGACTAACACCCTTAGTTGACAAAATATTTGTCCTTCCCACATGTCTATAATACAATACTTTGACCACATGGTCATGGTTTTGATCTTGCAAAAAGAGCTTGCTTAAGTATTTGCAATCCCATCAAAGAGTTACTATGCAATGAAACTTTCATCTAAAATGTCCTCGAAAGAGAAGAGGTTGTTGCTTGAACTGGTTTGCAAGCTCGACCTCTCACAATAGGAATGGAAAAGCTTGTGGAGTAGTAACAACAATAGGGGATTGACAAAATCATTTATTGTCTCTGTCAAGTGGAACTATATTATGCATTTGGTGAACAAGCAGCTTATAGGATCAATTTGGGTAGTATGGAAGATCAAATTGATTAATGGCCATATAAATGGAAGGGTATACAGTTGGGGTAGCCACTATCAAAACACGTAAGAGAATTTTTCATCTCAAACATAAAACATTCTACATGCTACACCATGTTATTGCATTGTTTTAGGAAGCCTTGAGGAAATACATGTCACTAGACCAGTGGAGAATGTGTACCAGCTAGCAAAGTGGAGCACTACAAACGAGCCATTTATTTCTGGATGCACCTCAACACTCTTACCATTGACAGCATATCAAAACCCTTTCAAAAGAGAGTTAAGTAGGAGGTGGCAGTGAGTATAGAGGACGGATGTCATATTCCTATTTTGAGATAGAATTTTAATAATAATTAAATTATACAATGTTAGTAAATAAATAATGAAAATAGAGTTATATTAAAACTAATACTAAAATATAAAAATAGGAGATAATTATTATTTAATCTATATTATCAATGAAATCATATTTAGTATGATATTTTAAATAATTAAAAAATAATAAAATCAAAATGAATAAATAAAGAAATTAAATTAAATACAAGAGACAATATTATAGAAAGAATGTTAACTTTCTAAATAGAAGTAAACAATATATTAATAATAAACACAAATAATTAAGTAAATAAATAATATAACATAGAATAATATAAATTAACTAAATCTAATGAAAAGTCAAGAGATATTTAACAAATATACATGACTACTTAAAATTAAGATATAAAAGGGAAGAGAGTTTATTTTAGAGAGGGAAAAAAAAGGAAGAGGAGAAGACAGGAGTTCAAAAAGGAAAAACGAAAGAGGAATATAATATGAAGAAAATAAGAAAGTGACTTTTTGAAAAGGATCTTGATTATGAAGTGTTGTGACTTTTCGAAAGGATTATAACTATGAAGTATTGTGACTTTATCTATTATGAAAGGTTGTGACTCTTGAGAAAGAAGAAACAAAAAGGGCCAAATAAGGATCCAAATGGACCATACATAGAGGAAGGTAAGAAAGGTATGTTTATGGATTATATTTTCTTAATTATAGTTATGAATTTGTTTGTTTATATATATATATATATATATATATATATATATAGGTAGAATTTGAAATGGATAACACGCGACTTAAAGATTTAAGATCAAGAGAGTGATCTTAATTCAGTTATAAGGCGGGAATATTCCGTAGATGTTAACATATGCATATGTGTCAAGGGCCCTAGATAGAGAAAGTCTCTTCTAGGAAGGACCTTAGAGGGAGCACTTCATAAAAGACAAAAAAGTAATCAAGGATCTAAGGATCCTCAAGAGGTTTATTGATCCTAATGTGGAGACGTCTTTAAGGTTGGGTTAAGATAGAGGGTAGAATAGTGAAATATATTTTATTATTGTAGAAATTCTAACATTGGTTTTCCAGATATTATTGTTCTTGCTAGTGGGGACATTACAGTGGTATCAGAGCCTATACAATAATAATATATATTTCACTATTCTATCCTCTATCTTAACCCAACCTTAAAGACGTCTCCACATGAGGATCAATAACCCTCTTGAGGATCCTTAGATCTCCAATTACTCCATCTTCTATGAAGTGCTCCCTTTAAGGTCCTTCCTAGAAGAGACTTTCTCTATCTAGGGCCCTTGACACATATGCATATGTTAACATCTATGGAATATTCCGGCCTTATAACTGAATTAAGATCACTCTCTTCCTAAAAGGACTCTCTTGATCATAAACAATTAATCATATTAAGTTCACTTTCTTCCTCAAAAGGGACTCTCTTGATCTTAAATCTTTAAGTCATGTGCGTTATCTATTTTAAATTCCACCTTTATATATATATATATATATAAAATCTACAAGTATGATTAATTAATATAAGTAAATTCATAACTACAATTAAGAAAATATAATCCATAAACATACCTTTCTTACCTTTCTCTTTGCATGGTCCATTTGGATCTTTATTTGACCTTTTTTGTTTTTTCTTTCTCAAGAGTCACAACCTTTCATAATAGAAATGTTTTGAAAAGTCACAACACTTCATAGTTATAATCCTTTCGAAAAGTCGCAACACTTCATAATCAAGATCCTTTTCAAAAAGTCACTCTGTTATTTTCTTCATATTATATTCCTCTTTCGTTTTTCCTTTTTGAACTCCTATCTTCTCTGCTTCCTTTTTTTTTCCCTCTCTAAAATAAACTCTCTTTCCTTTTATATCTTAATTTTAAGGAGTCATGTCTATTTGTTAAATATCTCTTGACTTTTCATTAGATTTAGTTAATTTATATTATGCTATGTCATATTATTTATTTACTTACTTATTTGTGTTTATTATTAATATATTATTTATTTCTATTTAGAAAGTTAACACACTTTCTACAATATTGTCTCTTGTATTTTATTTAATTTCTTTATTTATTCATTTTGATTTTATTATTTTTTAATTATTTAAAATATCATACTAAATATGATTTCATTGATAATATAGATTAAATAATAATTATCTCCTATTTTTATATTTTAGTATTAGTTTTAATATAACTCTATTATCATTATTTATTTACTAACATTGTATAATCTAATTATTGTTAAAATTCTATCTCAAAATAGGGATATGACAAAGGAAATGAGGATAGCAAGGAGGATATAGTGACAATCTCTTAGAGAGTGAGAGTGCAATGGTGGAAGGGTTTCAAGCCACAGGCAAGAATGAGGAAGGAGCAATTGTTGCAAAGAGGAAGACACCAATGGTAGCCAACTGGGAAGCCAGACCTCTGCATTGCCAAAAACTATATTTACTCTAGCGCAACTTCTATCCTCCATGCACCTAGTCACAACAGAGGGGGCATGTCAAGTACATCACACGCATAGGTTGATCAACTTTGAGGAAAAATAAAGTAGGGTCAAGTAGGCTTCGCATTGCAACCTCGTGAGTTGGACAAGCCACTCCTATAGCATTGGTGGTAACAGTTACAGTTAGAAATGTTAACCCTGTTGGTTCCCAAAACTGCAAATTGGAAATCCAAGAGCCTACCACTTCTTCTATAGGATTCCGCAATCAGTTATGGCCAATGAACAAGAATCGCCTTGATTCCCCTGCACTTTAGGCTCCGCTACACCTGGTCAAGTAGAACTTCTCCTCGAACCTAATCACTTGGTTCAAAGCTTTTCTATAACAAATTTAAGCTTTGGAGTTCTCCGACTGGCAAGGTCCTCAAACTCAATTAAAATGAAAACTGGATGCTAAGTGTTTGAATGTTTTGTATAAGGTTTGTTAATAATGGATTTGATACTTGTAGGAAGGAAGTTATAGATTTTCTGACTTCAATAATAAAAAGACTAGTGCCTCTACTCATCTAGGCAATAGAGTCAACTTCAGTGAATTTTCATGTACAACTTTATAATGTTTTACGCACTTTACTGCCAACAATTAAATAATAAAGATGTGACCGATCAAATATATACACAAATTAGTCCAGATTGAACTTTAACTCCTATGGTAGGGAGACAAACTGGACACAGATACGGAAACAACTTAATACTTCACAATATCTGTAATGATCAAATTTAAAATGCTAAATGACCATGTCCACTTATCTGACATTTAAATTGTATTCAGGATTCCAAAAAATAATTACAAAGGACGATTGGTCTGCAATTTAAATCTCCACGCCTTTAATAATAAACAAGGAACATTTTATTTTATTATAAAAATAAAATAATAGAATTTATATTACAAAGTCATATTAAACTCCTTATCCCTCCGTACAAATAATATAAAATGCTTCTTCAAAATATGAATGTTCTTCTGAATATCTGAATGTTATGAATTTATATTACAAAGTCATATTAAACTCCTTATCCCTCCGTACAAATAATATAAAATGCTTCTTCAAAATATGAATGTTCTTCTGAATATTTGAATGTTATATTTTTTATTTCCAAATACTCTATATATATTCTATCTAATAGAAGACCCAACTCTTCAAAAGAAAAGTCACATCTCTTTTTATAATAAATTATACCTCTTAATTTCAATCTCACCAAATTATTGATTGATATTTCCTCTAAATAGAAATGTTTATAACATTTCTAATGTTGACATGTTAATTTGCTTTAAATGGCCATACTTATCAATTTATCTCTGACTGGGGGTATGAGTTGCTTAATAATATATAGTTCCATTATTAATTCATTGAAGTATTATTTCAGGTGACACTTTGTACTGGCACATAGGAGAATTTATTTATTCTTGACAGAGCTTGATAGGCGACTTCTTCCATTAATCCCGTGCTTGATGGTTCCAACACACAATATGCCTATCTTCAAAGCTTTCGAGCTCAGCCTAATAAGCTTCTACATATAAAATGTATCTCCATGTTTGCACTTCTTGGAGGCTTTGAAACTTCTGCGATAAGCCTTCATCTTTACTATGTTATCCAAGTTGTTTGGATGTCGACGAAAACACCTATTGCACATTTGACGACCTTGTGTAACCCTTCAGATGAAACACAAACCTCCAGCAGCATTCACGGGGATTCCTGAGTGCATTTCTTGTAAATGATTACTACTTATTTCAATTTTAATACATCTATGTCACACTCGTATGATTCACTACATGAGTGGTTACTGTATACAACCATTTCATTCAGTCTGTTTGATACATATCATTTATTAGTCATTGTGTGATTGCCCTATTTAAACATTATTTGTCTTTTGTCATCAATCATAAGTCAAATCTGCAGGCCATGTGCGTTTATATCCATTCTAAATTTGGAGGGTCACGGTAATATTATCGCAACCTTTTATTGTATCCAAACATTCATTCCTGCTAGTACATTTGGATAGAATCTTCACTCCCAGTGATATCCTTTTAACCTGCAAATTTTGATGTAGGTCCGCTCTGATACCACTTGATGGAGGGCCACACCACTCTACCCACTCACAATCAAGAATGAAACAATATGAAGATAGAGATGACAAAAATGCTTCATAAAGCATCCATTAATACTTGAAAATTCACTACAAGAGCTTACACTTGAAGAGCTTCTATTTTCCGAACTTGATTACAAATGATAATAAGCCTTGCTTAAATAGGCACTTACCACCCCATGCATGGCTTATCCACAACCTTCTAGAATTCCTCCTACACAATATCCACAATCTTCTAAAACTTCCATAACTTTCTAGAATTACAACTAAGCACCACCATGTGGCCCAATTAGAAAATTACATTTCCTTTATGGATCACAACAAATATTAAATGCAAGATTTAAGAAACTTTCCACAAGCTTCTAAGATGCCACCTATACACCTCGATTAATGTAATGACAACTATTTTTCTTATTTTTCTATTTATGCCACCTATGCACCTCGAAAATAAAAATCCTCTTTCTTTTCTCCTTTTTATTTTTTTAATTATTTCTCCTCAAATTTTCGTCACTTTTCTCTCTCCTCCAGAATTTTTTTATTTTTTATTTTTTATTTTTTTCCCTCTTTTTTTTTTTTTTTTTTTCCAATAATTTTTCCATGCAAGATGCTCCTGCATCAAATTTATATGCCAAAGGTCTTGACACCATTTGTGTTTTTGTTTGGACCTACCGTTGCTACATATATTGTCATTGAAGATTGCCCGGACTACTCCCGATACCTCAATACATAATCTTTGTTGTTGTTGCATGGATTATTCAATGTAGAATGTTTTTGATTAAGTAAAACAGGTTTTATAGGGATCCTAAAACCTAAAAGTTTACAGCATAACAGAAAGGAAAATAAAAAGTCTAGCTAACATGAGATTGCTGCTAAAAGCCAAAAATCGACAAAAGGCTCGATGCCAGGAGGCAAAGGCTAGAAACCAAAACAAAGAACAAAACCAAAAGTGAAGCACACTATTGGTTGTCCTTCTCCAGGTCCTGCAAAGTTTTTGCAGCTTCATTGTACTTCTGACTATCCGCTCCTTCCTGGTTCCTGTTCTGGGTCTCCACCTGGTCCCTAGCTTCAGTCTGAGCCAACTCCACCTGCCTGAAATCCTTCCCATTCTTCTGTGCAGTATCCCTACCTAAGTCGGCTCTCATCAGAGTCACCCAAGTTGACAATATTCTCATTCAGAGTGTGCAGGGTGTCCACAATTTGTTTAGTCAGCACCAGGTGGATGGATTCGAACTTCTGGACTTTCTGTTCAACCAAGGAGAGTCTATCCTCTTGTCTGTCCCTGGTGTCCGGGCTGCCATGGATGTTCTAGTTACCAACTTGGGCAGTGTTCTTTCCTGTGGTCTCCTAAACCCTGCAGGTATTTTGACTGGTGTCTTGGTTGTTCTTTTCCTTAAGGGCCTCAATTTCCTGAAACAGCCATTTGATAGAGCGGAAATTGTCTACCAAGCAATTCTTCGCATTATTCAGGAAATTGAAGCCAGTTTCCCGCGTGTTGTCGGAGATGACCAATATAGCATGGTCAATTAACTCGTCATAGTGGGTTCTGCCGTCAAGGTCCTCCAACACTTGGATATTCACCGGTTCTTTGACAATACCCAGCCTAGCTCTGTCCATGTTGAAATTTCTCCAAGCCCTCCTCTTGTTCTTATTTTCCACCTCCCCACTTCTTTCCACCATAATTTCATTCAGGCAGGGATATGGGAGAGTCAAGGCCATGGGTTTCGGGAATCTGGGCTTCTTCTTGAATCAGGGCCTAGTCGGCCTTTCTTTTCCTGGGGTTACACAGAGGGGAAACAGGGGCAGCCTCCTCCTTGTCGCTATCCCTCCCCTTCTCCTCCTCACTCACATTGTCCTTCCCCAGCTCCTTGTCCTCTTCCTCTGAATCAGTTTCCGTCTCCTCCTCTTCCCTACTGTCAATTTTCTCCTCCTGAGGCTCAGGCTTGGGGGGAAGGGGGGGCGGCTCCTAAGACTCTTTCTACTGGGCGTACTGGACTTGCAAGCAACAGAGGTGGCTTTGGCATCCTCCGTTTTAACGAGTTGAACATCCTCCAAGTCCGAACTGGCAGTATCCTCCAATTCACTACCCGTGTCACCAAGGGATTTTCCTCTGGTATGGGCTTTCAAAAACTCGTAAACCAAGAGAAGAAGGCCTTCGTGGAGGGCGGGATTAGTAACAATTTTTTTCTTGAAACCCTGAATACCCTTAGACAAGGAAGTGTAAAGAAATTTGACTCGTATATGCACAAAAATTCTTTGTACCACATCTCAATATACTCGTTTATGGACCCAATGCCTTGATAAGCACACTATCATTTCTTTAACACATTTTCAAAGGTAATGTTGTGTGATATGACTTATGAAAGGTTCTGTAGACTATATACTGAAAACTCGGATGAAGTTCTCAATTAGGAAATCTTTCTAGATGTTAAACTTTCTTATTTTAATATCATCAATTGCTCTCTACTAATATATTTCTTTTCAGACATTAGGAATTATGTGTGCAGAGGTGACTTGAAAAATGAGAATACCATTCATTCTTCATGGGCTTCTCCATTCTCAGTTATCTATGAGATATCTGTGTGAAAGCTTAAACATTCTTATCAGTATCCATCTGCTTCACATACTACCAGTCCTGATGAAAAAGTCCCAAACTTTCTGTTCATTTTTTTCTTATCAGATCTGTACATTCTTCCATAGATTGGTTTGAATCTTACTGTACACCTAGCATAGGGAAATCATTGAAACATAAAAATATAATATTATTTGTGAGATAAAAAAGATCAGGTGCTTAAATGAAGACCCAAATTCGCCAAAATTTTTAGGCTCCGTCAAACCCCACCACTGCGGTGCCTACAGTGGAGAGTTTGGCCCCTGCAACTAAAGGATTATCCCTATGACAGAGGGTATGACCCCTGATGGAGCCTTAGTTTTAGCGTTCATTTTTTATAATGAAGAGTGGTATGTGGAGAGAAGGTTTCAGACTAAGGAATGATCCATACATTTTTATGCTTTTTAAAGCTCCATTAAGAGTTATTGCTATCAAAGATCATGAAATTCTTTATTTAAGCTTTGACATTTGACAACAGAACCTTTGGAGATTTGACAGATATGCTAAAAAGCAATCTGACCTATTTGGGAAACGCAGATGACTTTGGACTGCAAGCTCTTATGTGTTGAATAATGGACATTGCACAAAATTGTTATAATAGAGAGTTAGTCTTGTGTTTCTGGTAGTACAATTGCAGAGACTACTCTATCAGCCTGTGAAAACAGACCAGATTTCTGTTCTCATCTCTTGGAGATCATTGCTACAAAGAATTTGGAGAGTGCGGATGATGCACAGGTGACCTTGGCCAAGCAGAATGGATAGGTTCAATTTTATTTGGTGATCTTCCATACACAGATTATAAACAAAATCTGTGGGACCCAGTTGGTCGTTTGGTGGACCCTTTGTCAAGCAAAATGGCCTTGGGTGGTTACAAAAGAAAACTATGATTGAAAAAGATTCCACTTCTAATTTGTTCCTTCCATTCTTATAATACACAACGGTGAATGCCTTTTGAAGAAATTGATTTGGAATCCAACAAAGATAGGAAGCGGTCATTAGGCAACGTTTCTCGTGATTCGCAAGAGTTGTGTTCAGATCTATTTGACCAAATGCAGATTCTTGTGAAAAATTCCATACAAAGGCAAAATTGTCCTACAAAGACCAATGAAATTATCCTAGTTGATAGGTCCATTATGATTCTTGTCATCCATAAATTAGTTAAACGAATAACGAGAAGGAACAAGAAATAATTATAAATCGATTCTCTTTAAGGAGAAATTATACTTAGTCCTATGCAAATTGAATATGTGGGACACCGAATGTCAGAGACAAAGGGGATTTCTTAATATTAGATGCTGTCAATGAGAGACTCATCATGGGTTTCAGATTTATTTATCAAAGCAAGCAATATGAGATAATGTATATATAAGATTTAAGTTTGTGCCCAGCGGCAACCAAAGGTATTGGGGACTGATTCAAGACCAACATTGGACAAAGAAACAATGATTTGTTTAGTGACAAATCTTTGCCGATTTACAATACCGTCTCCTCGGTCGATCGTCATTTGGCGAATAAAACATATAAAGTCGATCAACTGCATTGCCAAAATTTTACATAATTTGGGTCCATAGCCCGGGCCAGTCACCTATTAGTTTACACGTAATTGGTCCAAAATCCCGGTCCAATTGCCCATGTAATATACCTTTAGGGTACAATTATTTTAAAGTTTTTGCTAGCCTTTACCTATTGTTTTATTATTGGACAACGCTATTTCACCATTTGGCATAACAAAATATTTTCCCTTCGGTTGGGTGTCGCCTACGATTTTACCGACGCGTCTCACCAACTAGGCTCGTTTAGCCAACTATTTTATATTTTGAGCTTACACAGGAAGCGTTGTTTTGCCTGCTTTTAAAAATCCCACTTGCAAATCCCGCGCAATTCACCCACAAAGTTTTATATATATATATTCATATGATACTTTTATTTTACAGAATTTGCTCTATTTTGATCTGGCATTTCTTATTGTTGTCGATTTGTCAAAGTTTCAGAGTGTTTTAGTGCATTGTCCAGTGACCACTACCAATCATGACTTGCGGTTTTCCTGAAAGGCCAAGGCCCACATTGCCAATTGTACAAATTTTTCAAGTAGGACTAAGGAAAAAAATTCCAACTGCTCTAGGTAATAGGTTGTCCAACTATCTTGCTCCTAATTCCTATAACAATTTAAAAAGTTGAAATTATAAAGGTCAACAACAAAATGTTTTTATTACTATCACTTACTAAGCAGTTAGTCATATGATTGAGTAGATGACCCAAGGAGGTTTTCTAAGGTGCTCCATTTTGCATCATTTGGAAGCTCTATTTTATGTAGGTTGTACAAAAATAGTTGTAACCTCATCAGCAGTGCATACTTCAAAGAGATATTTTTATATCAATCGAGCAATTTATCTATAGTTGTGTTCAATGTTGACAATGGTTTGATGCAACATGCAATTCTTTCTGAAGTGGTTTCCTCTGGCAAGTTGCCTAAATCAGAGGTCATGATGTTCTATAACTTTTTTATGTAATCTTATCTTCCACAGAATTTTCTTTTTGAGTTAGCTGGATTTGGTAACCCAACATTTAGCATGTAGAGTATGTTGCAATTCATCTTCATCAAGTCTTTGGAAGCAGGTTTCATAGCTTTGTCTACTTCCATTAATTTCTCATAATTTTGCATGTCAGTTAAGGCCATTACAAAGGCATCGTGGCGGTTGTTTATTCCCTAGCTTGCCAATTCCCTATCACTGGATCTCTATACTTTATACAATATTTGTTTCATAGTATTATCTATGGAACTTGGGAAGATCCTTTTTTTATCCTCGACATTTTTTTTTACATTTTCAAAGACATCTCTGATATTACTATTTAATTCAAGCCTTTCAAACAAGCTATCAATGTTCTGCATTAATTTCTCCCAATTTTCCTATTTGATATGCTTGATCGTGTTTCTTAATCTATCCTTCACATGATGGTCTTTGGAAGATGTAGTTATATTTTGTGCAATTGCATTCTCCATGTATTTTTTCATTTCAGACATCTTCATTTCACTCTTTTTTTCTTATTTCCTTTGCTTTTCCATGCCAATAAGTTGATCTTTTCCTCTCATCATCCAATTCCTTCTTCAAATCTTGGATTGTCTTTGCAATAATCACCTCTTTTTTCTTTTCATCCTCCAATTCCTTTTTTAAATCATGGATTATCTTTGCAATAGACTCCTCTTTTTTCTTCACATTCTCCAATTACTTCTTCAAGTCATGGATAGTGTTTGCAGCAGACTCATTTGACGCAATGCAAGGCAGGAGAATCCCCAAAGGAGATGTCCTAGCCCCCAACAAATAACCACACAACGGAAAAACAATACATGATACAAAATTTGATACCAAATCATGACTCTTTATTCATAAAATAACTATTACATGCAATGTGTCAGGTTTTAAGGCCTTCTCGGTTACGACCAAATACAATAGCAATTACAGTAACATTTCTGCAAGATCCCTCAAGATCCAATCCAAACCCTAGCTAGTCCAAATCTACACTTTGGTAGAAACCTCCCAGATCTCAATATTTCTCGCAAGCCACAAAGCAATCTCCTTGTTTCTAAACTACAACCACTAGCTCTTCTTCAAACTCGCAACTCCACCACAATCCTACTGTAAACTGCCTCACATTTGACGCTCTGTCCACAAACTCAGGAAAACTCGCTCTTCAGCTACTCTCCAAACTCACTCCTATATTAATGAATCACTCCATGAATGAATGCCTAAAAGACTCCACAAGATCCCCTACTTATACCCAACTAAGCCACAAGTCGACCTAGCAATTACAAATTAAAATAAACCCCTCTAAATATATGTTGAGCCACAAGTCAGCCACAACCCAAATTAAATACTCATACATAAATTAACTACCAAAAGTCGGCTCACAAACAACTCGGCACCAACAAAAACCAAGACCAAGCCGAGCACCAGTAAAACCAAGCATCGTCGAGCTCCCACAAGCATTGCTGAATTCCAACGCATGCCGAGTGCAACAGACCATGTCGAGCTCCCAGACCATGCCGAGCACCAATCCTTCTTCAATCGAGTATCAGTCCAAGCACCCTCCATAGCAACTACTGAGCCTCCTCCCATGAACTCCAAAGTAGTCACCGAGAAAACCCAAGACGCTCCTGCATCAGACTCCCCAAGTAAATAGAAAAGTGTGTCCCACGCTTTGATGCCCAAAGAAAGATCAACAACCGTCTTCATCTTCACCAAAGGCTTCCACTCCAACAGGGACAAGAAAACCAATCTGCACATCATCCACATCTGCATCGTTCTGTCAAACACCAGCATCTCAATCATCCAATTAGCATGCTCACTCCTAGGAACAAACTGAACATAATGCTTCAACATCAAATCATCATCCACATCAACAACTAGTGAATCCACACCAGCAACAACAAACTCCACATTAGCAACAATATGTAGATCTCCATCAACACATGCCAAACTCACAACACCAACAATCTCATTGCTCACAACAAGATGCTCTGCAACATACAACATACAACTCTTCACCAACAGCAACCGGATCATCCACGACCAAGTGCTCTGCAATCTCCATGTCAGACTCAACCAACTGATCATGAAAACCAACCTCCATCCCAACATCAACAAGGTTAGTAATATCCTCAGCAACAACCTCCAGTTGCTCTACAGGTTCTGTGTCAGACTCCACAAACTGATCAACAAAACCAACCTCTTCCACCACCTTGCCATGCCATCTTTTCTCACAAACAAGTCTCTTAACCGGTCAGACAACTCTCTTCCGGATTGGTAGACTTCAACACCACAAACATCCACGAAATGCCTTCCTCACCCCGTCCTTAACTTAATCAGCCAAGCTATCTTCAAACCGAACAGACATCTCAGAAAACCTCCTCTCCACCACATGATGGAGATTCACAATCATCTCAAGGTCCAATCCTATCAGAGCCATCTCCCAAGATCTTCGTAAACCCTTTGCAACAAATCCATCCCACACTCCTTGTGATAAACCCAAATTGTTTGCAAGTCAAATCGCAACCTGCCACCTTGCATGAACAATCAGGAACCACATCACAAGTCCAGGACCACGGATCTGCAATACACAAACTCTCTACCATCATGCCTCAACAAGATTAGTCTTCCATATTCGCATCCATCGATCCATCTACAAGCCTTCTACAATTGCAAGTCAGAACCACGATCTGCCACCTCGCAACCAAGAGATCTAGGACTCCAAAAAGAAAATCCACCACCACATCAAGATCATCTCAGATCTACTTCTCCAACCCAAGTCCTAGTGCAAACTGCCACATCTTCGGCGATCTGTCTACACACTCAGGAACAATCTTTGCTCTGATACCACCTGACGTAGTGCAAGGTAGGAAAATCCCCAAAGGAGATGTCCTAGCCCCCAGCAAATAACCACACAACGGAAACATAATACAAGATACACAATCTAATACCAAATCATGACTCTTTATTAATAAAATAACTATTACATGCAATGTGTCAAGCTATAAGGCCTTCCCGATTACGGCTAAATATAATAGCAATTATAGAAACAATTCTGCAAGATCCCTTAAGATCCAATCCAAACCCTAGCTAGTCCAGATGCACACTCTAGTAGAAACCTCCAAGATCTCAACTTTTGCTTGCAAGCTACCAAGCAATCTCCTATTTTCTAAACTGCAACCACTAGCTCTTCTCCAAACTCACAACTCCACAATCTTGTTGTAAACTACCTCACATTTGACGCTCTATCCACAGACTCAGGAAAACTCGTTTTTCAGCTACTCTCCAAACTCACTCCTCCTAAATGAATGAATCACTCTATGACTGAATGCCTAAAAGACTCCACATGACCCCCTACTTATACCCAACTAAGCCACAAGTCGGCCTAGTAATTACAAATTAAAATAAACCCCTCATATTAAAAATATGTTGAGCCACAAGTCAGCCACAACACAAATTGAATAGCCATACATAAATTAAATGCCAAAAGTCGGCTCACACACAACTCAACACCAACAAAAACCAAGACCAAGCCAAGCACCAGTAAAACCAGGCATCGCTGAGCTCCAACAAGCATTGTCGAGTTCCAAAACATGCCGAGTGCAACAAACGAAGCCGAGCTCCATAGACCATGCCGAGCTCCCAAACCATGCCAAGCTCCCAGAGCATGTTGAGCACCAATCCTTCTTCAACCAAGTATCAATCCAAGCACCCTCCGAAGCAACTATTGAGCCTCCTCCCATGAACTCCAAAGTAGTCACCGAGCAAACCCAAGATGCTCCTGCATTATCATCTTTCTTCAAATTTGCCAATTCCTTCTTCAAATCAAGGATTGTCTTTGTTGTAGACTCCTCTTTTTTTTCACATTCTCCAATTCCTTCTTCAAATCATGGATTGTGTCTGTACTAGACTCCTCTTTCTTCTTATTCTCCAATTCCTTCTTCAAATCAAGGATTGTTTTTGAAGTAATCTCCTATTTTTCTTCTTATTCTCCAATTCCTTCTTCAAATTATGGATTGTCTTTGTTATAGACTCCTCTTTTTTCTTCTCATTCTCCAATTCCTTCTTCAAATTATGGATTGTACTTGCAGTAGACTCTTTTTTTTCCTTTTCACTCTCCAATTCCTTCTTCAAATTACTGATTCTATTTGTAGTAGAGGAGTACTTTTTCCTTTCATTCTCCAATTCAATCTTCAAATTATTATTTTCCTTAACAGTAGAGTCAAGGTCATTTTTCAATTTGTTGTTTACTTGTGCACTATTCTCTATAAACTTGACCAACTGTGCAGTAGAGGCTTTTTCGTCTTCGAATTTCTTTTTTCTATCATCAAATTCTTTAGTCAGTTTTTTCAGTTGTTTATCCATCTTTTCTTGCTGCCCAATTGCCTCTGTGAAGAAGAATTCTTTATCCTATTTTGTAATGCTTTGAACTTATTATTTGATGCTTTCTCCTTGGCCTTCACATTTTCCATGTCTGCCTGTAACTTTTCTATTTGCTTCGTAGCCTTCTGTTTTCCCTCTCCACTTTCAAAAATGTAAAGTAGATCATTTTGTTAGTCTCTTGATATACTAATTTTGCTAATATTTTTCACATTCAAGAAATCCAGTTGGAGATTGGTAACTTGTACATCATTAGGATTTATTGGACTTTCTGGTGGACTATTATCTCTAGCTAGGGGCATAACAACCATAAAGTTCATCATTTCCGTGTTTGGGTTATATGTTGGAAATATACTGTTAGTGTTAGATGCCTAATGTTCAAAAACTACATCACTTTTAAACCTCTTCATAACTTGCCTATTTATTTTGTTTGTCTGACCAAATTTTGTTGCAAAGTCATTTAAACGAAAATTTGGGTTGCTTGACACAATTGAGTGTTTGAAAGGTGAATTATCACTTGTATTGATGTATGCTCATCCAACTCTAGTTACTCCACCTACAATTGTATTTTGAGGATTGCCAACAACCTGAAGATGACCTGTTCCAAATCCTGGTGTTTTTGGACTATTTTTAGGGATTTGTCTAGAAGCTACTGATGCATACATCTTTGTAGACATTGTTGTCATTGCAATTGTCATAACTTTTTGCTTTTTTGCACTTGGTTCACCAGTGCCACTACCAGTGGGATCAACTTCAACTAGTTTGAAGATTTAACATGTATTGTATTGGGATGACCTTCAGATGTATAATGGATTTTTCCCTTTCTAGATGAATCATCTTCAATCTCATCAGAAAGTCCAATAAGTGGCAGTGGATCTGGTATTGCAATTGGATTCAAAGCCCTTCACCTCTTGGACCAAGGGGCCCTATACCTGCATAATCCATGTTTTGCCTCATAGTTACCCCTTTAGAATACGTTTGTTTGATAGGATCACTCATTTGAAGTTTAACAATATTTCTTCCAGTCTCAGTCGACCCGGGATCCTAAGTACCTTGAATGTCTTCGTCAAAGTCAGAGTTATCCTGTCTTTGACTGCCACTACCTAATTGATATACTACAAATGGATGCACTTTATTCCAATAATCGCTAAAACATTCATCCTCCTCAATTTCCCCAAAAACTGTCATTTTGGTTTGACACCAATATTCAGATTTGCATGCCTCTATAATTGCTTTTGACATAGATTTCTCAGAAGGTTTAATTACTTTCTTGTAGAAATTGATGTCACAAGCTTTCATTTGTCTGACTCTGATATGTGCAATGCTGTAATTTGGGATGACGATTCTTGCATTGAAATATTATTCTTTGCTACATTTTTCTCCATCTCTTTCTTAACCTCATCCCATGAATCCATGTTTTTAAACTTTTTTACCAATGACATCTCCTAATTCTGATATTTACTTGCAGAGTTCCCATTGGCAATAAGTCTTGTTTTTATTATATTGAGTGGATCACAATTCCAGTTACTGACAAGATCAAAACTAAAAAAATTAACCAATTCATTTGCCACATTGAAAGTTGTTCCCTCAAATGTGAGGCCTCCAACTGCAAAAGGCAAGGAGAGAAATATCATTTTATTTTGCTATCCACTGAACAGTTCATCTTCGCTCTCCATTTGGCATACATATTCCAATGCAGAAACCCTCTCTATCACATGCATTGAAATTTTGTATGATTCAACTGCAGAACCGTAAAACCTTAACACAGTATATGTTAAAGTGTAGCTTCAGTAGAAGTAAAGTACACAATATTTTTAGTATATGAATCTGTGATTTCTAGACACACACACACACATATATATATACACAACAATGCTCTCTTCTTCACCAGCGATACAAACACTATTTAGAATATAATACAGCCTATACATATCCAATTTGGTTTGATATCAGGAAACAAATATTTTATATCACTGTTTTGGACTGTAATCTAACTCAGATTCAATAAGCACATATATTATACTCAAAACCTACTACTGAACCAGATGAGAATCCTTTAGTAGAGAATGAGAGGGAGAATGATTCTGAACATATTACACCTATTATTCCAAATTCAGAGAATACTGAAAATCCTAACAATAAAAAGAGGCCGCTTTGGGCTAGAAAAATGATAGAAGAAAATCATATAGAACCTAATGAAGTAGTCAGAGAAAACAAGAGAACAAGAAATCAATCATGCTATGTAGCACTACCCTTTGAACTCATCAAAACAAAGCCTACAGATGTTGAAGAAGCCTTATCAAGAAAATCTTGGAAAGATGCAATGATAGAAGAATATCAATCAATACTAAAAAATGGTGTGTGGGATGTTGTACCCAAATTGAAGAATAAATCAATTGTCTCTTCTAAATGGCTATACAAAATCAAGCAAGCACTTGGCGGAAGAATTGAAAAATACAAAGTCAAATTTGTAGCTCACGGATTCTCACAGAAGGAAGGAATTGATTTCAAAGAAACATTTGCTCCACTCACCCGGTACACATGTTAGGACTATTATAACAATTGCAGCATCGAAAGGGTGGAAGATACATCAAATCGATGTCAAAACAACATTCTTAAATAGTGAAATTAAACAAGTATATATTGACCAACCAGAAGGATCCATCACTCATGACAAAAATTCTGATGTATGTAATTAAAGAAATCACTATATGGCCTTCAACAAGCACCCAGGGCACAGTATGAAAGTATAGACAGTTATCTCACAAAATTAGAGTATTCAAAGAATTAAGTTGATCCTAACATATACTTCAAAATAAATGGAGACGATATGATTATTCTTGTATTATATATTGATGACTTGCTAATAATAGGTGAAGAGCATCTTATAGCTAAATGCAAATACAAAGTAACAACAAAATTCGATATGAAAGACCTAGGACTTCCTCATTACCTCCTAGGCCTAGAAGTTTGGTAAAAGGAAAACTACATTTTCTTAAATCAAGGAAAATGCACTGTTGATATTTAAACTATGGAATAATGGGTTGTAAACCAGTAACTACTCCTATGAAAGCTAATCTACATAAACTAAAGAATAACGGATTTATATCTGAACCTACTAATCCTACTTACTACAGGCAGATTACTGGATCACTAATCTACTAGGTTAATACTCATTCTGATATCTATTATGCAACTAATACTCTAAGCTAATTCATGTGTGAACCAAGGAAGATACATCTTATGGCAGCTAAGCACATCTTATGATACCTAAGAGGTTCAGTTGGTATGGGACTCAAATATGATCAAGTTGAAATCAATCTTCATCGATACTCAGATTCTGATTGGGCAGGCAACTCTACTGAACGTAACAGTACCACAGGATGTTGTTTCAATCTTGGATCTGCAATGATTTCTTGGTTTGGCAGGAAGCAATCTTCAGTCGCATTAAGTTCCACTGAAGCAAAATATATAGCCTCTTCCATTGGAGCCAGAGCAGCAATATGGTTGTAGAAGTTGCTAGTTGGGTTGTTCAAGAAACCCTTGAAGCCAACTATCATCCACTGCGATAATCAAGGTTGTATCAAGCTTTTGGCAAATCCAGTTTTTCACAATCGATCTAAGCATATTGAGATACCATATCATTATATTAGGGATATGGTAGATCGAGATTGTAACAAGCGGTTTTCCATAACAAAATAGGACAATCGTTAAAGAGTTTTCCCCAACAAATAACTGAATTCCTTTTCATGGGACATTAATTGCTTTTAATGGTTAATTGAAATAGTTTAAATAACGATTAACAGAAATAACTATAATAACGATTAACTGATCATCAAAAATAACTATAATAATAATTAATTGAAATAACTGTAACATTGATCATCAGAAATAACTATAATAACGATTAATTGAAATAACTGTATCAATGATCAACTGTAATAACTGGATCAACGATTAACTATCTTTTCCTACATACAAGTAAACGCTTAACATGAAAAGAAGAACATACAAGTAATATCCAATGAGTCTTTCGTCGATTGTGCAAGCCTTGGCTTTCGGTAAGAGAAGCATTAACTTAGGCTTAACCTCCCAACCTCTGACCATACTTATCCCTGTTACATCCAAATTTTTGACTTAATTTAAAATGTAGTCGTTGAGGTTCACATGAAGTCAGTTGACTGTTACATTTGTTATAATCCTGCAAAATGGTAAGATGGTTAGTCGCTATAATTTCATGTGAAGATAACATGCTAATTGATTATTTATCATGAATTCATGGAATTGAAAAGGCAGTTAGCCGTTATGATTATTTATAACTTGTTATGATAATATGATTTAATCGCGAAGAATTTCCTTGTAGGAAGCACATCGAAGGGGTGGAAGCATTGTCAGAAAAGAATTAGGCACAGGAGCATCACCATCACTAGGCAAATGGATTGAAGACCTAGCGACTTGAACATTAAGATACAATCGATAAAACCGCATGAGCTATTAAATAAACAATTTAAAACATAAAATAAATTAATTTAAAATATAATGCGTACCTCCAAAGATTTTAAATGATCTTTCACCATATTATTATAATACATATCTATGTACGTACACATAGATATAAAAATGAAGTGACACCATAATATTATTTTCTTATAATAAAATGATGCCACCTCACCAATATATTTACATGTACGTATATAAATATAAATCATAATAATTTTCGAATTATAACCTTCCAACTCTTTTTCCATCTTTTATTCTTTTCCTTGTTTGAAACCAATTGAACACTTGATGTTTTTATTTGACAAATATTCTTTAAGTTACAGAAGCCAAGGAGTCACATTATTTTCTTGATATAGAAAACTTGAATGAGAGATGGGGGTTATCTCTTTTCATGCACCCGACTGCCTTCCTCTCAATTCTGACTCTCTCCCTTTTATTCCGACTTTCCTTCATAAGTCAAAACACCTGCAAAAACCATTTGGAGAATCACTGCTGCCATAGCATTCCAAGTTTTTATTTTACAGTCTTGATTGCAAAAAACGTGATACATTTATGCATTGGATATTGGTGCCTAAAAAACGTTTGTGGGAGGCTGAATCATAGCGGCCAACTAGGCTCCTACTAACTTTCTTTCCATAAAAGTCTCAAGTTATGTAATCAAATATTTTCCCAAGTTTGCTTAGTATCTTTCATGACAATTGCAACTGTTTTACCTGACTTGTTACAAGCTAGAGTTGACGTTGCACCAAAAGATCGATCTGTTAATGCCCGATACAACCACTAGACTTATAGAACACACAAGAGGTCGATAAGCCATGTCACGAATCCCGAAGGGAAGGCTAGCGGTTAGTCCAACAATTCCCCCCTCAACATTACCCGAGGAGATTTGAACCTATGACCAAACTCTGATACCACTTGTTACAAGCTAGAGTTGTCGTTGCACTAAAAGATTGACCTGTTAATGCCCGATCCAACCACTAGACTTATAGAACACACAGGAGGCGGTTAAGCCATGTCACGAATCCCAAAGGGGAAGGCCGGTGGTTAGCCCAACATGACTTTCATATATTATTATCACTTTTTCCTTGTTCATTCCAGCTTCAATCCATAAGAGATACTCTGCTTAAGCAATCAAATTTTCTGCAATTTCATTCGAGATTCTTTACTTTTCATAGCAGTAAGCAACAGTATTTATCATGATGATATTTTGTTTGACATCTTGTTTGATATTATAGATTTGATCCTCTTTTAAATTTTACTTTGTCATGGCAAGTAAAAGCCAAGAAAACATAGTATGAATCCATTAATCATTATGCCAATGGAGATTAGAATTAAATAATAAATTTTGCAATCTTTAAGAATATCATTTTCAAATCACAGATTGTGATAAGCCAGAATATATATATATTATTCATGAATTTGTTGAGAATCAACAAACAAAGCCGATTGCTATAAGATACGAGCACCTAAGATTCACCAGCTGTATAGCCATGGAAAAGGTGAAGAGGTGAGATGAAGTCTGCAATGACATAGAAATAAAAATCAAATATGATACATTAAATCTGGAATAATATCATTTAATAGCTCATGCATGATCGTATTTATTGTATTCTCATGTTGTCAAAACGAGTGGTGTAATTAGATACTAGAATGCTTAGTAGATGACAAGATGTTTCATGTCTATTCCGGGTAGAGAGGACCTTTCTCATCAGAGATTATGTGGGGATAAGTTATGATCCGAGGTTGGGTGGTTAAACCAGTGACAATGTTTCACCTCTCCACAAGTTGTCGAATGTGCAACAGACAAAAAGATAAGCTATGCATTCAAACGTTTGTTGGAAACATGTAATTTTACTTTTACGATGTATATTCAAGTAGAAGGTAAGATTAATTGAGTTGTATAATCGTTATAGTTATTTTTTTAAATGAAAGCAATTCTTATCGTCAATATAATTGACAACCAGTTAGATCGGTTGATCTTCTAACTGAATATGAAATATCTCTATAGGATTGTTATTTCAGTTTTCCATATATAAAAATAATGATTATGAGCATATCTTTTAATCTTATGTTAATGCCACAATTTAGCAAATCTGAAGGGAAGGAATGATACAGTGGTATCTGATGCCCTAAATGATCCAATGGTAATTGATGCCCTAAATGATAAAGTGGTATCTGAAGCCCTAAATGATACAGTGGTATCTAATGCCCTAAATGATACAGTGGTATCTAATGCCCTAAATGATCCAATGGTAATCAATGCCCTAATTGATACAGTGATCTGTGATGCCCTAATTGATATAGTAGTATTTAATAGTAATCATCATTTGATTTTGATATAGCGGTATTGGATAGCAGTCATCATTTGATAATATTATAGTGGTATTTGTGGACTAACCTGGGTGGTTGCAGAAGCATCCCTAAATTGATTTTGATCTTGAATTCCATGGTATGTAGATTTTTATTTCCATAGTAAATTCATTGATGGTGTTTTCAATTCTTAGTTATGAAATTTTGTTTATCTGATTTTAACCGTAAATCTCATTCACATGAACATGATTGACATAACTGTTTTCATATGAAAATGAAGTAATATCTGTAATTCTTGGATATGTTAGTTGTTAACTAAGACTCGGGAAAAGAGGTTGTTACATATGGTATCAGAGCGTTGGGTTTAACGCTGAAATCTTGGGCCCAACACTGTTCTTGAGAAACTGAAAATGTAATGTTGAAAAAGATTTATTTTACATAACTAGATATTACAATCAAAACTAGAAAAATCACACTGAGAAATCATCCAAAATAGCCAAAGAAGGTCTAAGATGAAATGGATAGATGGATAAACTGCAATATCATAAAGATGAAACAGAACTAAAAAAATGACATGATTGGCAAGTCGAGCGGTGGTGATTGGGTTGTTCATTTGCCCATTTAAATCCTTGGCCAAGGTAGATTAAAGGCATGCTTGCCTAAATTGGATCACTAAGACGTTGGTGGTGCCAATTGACAGAATGATGGGTTGGTGGAGGTGTATGCTCAACTTTGACTGTTACTAAGCGGACACTCTAACACTGGGATGCTTGGGTGGCAGAACCAAAATGGTAAATGTGTCTTATCCCAAGAGGGAGGGTCAGCAGAGAATGAGAAGATTAAATTGGGTCCAAATGTTGAGGCTTGCACAATACAAATCAGCTCCTATAACCTTGATAAGATGTTATGAAAATCCTGATGACGGCTAAATATTTCTTTTCAATTGAATGTTCCCAACATTTACTTTATGCAATTATATTCCTATTTATATGAAATGGTAGTAATATTTTATCATCTATTTTTGAACTTGAATTGAAGGAAAACAAAACTGTGAACCATGATCCTTTCTGATGTTGATTAAACAACAAGATCATTTTGTGCTCTAGTATGGAGTAAACACATTTGCATAATGAAACTATCAATGCTTAGATGTAAATTTTTCCTTGAAACAATTACACTGACAAGATGGACATGAAAGCCTAGGTCACACAAATGGAAAAGATAAACTTCCAAATATTTACAAATGAATGATGAGCTACTCGATAAGAATCTTATGATTTCTTTCAGATGCTTATGATCTTGATTAGATGTATGACGATCTTGCATAGTATATCATGGTTTTACCCTTTGACACACTACTATACATGTATAATGCACATGTGATGTTGACTTTACATACTGAGCTATTGTATATTGTTTTGGAGATGAACTGTATATTCTATCATGAGATAAATATTCTAATGGAATGTTATTGTGATAAGATGGGCATGAAGGAGGAGATTACATAAATGGACAACATGGATCTATTAACTATTTTTTAGGTAAGTTTGCAAAGATGATCTAATCATTATTGAGTGCCATATGCCAAATGGTATGTACAAGTGACTTAAATTATGATCTAGAACTTGCTAGCTGAGGAATTCCAATTTTGAATACTTATCTTACTCTTGGTTATTGAACTCTGAAAATTCTCTTAAATGAAGATATCAATATGGAATCGAACTAATGATATGGTGAGTGTCTACATGATTATGATAGGAATATGAGATAGAATCAACACAATTGATGCTGAGATGGCCACAAGTACAGCAAAGTGAACTCAGGTGAGTATGTGGTTAATTTTATGATATCATGCAAGTATCTTTTTGGAAACATTGAAGTAAAAATGGACCTTGAGTTTTGATCATGATTTAGATTTTGATCCAATTTTGAAAAGAAATGATATCATGAAGCTATATATACATCTTGTATTTGGAATATTCGTTTACTGTTTAATTTGTAGAGATCATCGAGGACGATGAAACACAAAGAGGAATGGTACGTTACATTACAATTTTTAATACTCCTTTAAAATGTTCGTTACAATTTCAAGTTCATCGAGGACAATGAAACACAAGGAGAATGGTATGTTATATCCCAATTTTTGACCTAATTTAAAATATAGCCGTTGAGGTTCACATGAAGTCAGTTGACAGTTAAATTTGTTATAATCCTACAAAATGGTAAGATGGTTAGTCGTTATAATTTGATGTGAAGATAACATGCTAGTTGATTATTTATCACGAATTCATGGAATTGAAAGGGTCGTTAACCGTTATGATTATTTATAACTTGTTATGATAATATGATTTAACTGCAAAGAATTTCCTTATAGGAAGCATATCGAAGGGGTGGAAGCATTGTCAGAAAAGAATGATACAGGAGCATCACCATCACTGGGCAAATGGGTTGAGGACTTAGCGACTTGAACATCAAAATACAATCGATGGAACCGCATGATCTATTAAATAAACAATTTAAAACATAAAATAAATTAATTTAAAATATAATGCGTACCTCCAAAGATTTTAAATGATCTTTCACCATATTATTATAATACATATCTATGTGTACACAGATATAAAAATGAAGTGACACCATCATATTATTTTCTTATAATAAAATGATGACACCTCACCAATATATTTACATATACGTATATAAATATAAATCATAATAATTTTCGAATTATAACCTTCCAACTCTTTTTCCATCTTTTATTCTTTTCCTTGTTTGAAACCGATTGAACACTTGGCATTTTTATTTGACAAATATTCTTTAAGTTATGGAAGCCAAGGAGTCACATCATTTTCTTGATATAGAAAACGTGAGTTAGAGACAGGGGTATTTCTTTTCATGCCCCCGACTGCCTTCCTCTCAATTCCAACTCTCTCCCTTTTATTTTGACTTTCCTTCATACGTTGAAAACCTGCAAAAACCATTTGGAGAATCACTGCTGCCACAGCATTCCAAGTTTTTGTTTAGTAGTCTTGATTGCAGAAAACCTGATGCATTTATGCATTGGATATTAGCGCCTGAAGAACATTTATGGGAGACTGAATCACAGCATCTAGCTGGGCTCCTACTTCCTTTCTTTCCATAAAAGCCTCAGGTTATGTAATCAAATATTTCCCAAGTTTGTTGAGTATCTTTCATAACAATTGCAACTGTTTTACCCGACTTCCATATATTATTATCACTTTTTCCTTGTTCATTCCGGCTTCGGTCCATAAGAGATATTGTGCTTAAGCAATCGAATTTTCTGCAATTTCATTCAAAATCCTTTACTTTTCATAGCAGTAAGCAATAGTATTTATCATGATGATATCTTGTTTGATATTACAAATTTTATCCTCTTTTAAATTTTACTTTGTCATGGCAAGTGAAAGGCAAGAAAACATTGAATGAATCCATAAATCATTATGCCAATGGAGACTAGAATTAAATAATAAATTCTGCAATCTTTACGAATATCTTTTTCAAATCAGAGATTGCGATAAGCTGGAATATATATATTATTCATGAATTAGTTGAGAATCAACACATAGAGCTGATTGCTCTGAGATCTGAGCACCTAGGATTCACCGGTTGTATAGTCATGGAAAAGGTGAACAGGTGAGATAGAGTCTGTAATGACATAGAAAAAAAAGTTAGATATGATGCATTAAATCTGGAATAATATCATTTCATAGCTCATGCATGATCATGTTTATTGTATTCTCCTGTTGTCAAGTCGAGTGGTGTGACTAGATACCAGGATGCTCAATGGATGACAAGATGTTCCATGTTTGTTCCAAGTAGGGAGGGTCTTTCTCATTAGAGATTGTGTGGGGATAAGTTATGGTCCGAGGTTGGGTGGTTAAGCCCCTAACAATGTTTCACCTCTCCACAAGTTGTCGGAAGTGCAACAGACAAAGATAAGCTATGCATTCAAACGTTTGTTGGAAACAAGTAATTTTACTTTTACAATGTATATTCAAGTAGAAGGTAAAATCAATTGAGTTGTATCATCATTACAGTTATTTCTTAAAATGAAAGCAATTCTTATCGTCAATATAATTAACAACCAGTTAGATCAGTTGATTTTCTAACTAAATATGGAATATATCTATAGGATTGTTATTTCAGTTTTTCGTATATAAGAATAATGATTATGAGCATATTTTCTAATCTTATATTAATACCACAATTTAGCAAATCGGAAGGAAAAGAATGATACAGTGGTATCAGAAACCCTAAATGATACAGTGGTATCTAAAGCCCTAAATGATACAGTGGTATTTAATGCCCTAAATGATCCAATGGTAATTGATGCTCTAAATGATACAGTGGTATCTAAAGCCCTAAATGATACAGTGGTATGTGATGCCCTAATGGTAATCCTCAATTGATTTTGATATAGCGGTATTGGATGGTTGTCGTCATTTGATAATGTTATAGTGGTATTTGTGGACTAACCTGGGTGGTTGCAGAAGCATCCCTAGATTGATTTCGAACTTGAATTCCATGGTATGTAGATTTTAGTTTCCATAGTAAATTCATCGATGGTGTTTTCAATTCTTAGTCATGAAATTTTGTTTAACTGATTTTGACCGTAAATCTCATTCACATTAAAATGATTGACATAACTATCTTCTTATGAAAATGAAGTAATATCTGTAATTCTTGGATATGTTAGTTGTAAATTAAAACACGGGAAAAGTGGTTGTTACAATCCCCACACAATCTATTGAATTAGAAAGGCCTTCCCTACCTCAGGATCGGGCTTGGGATACTTTTAGTACAAACACCTAAGCATTCTGGTGTTTAGAATGTCCGCACAGTTATAGACGGACATGTCTGAATAACTGGCTCCACTGACGTCAAGTGATCATAAATGGCAAATATGTCTTTAAACGACCTTGGCCAAGGTTTTTTGATGGGTTCATTGACCTGATTATCACCGCTCAACTTGACAATAAGGGAATAACAATATGGACGAGCATGAGCTATTAAATAATTTATTCAGATTTATTGGATGATATTTGTCTTTAATTCCATGTCAATGCAAATTCCATCTCACATCTTCACCTTTTCCAAGGCTTTACAGCCGCTGAGTCCTAGGTGCTCGGATTCTCAGAACAATCGACTCTATCCGTTGATTCTCAATTCTATCATGAATAATATATGTTTCCAATTTATCACAATCTGTGATTTGAAAGAATATGTTCTTTAGGACTTGCATTAATATCATTTGATTTTGATTTCCAGTGGCATATTTAAATCATGATAACATCATAAATAACTCTTTCCCAAAGAGGTTCGAACCAATGATACTTAAGATGAATATAACTACAGTTTTTCCTGTTATGGTAATCAAAAATCAATAACAATTGATGAAGAAATATACATCAATACTTGGAACATGATTGATTACATAACCTGATATAGTCTAGAAAGATAGGAGTCTAACTAGGCGCTATGATTCAACCCTTCCACGAATAATTCTTAGGCGCAAAATCTAGTGCAAAATATATCACGTCTTCAGCAAAGAAGATTATTACAAGGCAGAAAAAGATTTGCAATGCTATGAATGCAGAGATTTCGAATGGGATATGAAAAGTATCGAGTGGTAGACGGAAGTCAAGAATGAGAAAGGAAGTCGCGAATGAGTAAGGAAGTCGGGAATGAGATTTTGTATGTCCTCCGTCTCTCTACCTCATGATATGTTAAAGATTAAAGGACTCTTTGGCTTCCAAGAAGCCATAATGTAAGAGGAAGAGTCTTGGCTCTTGGACGCCAATTATATATGCCAACTGTCATTCGATTTTCTAGAAAAAAGAATGAAATAAGATAGAAAATGATTTAAAGGTTATAAATCGAAAATAATTATGGTTTATATCTATCTACATAGACGTAGACATGATTATGAGGTGACATCATACTATTATAAAAGAATTAATAATATTATGGTGTCACTTTATTCTTATATCTATATGTACGTACATAGGTATTAACAATAATTATGTGGTGGAAAGATCAATCAAAATCCTTTGAGGTACGTATTATATTTTAATTAAATTATTTTGTTTTACAATGTTTATTTAATAGCTCATGCAGGTCCTTCAATTGTATCTTGAAGTTCAAGTCGCTAGGTCCTTGCCAAAGCAATTTAAGGTCATACCTGTCAATCTGATGATTGGACTAAGCTAGTATCCCATTCCATTGATCCCGTTTAGCAATGCTCTCCCCTTCATCTTCTCTTGCAATCACTCATGCAATATTTCCACGATAATAACAAGTTCCATGATAATTTTCATGTTAACATTTAAAAGAATTTAATTATTAACCATAATTCCAAAATCAAACAACTGCTAAATATCACATGACAAATAATGGATAGCAATCGTCTTCATTAAACAGTTAATACAATGGATATAAATAACTAGCTACTTCGCATGATTATGAAAGAAAAATCCGTTCAGCCTAACGGCTATAAATAAATTTAAAATTAGGTCAAAATTTGGGATGTAACATACCCTCCTTAAATTTTTCATCGTCCTCGATGAATATCACAACAAAACTTAAACAATCTCTATTTAGATTATTTGAAGAAAGCAAAGGTTTAGGCTCTAGCCCTGGAGAAAAGATGAGGGTATTTTTGAAAGATTTCGTGATAATCTTCTCAAGTGGCACTATCTTCTGCATATTTATCCCACTAGACCTTGCATTGAGTCACCTCTTGATTTCGTAAGTGTAGCTTACGCACCTCGAGTATTCTAAGTGGTTCTATTTCCACCACCCCTGGTTCTCGCACCTATAATAGGTTCCAATCAATTATATGATCATGATGAGTAATGTATTTCTTAAGGTATGACACATGGAAGATGTCATGCATCCTTGCAAGAGCTGGTGGTAGGGCAATTCTATAGGCTACCGAGTTCATAACTTCCAATACTTTAAAGGGTCTCACATACCTTAGGGCTAACATTGCATTCTTACCAAACTTGATAGTACTCTTCTAAAGTTTTACTCTTAATAGCACCTTTTCTCCCACTAAGAACTCTCTAGGTTTTCTTTTTGAATATAACTTTTCTGTTTGTCATTGGCTTCTTTCAATCTCTGACAAATTTGGATTATCTGCTCTTCCATTTCCTTAAGCATTTCAGGTCCAACAATGATTCTATCTTCCAATCGATTCTAGCCCACATGAATTCTACATTTGCAGCATTATAGAGCCTCAAAAGGGGCAATCTTAATGGTGGATTGATAGGAATTGTTCTAAGCAAATTCTACCAAGGGTAAATATGTTGCCCACTAGTGTTGCCGATCCATACAGTAAACTCTCAAAAGATCTTCTAGTACCTAGTTTACTCTTTTTGTTTGACCATCTGTCTCGGCATGATAAGATGAACTAATATTTAGTTTAGTCCCTAATGCTGAAAATAAGGTTTCCCAGAATCTGAAAGTTATCCTAGCATCCCCATCTGAGATTTTTTCTCTAGAACTCCACGTAATCTGAAAATTTCCTTTATGAATTTATGAGCGATTTCCGATGCTCCATCGGTTAGATTTCCTAGTATAAAGTGAGCAACTTTTGTCAATCTATCTACTACTACTAGAATGGTGTTATGTCTATTATGTGTCATAGGTAATCCTTGTACAAAATCCATGGAGATTATCTGCGATTTCCATTTTGGTGCCTCATTTGGGTGCAAAAGACCGGCCGGGTATCGATGTTCTGCTTTTACTCTTTGGTATTCCTAGCATCCTGCCACAAATTTTTTTATCTCTCTTCTCATTCCTTTCCAAAAATATAGAGGTTTTATATTTGAAAAAATTTTAGTTACTCTAGGGTGTCCTGAATATGGAGCTGAATGAGATTATTCTAGGATCATTCTCCGAAGTTTAGTTTTGTTAGGGATATAAATCCTGTCATGATATCTTAATAATCCACCTCTACCACCCTAACTTATGAATACTTGGGATCTTGTGGGTCTCTGATGAGAGCTACGCTAATCTCCACATAAAATTCATCATGCTCTACATGCTGCAAAATCTGGTCTTTTAATCTGAAATTTATGGTAGTCAGCAAAAATGTGTCTCCTACTTAAGGCATCTGCCACTTTGTTTTCCTTGCCCTTGATGTAATTTATGTCAAATTCATAATCTACTAGAAATTCCAACCATCTCCTTTGTCTAGCATTAGGTTGAGTAAAAATATATTTTAAGCCATGGTGGTCGGATCATAAATCAAAAGGTTTTCCTATCAAGTAATGTCTCCACATTTGAAGAGCGTGAATAATAGCTGCTAATTCCAGATCATGAGGGCGTAATTCTGCTCGTAATTCTTCAATTTCCTAGATTTGTATGCAATTACCTACTCATCCTGCATTAGCACACCTCCTACTCCTCCCGATGCATCAATTATAACAACAAATTTCTTTTGTGGATCAGGAACTTTTAGTATAGGTGTTGTAGTTAACTTTTCCTTCAAGCATTCAAAAGTTGATTGACATTTTTCAGTCCATACAAATTTCCTTCTCTTTCTCTGAAGCAATGTAATAGGGTAGGCTATCTTGGAGAAAATTCTAACAAACTTCCTATAGAATCATGCCAATCCCATGAAACTTCTGGCTTCTATCACATTTTTAGATATAGGCCATTCCTTAATAGCTTTGATTTTTGACGGATCTACAACTATTTCCTGAGCTGATATAATATGTCCTAAATACTAAATTTTCTTTTGATAGAAAGCGCACTTAGATAATTTTCCATATAATTTATGTTCTCTTAACCTTTGTAAGACTTTTTCCAAATGTTCTTGATGTTCTTCCTCGTTCTTTGAATAGATTAGGGTATCATCTATAAAGACTTGTACAAACTTATCTAGGCAATCTTGAAATATACTATTCATTAAGTTCATAAAAGCTGTTGGAGCATTGGTTAACTCGAAAGGTAGCACTGTGAATTCATAATGCCCATACCTAGTTTTGAATGCAGTTTTGTGAATGTCTTCGTCCTTAATACGAAGTTGGTGATATCCTGACCTCAAATCAATCTTTGAAAATATTGTAGCTCCTTTCATTTGATCAAAGAGGTCGTCAATTCTAGAAAGTGAATACTTGTTCTTGATAGTAACCTTATTGAGCATTCTGTAATCTATGAATAATGTCATAGTTTTGTCCTTCCTAACAAACAATACTAGGGCTCTCCATGGTGATACACTAGGCCGAGTCAGCTTCTTGTTTACCATATCTTGTAATTGTATTTGCAACTCCATTAATTCTGTGGTGGTCATTCGATATGGTGCCCCACAAATGGGTTCTGCTCCTGGTAATAAATCTATGATAAAATCAAAGACTCAGGATGGAAGTAGACCGAGAAGTTCTTCGAGAAACACATCCTGATAGTTCTTTAGGTAGGGATATTTTTCTTCAAAAAACATTCCTTTAATTTTTCACTAATTTCCCCATCTTAAAAAATGTAGTCATCTCCATATGTGGTGTTTATAGGATTTCTCATATCTTCAACTCTTACTACAAAAATCTCGCAACCTTTTCTTCCACATTTCTTAAGTTGCATGGTAGATATTTCTTTTGATTTAATTTCATGTTTAATCCATAGAATGCTTGCAGCTTTGCCTTGGTCATCCAAACAATCTACAGTGTTAGCAAGACAATCCACCTTGGCCTTATGCTCACTGTGCCAATTAATGCCTATAATAATGTTGTAAGACCCAAGAGGTGCTACATACAGATTCAATTCAGTGGAGAAATTTGGAAAATCAACCCGAGCCTCAAACAGACACTGCTCTACCTTAGCCTGACTGGTTTGCATACTCAACTATCCATAGTTTTGCCATAAAACTAGATCTCTTTGGAAATCTAATTAATAATTTAGGCGATATAAAACATTCAAAAACTCCAGTATCAATTAAAATAGAGACAAGAATCCCGTAGATCTTACCCGAAGTTTCGATTGGGTCTGTTTGTTGTTTTGCTTGTCTATTGTCAAGGGCTGCATGGGTCCTTTTCTGATAAACATGTTGCTATTGTGGAAGGGGTGGTCGGTGCGGCTGATTGGTGTTGGGCTTGATGGGGCATTTATTAGCATAGTGATCTCTCCCACAATTGTAACAACATGAAGGTGGCCCTTTCTTTTCATTGCTCTTATTATTCTTACCTATATTAAAATTACTTTTAAAATTCTTGACTCCATTCCTTTTTGATTCTGGCTTGCTAAACTTATAATCCTTAAACTATTTCTTTTGAGATCTAGTATCTGTACTTTCTTTATTCCAATTTGTTTTTCTCTTATTATCCCGAATAGAGTCATCTCTCTTGATTTTATATTCCTGTCGAACAACCTTCTGTAAAGCTTCTTCCATGGTTCGAGGAGTGAGAACATCAACTACTCCTATTCTATTATTCAAACCCTTGATAAAGTTTCTCACTTTCAGATTTCTATCTTGTTAATATGGTGGTACATATTTCAGTAATCGGGTAAATTTCTCCCAGAATTTGTGTACAGTAAAGGTTTTGAAAATCCAACAATTTTTTGTCATAAAAGGTTTGAGGTAACCAACGATTCCTAAAAATGGTTACAAATTTTTTCCAAGTAATTTCAGTGGTTTTAATGTTTTGCTCAACCTTGGTGTTTCCCCACCATGTTGTTAAATCTACAGCCCAGAAATCCATAAAGATAACCAGCAATAAAAGAAGACAAAACTGAAACAAAGAACACCAGAAATATCCTGGGAAAACCCTTCTAGAATGAAGGGAAAAACCCAGCCACACAACAAAAATATATCTTTATTGATAATAAAAGTTCAAGTGTACAATGTCTTTTGCTTAATGCAAATATATAACAATCGGAGAGACTCTTCACATTATAATTGAAAGGTCTCTTGAGATTCTTATAACTCCTATAATTAATAATAACTCTTCAAATATTCATGCCTCAATGCATGAGAATGACACATGTCATATACATTTAATATTACAAGTTAAACTTAAGTGTCTTTTTCAGCTGAAGATAATAATAACGGTAATAATGTCCAGAGATAAAGATCTCTATCGTACCTACAAACTTTAACACTCCCTCTTAGCAAGAGAGAGATCTTTAGCTAAAAAGCTACAACAAAAAATGTCAATGATAAATTCTCATTCCATATATCCTATGAAAGCATGAAACAATCAATCATATTCATGGAATCACTCAACATGAAAACTTGTAACAATTAATTATATTCATGGAATCACTCAACATGAAAACCTGTAACAATCAATCATATTCATGGAATCACTCAACATGAAAACCTATAACACTCAATCATATTCATGGAATCACTCAACATAAAAAGATTTGCAAGACTCATAGCTAAGCCTTTGTTCACGGACTCTCTCAACGTGAACTGTCATGGAATCTCTCAACATGACATCCAACTCCCATCACAGAATCTCTCAACGTGATGACATCATGGAATCTCTCAACATGATGTTCACTATGGCATAGTAAAAGAGTTATCATAGCTGATCTTACAATCTCATTTATTCACACAAGAATAGAAATAGGCATAACAAGACTTAGTTCCATTTAAGTCTCAAATTTTACAAGCATTACAAGCATATATGATAATGAAGAGGATTCTATAAGCACTCCCTCTTAATTATGGAGCCTCCCTCTGAAGCTAAGATCTTTCTCTTAATTAAGCAAGGTCTATAGCCTTTGTTGTCACATCCTAGTCCTACAATCAAGAGAGATAAACCCATTAAAAATGCATATACCAGTTTATGCTCTATATTCAAAATGAGTTACTTGTATCTTTTGCTAATCTTCCTTGAGAAGAATCTCAGCATGCAAAATACATAAATAATGCAAACCAGCACCATCGCAGAATCATGCAGCTACGTTACATCTGGAAACAAAGGAGTAGATGCCAATAGAAAATAACCATGGTGCTCTCCTTTTCAAGAAGGCTGACATTGTTTGAGCTACTTGTATGCCACCATGTTCACAACTATGAGCTGAATAGCCGCTTTGAGATGCTTGCAAAGGTTTGTCTCTTCTCTTCATTGATTCCATACGTATGTTGCAAGAAGATCGCCAAATTACTGTTACATGTCAGAAGACCAGTGACATGCAAAATAGCTTTGATTCCTTGAACAACAATCGTTCTCAATTTTGTTATTGGGCCTTTTCCTTGGCACTCCACTAACTACCAAACAATAAATGCTATACATTCATTCGTCTTGAGAATCTCTTTCAATACTAAAGATGAAAATAGCTCTAACGAGATTCTGAATATTCAGAAGTCAGGCCAATTTTTTATTTTTACCACAGAACTGATTAATTTTGTATTCTTCTCTATATTGAATCTCTATTAAATGCCTTTGATCTCTTGCCTATTACGGATGGGGAATACAACCACCGTAACATCTAAAGATTTGCTCCATGACATATTGAAGAAAATGCAAAAGCCAGCCAATATGAAGCAAAGAAATACAAATTGTATCCAAACGTCAATTATAAATTTCAAACACCACTCATAGTGGCAAGACACTAAAGAAATGACAATACCAGTCATGACAACTTTGAAAGACGCCAAGAATAAATAAAATGGCAGACGATATCAAGAGGTAAAGATAAAGAAATTGAAACCTTTACAACAAACTTAAAAACAACTGTCGGCCTAAAATTGTAGGACAACTGGAGTCAAACCTATTGTCGTTACACCCACAGCATCAAAATGACAAGCTAGAGATGAATAGCCTTCATGGCTCAGCTATCCTACAATTCATATGCAATACCTGACAAATAACTTCCACTTCCTGCAATAAGCATTAGGTTCCTAGCTATCACTGCCATATACACTCATATCTTGATATAGAACCAAACCACAAACAAGCCTCTGTGTTTTCCCTTCACTTCCAGTTCTTCCTGTTCAAATATGATAATTTTCAAATTCTGGGAGAGAGAAATCAGTTTAATATAGCTTCATCCAGGAAAAGCGCCAAGTTAACCTATTGAACTATTGCTTCATCATAACCAAAATAGCATTAACAAAAACGTGAACTGCACATAATCACTATATAAAAATATTGCAAATAAAAGAAGGGAGGTGAACAAAGAGGATCTCATCTTATGCAATTTTAGCACCTACTACCGTCCCCCCTACACTCACATCCTCCTTGACAATCGAAACCTTCAGAATATTTACTGCCATCTCCACTGAATGGAGATTATGACCCAATAATCCAAGCCTCATTTTACGTAAAGGTGGGAACCATCGCAAATATTCAAAGAGAATATGAACGCTGAAGCAAGCAATAATGGAGGAGTGATCTTGCACGATGCACATGATATCACTCGACATGTGAATGATGCCAAGACATAAAAGAAATTGAAACAGCAAAGTCTTAGAATGAAACCGATGATGCCTAGAATTGACGTGACAAAAAATAAATAATGACAACACAAGTCATGATCCTTGGTGAAACACATCATGCATAGGAAATATAAAACCGACACACATGACATGGGCAAATAAATGATGAAAACAATGACATGACATAATACTCTCAGCTGGAAGACAAATAAATAAAAGAGGAATCTTACAAGATACACAACCGATCAAATAAGTGATTTTCAGTAGAGTGGAATTGATAACTCCAGCAGAATATCACTCATAGTCACATGGCATGATAAAGAGAAGAAGTCGATAATCCTCAGCATAAGAATGATAACACATAAAAATATGGCAAAGAAGGAGACCAGATAGAAAAGCGACAAAGGAAACTTAACAAAGGCTGAACTGGAAGTCCAGTCATCGATACTGTTGAAGGTGAGCGCACATCTTGAAGTTCATCGATTCTACTGAATGTGAGCACACATCATGAAGTTCCCATTGAACCTAAAATAAAATAAAAAATCTGGCACCGATGTGGTAAAAGAAGCAACCAACCAACAGAACATACAAAATCTAATGCAGGCAAGCATAATCGATCTGAAGACTCTATCTCAACTATACCAAAAACAAACATGCACAAAGCATCTTGAAATTAAAAAATAGGAAACACTCATAAATATGATGTTATCTAATCTGGCTCTGATACCATGTTAAATCTATAGCTCAGAAATCCATAAAGATAACCAGCAATAAAAGAAGACAAAACTAAAACAAGGAACACCAGAAATATCCTAGGAAAACCCTTTTAGAATGGAGGGAAAAACCCAGCCACACAACAAAAATATATATCTTTATTGATAATATAAGTGCAAGTGTACAATGTCTTTTGCTTAATGCAAATATATAATAATCGGAGAGGCTCTTCACATTATAACTGAAAGGTCTCTTGAGATTCTTATAACTCCTATAATTAATAATAACTCTTCAAATATTCATGCCTCAATGCATGAGAATGACACATGTCATATACATTTAATATTACAAATTAAACTTAAATGTCCTTTTCAGCTGAAGATAATAATAACGGTAATAACATCCAGAGATAAAGATCTCTATCGTAGCTAAAAACTTTAACACATGTAGCAACTTCTCCAGTAAAGTGGTATATTCCCCAAACCGTATTTGAGGTTTTTGAAAAGTTCCTAATTTCAAAGTATTGTTCCATTTCGGTTGATCAGGCCTTTGCATCCTCTTTGGATTTAGAACTAGCAAATTTGGGTGGTTTGATCTTCTTAATATCTGCGGACAGATCACTTACTATTTCTAGTTTCTTTTGTTTTTCAATTTGAGTGGGTGAAGCTTGTGAGGTTCTCTTGTTGTGTTCAGAAACTTCTGTCTTTGATCTGAGAGGAGGCGAGGATTGCATTTCCTTTTGGTTCTGCCCCATTTGGTCTACCATCTCATTCATTCTTTTTTCCATATTATCCAACTTCAATTTCGTTTCTTGCAAAATTTGAAGTAATAAATCAGTGGATGATTGTGTGTTTTCATGGACCATGTCATGACCTGCAACGTTCTCATCATTGCTCATTTTGTTTGTTTACCGGTTTAACCTAGAAATTTACAAAAAAATTGTGTCAATTTATTGTATATATAAATTTTTAAGCAGGCCTACAACATATTAAAAGAATTTGCGAGTGAATATAACACACAAATAAACCAATTTATTTAATTAACTTTAATACTATTGCTGCTGAATTCATGGAAGCCTTATTTACAAAAATTTCCTCTACTGAGGATGTTTACATTATGGAATCTAAATTTTGTTCCTCAGCATTCAGTTCTGAGACAGATTTGTACATATCCCACACCATCTAGGATCTGTGGAAATGCAAAAAAGAGTTGCCCTGATGAGCGTTCTAGTTTTAAATTAGTTTGTTTCTATATGTTGCTTTACTAGCAGGAGTCCACCTGACTCTTTCCTTCTTCATTTGTTGCAAAGCCTAGTTCAGAGTTTCATTGTCTTGGGGCATGAAGCAGCACGTGTAGTCGAAGTTTGGCATGATTTTAATTAAGTACAAGAAGATGGGATGTCGTGCCTTCTTGCGAGGTGTTTTGCATACTTGCATCCTGTACATTTATTCTAAGAACTTTCAGGTTTACTAGGAAGTAGTGTGCCCTAAGTTCAATGTCAAACATAATGCTCTGATACAATATGTAACAAACGGTTTTACATAACAAAATAGGACGACCATTAGAGAGTTTTCCCCAACAAATAACTGAATTCCTTTTCATAAGATATTAACTGCTTTCAATGGTTAATTGAAATAATTTAAATAATGATTAACAGAAATAACTATAATAACGATTAACTAATCATCAGAAATAACTAAAATAACGATTAACTAAAATAACTGTAATATTGATCATCAGAAATAACTATAATAACGATTAACTAAAATAATTGTATCAATTAACTGAAATAACTGTAATAATTGATTCAACGATTAACTATCTTTTCCTACATACAAGTAAATGCTTAACATGAAAAGAAAAAGAACATGCAAGTAATATCTGTTGACTCTTTGGTTAGTTGTGCAAGCCTCGGCTTTCACTAAGAGGAGAAGCATTGACTTAGGCTTAACCTCCCAACCTCGGACCATACTTATCCCCACACAATCTATTGAATTAGAAAGGCCCTCCCTACCTCGGGATTGAGCTTGGGATACGTTTGGTCCAGCCACCTGAGCATTCTGGTGTTTAGAATGTCTGCACAGTTATGGACGAACATGTTTAAATAACTGGCTCCACTGACATTAAGTGATCAGAGATGGAAAACATGCCTTTAAATGACCTTCCCAAGATTTTTAGATGGGTTCATCGACCTGATCACCGCCGCTCGACTTGACAATAGGGGAACAACAATATGAACGAGCATGAGCTATTAAATAATTTATTTAGATTTATTGTATCATATCTGAATTTATTTCCATGTCAATGCAGATTCCATCTCACCTCTTCACCTTTTCCAAGGCTATACAGCCAGTGAGCCCTAGCTACTCGAATTTTCAAAGCAATCGGCTCTGTCCGTTGATTCTCAATTCAATCATGAATAATATATATTTCCAACTTATCACAATCTGTGATTTGAAAGAATATGTTCTTTAGGAATTGCAGAAATATCATTTGATTCTGATTTCCAGTGGCTTATTTAAAAAATGAAAACATCATAAATAACTCTTTCCCAAAGAGGTTCTAACTGATGATACTTAAGATGAATATAACTACAATTTTATTGTTATGGTAATCAGAAATCAGCAACAATTGATGAAGAAATATACATCAATACTTGGAACATGATTGATTACATAATCCGATACAGTCTGGAAAGATAGGAGTCTAACTAGACGCTATGATTCAACCCTTCCACGAATAATCTTCAAGCGCAAAATCCAGTGCAAAATATATCACGTCTTCAGCAAAGAAGATTATTACAAGGCAGAAAAAGATTGGCAATGCTATGGATGCCAAGATTTCGAATGGTATTTGTAGAGTATCGGGTGGTACATGGAAGTCAGAAATGAGAAAGGAAGTCGCGAACAGTAAGGAAGTCGGGAATGAGATTTTCTATGTCCTCCATCTCTCTTGACCTCATGATATATTAAAGATTAAAGGACTCTTTGGCTTCCAAGAAGCCGTAACGTAAGAGGAAGAGCCCTGGCTCTTGAACGCCAATTATATATGCCAAGTGTCATTCAGTTTTCTAGCAAAAAGAATGAAATAAGGATGGAAAAAGATTTCAAGGTTATAAATCGAAAATAATTATGATTTATATCTATCTACATACGTGTAGATATGATTGTGAGGTGACATCATATTATTATAAAAGAATTAATAATATTATGGTTCACTTTATTCTTATATCTGTTTATGTACATAGGTATTAACAATAATTATGTGGTAGAAAGATCAATCAAAATCTCTTGAAGTACGTATTATATTTTAATTAAATTATTTTATGTATTAAAATGTTTATTTAATAAGTCATGCGGGTCCTTCAATTGTATCCTGAAGTTGAATTCGCTAGGTCCTTGCCAAGGCAATTTAAGGTCATACTTGTCAATCTAATGATTGGACTAAGCTAGTATCTCATTCTATTGATCCCTTTTAGCAATGCTTCCCCCTTCATCTTCTCCGACAATAACCCATGCAATATTTTCACAATAATAACAAGTTCCATAATAATTTTCATGTTAACATTTAAAAGAATTTAATTATTAACCATAATTCCAAAATCAAGCAACTACTAAACATCACATGACAAATAATGGATAACAACCCTCTTCATAAATAGTTAATACAACGGATATAAATAACTACCTACTTCACATGATTATGAAAAAAAAATCCATTCAGTCTAACGGCTATGAATAAATTTAAAATTAGGTCAAAATTTGGGATGTAACAAAGATGTAATCAAACTAGATTACATAAGTACAAATGAGAAAATAGCGGATGTTCTTACCAAATCTCTTGCCAAGGTTAAATTAGAATATTTCAGAGGAAAACTTGGTATGATCAAATTGTAATTTTTGAATATTGAACTTAAGTTTCAAACTTATGTGTGTTTATGCTTCTAATTCAATAGTTGCATCACATACGCAATGAAATGTGACGATTTTTCATAGACATATATTCAGAAGGTAATAATTGTAAGCTGACGTTTTTACAAATGATAGGCCTATTATTGTGACAGTTTATGTTATTGTTTCGGATAAACCGGAAGTCACTGATAACAAATGTATTATGATCATTTGAGTTGTTGATCTAATATGTTTGAGATCGTAATACTTGTTATGATAGAGTTCATAACATTGTGATCACAATTATTTGACAAGTTACTATTTCAGAGTGTTAAAGTCAGATAATTTGTTCTTTGGAAGGATATCATTAATGTTGATATCATTTTTAGAGTCCATAAGAAATCTTTGATATTTCACTTCTCCCTCACTAAGAGGGAGTGTTAAAGTGTAGCTTTAGTAAAAGTGAAGTACACAATATTTAAGTATATGAATCTGTGATTTCTACATACACACACAACAATATATATCTATATATATATATATATATATACATGGCACTGCTCTCTTCTTCACCAGCGATACGAACACTATTTAGAATAAAATACAGCCTATACATATCCAATTCAGTTTGATATCAAGAATCAAATAAAATATAACTGTTTTGCACGGTAATCTAACTCACATTCAATAAGCACATATATTATATTGATAATTCTATATCAATATCTTGCCCTTACTAATCAGAAGAATTAAAGGAAGATATCTGCATCTCTCTATCAGAGATCCTATATTCATTTACAGTATAGTCTTCCATAAAGAACCAATCAGCCAATTGAATTTGACTTCCCAGTTGAATGCAATCTTTACAAGACATGCAATCTAGGCATTGGAGTGCCCGTAATTTTATGATAAATAGGTGCCAAAAAAAAGTCTACAAAATGGTTGAAGTTATTATTGCTGCCACTCATCCTCATCTTATGTGTCACTCATATACTGGACATGGAGTCTCCAATTTCTTTTGGGTTTTATCATGGAACTTATAGACCTCAATATCAAGCTTATTGCTCTCAATCTCAAATATTGGGTGATGCTTTGCTAAAAAAAGGTAGCACAAGTAACTTGTGAACATAATTGTCTTGTGCATACCTTGTTTGATCAATAGTAATCATCTTTGCATAGATTCAACAATGTGTTGTACATAATTATATCTTACTTCTACCTTGTCAACTTAGTCACCTTGACAATGGATGTTATAAATCATTTCGAGAACACTGGCCCCCACTTCCTTGTTATTGTCCAATCCTAGAAAAAATGCTACCAATGAAATAGCATTCTGAACCCATGGCACAAAAATATCATATTTATAAGGAGGTTTATGATCTCTATCCAATGTATGACTCTAACCTTATTAAACCCTTAATATAGGAATCTTGAAAAACTCTTTCAAGTTTTTCATAAGCCTGTGCTAGTTTATCCAACTCAATGCTCTCATTAAAGCTATCTACTTTAAAACCTAGCTCTAGGTCTAATAGAGTGCAAAATTCACTCTCTGTTATGGATACAATTTCCTCCTAAGTGTTTTGGTTTACAATTGCCTTTCTATTTTCATCATAATTTTGAGCACATGGTATTAGAATTTTTGGGCAAGGGAATACTTCAAGTACCGCTAGGTTTGCTAATCCACTAACCAACGCAACTGGCTTATTTGTATGTGCACCGACACTTTTGTTAAATTTGAAATATTTGCTCCCCTTAAGTGGATCTTTCCACTTATTAAACAATGAATGTATATTTATCATATCTCCATGGCTAACAGGATCAAAAATATCATGATATTCATTTGTGAAACTTGGGGTTTTTAGCACAATACTCCTCAATTCTATTATGTCTTTCTTTTGGCTTGCAATCCTATTGGAGGTTTTTGACCTTGTTTTGCCCATGCGTGCTACTGGTATTAAACAAACTTCAAGCCCTAATTTACAAATTGTACACCTAAGACTTCTATTGTTGCAAGTGCACTACAAAAAAAAAAAAAATTAAATTTTAAATACCTAAAATCAAGATTTGATTATTCAAATTTGAATTTGAGTTGCATCAAACCAGTGCTAGCAAAGACTAAGACAACAGGTACTCTCTTGTGATCCTCAAGTTCCAATCTTCAGAACAGAAATTACTAATGAGAATTCAGTCACAGTCTTTGAAAACCCTACAGTCCCAGACTCTCGAAAACTTCATAGTCTAAAAACATTAAAAGGAAAAAGCAAAAGTTTAAAAGTTATAACCTAGGTAATTAATAATTATTAATGGTTTTAAGTATGGTAGTCTATACAATGTACAAGTAAGTTAAAACTACCAAGTTAAATTAATAATAGTAACAACAACTTACATAATAATTAATACTTCAAAATCAACGACCCGATACAATTTTTAGGTCAATTTGGGGAATTTTATCCAAAATCGTGACACGTGTCACAATTCTTGATGACTCTAGGCAACAACGATAACATTCCCTAAATCAATCCAAATTTCATCCCAGGCCGTCAAGTTTTCTTTCAATCAACGGTTGGGCATAACAAAGACTAAGAGTATAGTTGTCATCACTTGTCACTGAATTTGGGACACAACAACACGTGTCCTGATTTGGGGAAGAAATAAAGTAATGAACTTTATGTTAGAACTTTTAAAATTAATTATTAGGCCCGAAATAGAGTCAGATCAATTCCTTTCACGATAACTTATAATACTATTAACATGCAATTTGCAAAGTTTAAGTGACAATAGAGCAATAAGCGGACACGTGTCACGATTGCAGATGAATCTGGGCACATGGGAAAACATTTCTCAAATTGACCCGAAATTCATCTCAGGTCGTCAATCTTTCTTTCAATCAAGGGTTAGACATTTAGAAAGACTACAGCTGTCACATTGACTCCAATGAATTTGGGACCATGTCCTAATTTCAGAAAGAAATCTACTTTATGTTATAATTTTTAAAATTAGGCCCAAAATAGAGCAGCGGTTGTTGATCTATCTTACATTCGAAAATCTAGATCAATTCCTTAAACCTTTCACATAACAAATATTAAATTGTCAAATTGTTGCATTAAATTATTTTCTCAGAATTACTATATTAACTAGTATTTGAATCACACAATGTACACATTCAGTTAAAAGTAAACATACAAAAGTTAAAAACATAGAAATTATTTCTTGATAAATGATGATGTTATTGCCCAAATGAAAATCAAGTTATATAGTGAAATTCATTACTTTAAAACTTTTGTTGGAACGTCCCGTATGAACTTTTTTTAAGAAGGATTTTCATTTAAGGGTATAATATAATTTCAACTTTAAACAGTTTCAATTTGGGTTATAATAAAATTAAACATTAAAAACAAATGAGAAATTGAAAATATAAAATTATAATTGGTTGATAATTATAATATTTATACAATTATAATCAATAATTGATTGATAACAATAATTTAATATTTAATATTTTTACTTAATTAAAAATATTATGCAAAATATGATAAAAAATTTATGATGATATTTAAATAAATTTAAATCTTGGATTTGAAAATAGGAATGAATGAATTAATATTCAATATTTTATATGAACATCCTTATATAAGTTGCAATTTTAATTTTTTATTTTCAAATCAATATAATTTATACAATTCAAATTGTATGATGCATCATAACTTTATCTTTAGACTTTAACAAATTGTTTTTTTATTTATTAATATTTTCAACTAAATTATTATTAATTAAAATTAATATAACTATTAACCAGAATAATTAATAATTATTATTATATAACTAGAACTACTTGGCACTAGCCTGGCCCTGCATTCATCTACCATGAATTATTGAAGTTTACTGGAGTTCAAACCATACATGATACATATTACAAATTTTTACTCAAATAATCTTTGACTATAATTCATAAATCAATTATAAAACCCCTAAAGGGAAAGTTGAAACCCCTTTTTTTGTTTTTAACAGTCTAATAGTCAAATTTTTATAACAGTCACTAACTAACATTTTAACAATGCATTTAAAAAATCATGAATCGTGATTCATCATTCTATAACGACTAAAATTGAAACCAAATAATTTAATTTCTAAATACAAAATTGAACATCAATTCACAAACTTACAGTAATAGCGAATTAAGAAGCCCAAAACTATTGTTTTCATTGATTATATTTGAGATTGTACATATTCATTAGTAATTTACATGCAAGGGTAAGGCCCAATCCGAGGTAACTACTAATAGTTTTTATAAATAAAAAGATTTCTTATAACATTTTTTTCCCCCTAAGGGCATAGGTTGATTAAATAGACCGAGGGAACAAGGAACAAGGTTTAAAGCATTCAATCTGAAAGGTCTTCAAGCCCATCCACGAGGAACCTCTTGGATATGATAATGTTGTTGAACTCGTATAGCCATGTGAAGTCATTGTCATTGAAGTTGTCCAACAATAACCACTTCTGCAGAAAATCTGTCCCGAGCTGCGCCCCCTTCCTATGGCAAGTCAATTGTCGTTCCTTCATGCCCAATAGGAAGGGTTGCTTTTGTACAGTTGTCCTTATGCCTTCCTCCCAACACTTGCCCACTACGTTTGCAAAAGGAATGCCAATGCCTGCTAACTGGTCGACCAATACAAAGATTTTGACATCGTCTTATAAAAACATTACACAAAAGCATCAAAATGTCTAATTGATCACCTCCCAAGTCGAGAAGGGACACGAGGAAGCCGAAGCTAATGTCTGTGGACTCATGGTACCTCTTCTCGTTTCTTAAGAATTCATGGCCAAGGACCATGAACAAAGCATAGTGGAAAAAAGGTCCACTGGAATCTTCCTTGCAAACCATAATGAGCACAGCCTTAAGTATCATACCCAAAAAGGGATTTTGCAGATCCATTGTGTTGCATCTCATGTATCCATCATAGTTACGAGACTCGGACTTGCCTCTGACTCGGAAAGATCAAAATCCGACTCGGACTCGGACTCAGACTCAGCGACTGGACTTGGCAAGGACTCGAAAAATTGAAAAACCCATGAAATTCAAAGATTTTTAAAGATTTTAAGATTGTTTCATGTATCTTTTAGTCAATTAACACCAAATACATAGTAATTGAGATAAATAGAAGCTACTTAATACACATACACAATTTTGCATAGATCACATAAGTATAAAAGCGAATTTCTAAAGGAAAAAAACTGAATAACACAATATAAAGTTATAAACTATAAAATAATAAACATAGTGTCACTCTAGTGTCAAAGACTCAAATGTCTACAATATTCATGGATTACAAATTCCATGGTATCAAATTCATAAGTTCAAAAACATATATCATAATCAAAATAACAACTAGAAGACTAAGGCTCATAGTAGTCTATGTCCTCCTACGAGTGCGTCTAAGATATGTCATGGAAGATTCTAGAGCCATCCTCTCTCCCTGTGTTTGTGGCTGAGCCTGAACCTCATCCTCATTCTCATCCTCATCCTCACCCACATAATCCTCATCATCAGATTGGGATCCATCACTCCTAGCCTCAGGGTCCTGCACTCTATCTCCTCACGCTGTAGCCTCCTCAACTGCCATCGCTATTGCCTCAGCCTCCCGATCCACCTGATCTAACCACTCCGCATCTTCATCACTAAAGATAGGATCAACCATCTCTGTGTTCCACTCTGCATGAAGATCAACATTCTCTAATACAATCGGTGATGTATCGGTGCCAAGGATCTGTCTATGGCAAAGGCGAAGGTTGTAGTGAACAAAGACAAGATCATTTAATTTTTTCACTGCCAACCTATTGCGCTTCTTTGAGTGTATGTGCTCAAATAAGCTCCAATTACGTTCGCATCCTGATGCACTAGATGGCTGGCTCAAGATGCAAATCGCAATCCTCTCTAAATTTGGCACCTTTGTGCCAAACATCTCCCACCATGCATCTGAAACAAGAAAATTTGGAATCATATCAATAACTTTGAATTTATCAAATTAAAATGGTAATACCGTAATAGAATTACTATTAGAAATTAGGAATCTAGGATGTAGAATCAAAGATTTTTAGTATTTACCAGGCATCAATTATGTCCTGCTTTTCTTGCACAACTCTCGTGCAAATAAGTCCCTTTGAGCTTTCTTAAACAGCTCAATCTCATTGACTATATCTGTTCCAACTGTTGATTCAGGTGACATTCTCTCTATAACATCGTAGAGGACGCTCCACACCTCATCATCAACCTTGAAATGTGGGCTGAATTGGTATGCTGGATTAAGGAAGTAGGCCGCTGCATGTATAGGCCTATGAAGTAGATTGTGCCAACATCTATCAATGACATCCCATATAGGCCCATACCTATCTCGATTCCCTGCAAAAAAAGAGCAATTGGCCTCCTTCACCCTATCCATGCCCTCATAAATGTAGCCCATTGAGGGCTTCTCTCCATCAGCAGTTCATAGGAGAACAACAAGTGGCTTTACAAACTGCAACCATTATGAAAGTTGGAAAAGAAATAATCAGCTTTAAGTTTTTCTTTAAAAAATGAACAATAATTTATAACATAATTTCATAAACAAAATAAAGTTGAAATGAGGACAAAAAGGAAAATTACCGTCACAATATCAGCAATCGGTGTCCAAAAAGAAGCCTCATCAAGAACATAATCAGCTGCAGCAATCCCCACAGTGGTCTTTGCATGTGATGATGCAATCTACTCCTCACTAACAAACATACGTCTCAAACCTCCCTTTGAATCAAGCAAAGATTTCAATGTGAGAAAATTGGTTGCAAATCTAGTGACTCCTGGACGAGACAACTCCTTTTGCTCATTGTGTTTCCTCATGAGGTTGAGGACCCATATATGATTATATATGAATTTGCATACACTCCTTCCTTGCTCTATAACTGTTTTTATCCAAGGTATTTTAGCAAGATCCTCTAACATGAGGTGAATGCAGTGAGCAGCCCAAAGGGTCCAAAATAAGTGAGGGTGTCTCTCCATAAGAAGTTTTCCTGCAGCAACATAATTTGTTGCATTATCTGTAACTATCTGCACCACATTCTCCTCACCCACGTCCTTTATCACTTCATCCATTACCCGACAAAGATATTCAACATTCTTTGTTTTCCCTAAGGCATCAATTGATTTCAAAAAAACCGTGGCACCTAAAGAAAAAGAAACAAATTAGTTTAATGATTAATGACGAATCATGAATCATAATTTATAAATTCATAATTTATAAACTTAATCACTTAAATACAAGTTCTACTTCTAAATTTATAATGTCTAAGACTCTAAGTACAATTACGGTTTACCTGATGAGGAGACAAGAAAGTTGAGGAGTGTTCTGCTCCTTCCATCAGTCCAACCATCAATCATGATGGTGCAACCCTTCCTCTTCCACACCTCACGCTGCTCCTTGATTTCAACTTCTACATCAGCCACCCTTTGGTTCAAAATAGAGCATCCTAGCTCTTCAACACTAGGGGCTTTGAACCCTGGACCACAAACAGCAATAGCATTGATTCCAATTTGCCAATAAGGGGACCTAAAACAAATAGAATAAAATTTAAAGTTAAACAAATTAGTATATTATAAATAAATTTGAAAACAAAATACAAATTAAAATAAACAAATTAAGCATATTATTGTCTCTTGAAAGTTGAAAGTTGAAACTTTGAAAACAAGAGAAGACATAAGTTCAATTTTAAATAAATAAGTACCTTGCTGCATTGAATGAAATGTTGTTGTAGATGAAGAAGTCTCCAAGTGCCAATTTTGCATAATCATGTTTATCCTTGTTCTAACCCATGCCCTCAAGCGATGGTTGTGCACCTGGAGCCGTGCGTGGAGCAAACATGGAATCAAGTGTCGATCTTTGCTTACGAATGCGAGGCCCAATGGTCCCACTCGTAGAAGTAGTGGCATCCATAGGTGGAGTAGGGGATAATGGAGAGCGAAAACTAGAAGATCCCTGTTAGGCTCCAGCTAGTTGTGTCATTTCTTCATGTTGCTTCTTTTTCAATTCTCTTTTCTCCATTTTTTCCTTTAGAAGAGCTTGCATGTCTCGCATAACATCTTGGGGTACATCTTTGCATTTTTTAGCATCACGTCTAAGTATATGTGCTAGGTGATACTTCAACCTATTTATTCCTCCCCCATTATACACTACACCGCAATACCAAAATGTAACAACTCCCTTTTTGTGCCCCGGGATGGCATGTTTCCAAGCCCTATCCCTTACTATTGCACTTGGGTCTGCATTAGGGTTAAATAGAGGCCTAGTTCCACTTTCCTCACCCTGAGACATAATGTCAAAATTCAATATGTTTGCTGCTAGCCTGCTGCAATATGAATGTAAACAAAATTAGAAGTAAAAAATAGTAGATAGTAGTAGACTAGTAGTAGAGAGTAGAGACCAAACAAATTTAAACAAAATGAGAAGTAAAAATACTAAAAAATACGAATGTAAAAGTTTGAAACATAGTACAAAACAAGTTAAACAACACAAAGAAATGCAACTTGTAGCTTACCTCTTCAAATTTGCACAAACAATGGAAATGCAAGTTTGTAAAAACCTCCTCCAAATGCTCCCTTAAGCTCCTTTCAATGCTTTAATGCAAGCTACAAAGATGCACAAACCATTAGCGATCAATACGAGAGAGCCAACCGGTTTGCTGATTTCTCTCTCAAAACCCCAATATTCTTCTCTAACTCTTTCCTCTCTTGTGAGCACAAGCAAATGGTGGAATGACCTTTTTAGGTCAATAACATGTTATAAGAACCAAAAAAGTCAACATAAAACAAAGCATTTTTTTTTTCCCCATTTTCCTTCTTAGCCGTCGGCAAGAGTCCCGGCATCGAGACACAGCGAGTCTGGCGAGTCCTTGGACTCGGCGAGTCCATGTGGACTCTGCTAGGACTCAGCCGAGTCCGAGTCCAGAGGCAGATTGCCTCGAAAATCAGGACTCTGCCTCGGACTCGTAGAGTCCTGGTCTGACTCGACGAGTCCCGTAACAATGGTATCCATGACAGAACTAGAAAACAAGTTACAAATCTACACCTAAGAAATTCTACAAACTACTAGAACTGAGAACCAATTGCACTAGAAACCAAATCCAAACCAAACACCTAAGAAATTCTGTAAACTACCATAACTGAGAACCATCTGAACTAGAAAACAAATCTACACTAGGAACTTAAGAAATTCTGCAAGCTACCAGAGCTGAGAACCAAAAATAGAATTGAGAATTTGATAGTGAAAGAGGAATTGAAGACTCTTTAATAGCGATTGCATTAAATTGTTTGCAATCTTTCACATCTTTAGTTTTCATATTCCTATTAATTCACAAGTGTGGGACATGTACTCGCATTACTGTCGGTGTGCCTGCCAAGCTAGCTGAAAATGGAATGTATTAATTATCATTGTCAGTCCTGCATTTATGATTTTAAACTTGATATGACGTTCACTACATTCCAGTTAATGGTTGTGCAAAACTTGCCACGTGTCTCCATTCTGGAGAATTTCATTCGGCTCTAGGTCTTTTCGAGTAACTGGCCCCGAGATGCATCTTTTGTCATTCATCTCTAATTAATAATCAGCGGTCAATAAAAGTAACATATTAACGATACCAAAGTGGCAGCGGACAACTTGGTGACATTTTTAATAATGGACACTAATTAGTAGACTTGGCAAACCATAAAACCTTATAGGTCTCTAGCCACTGGGAAAATTCGTTTTTAAATAAAACAATTTTTCAGTTTACCACCAAAGATTAGGCAAGACCATTGTTATTTCTTTTCCTACAAAACAATTAAGTCACCTCACATTACAAACTCATTTTGGGCAAGAAAAAAATTTGCCACCATTTATTTACGTGCCAGCAAGGAGTAATTTAATTCGCCACATTTAAAATGATTTTTGTTAGGGCAAGATAAAAATTCGCCAACATTTAATTTTTTATTTCCCTACATTGAACAAAAACATTGCCCTCGAGATGAAAATTTTCCCACCCATATAATAATGGATTCACCAACATTTTACATCTTTTTTCCGAGAGAGGTTTCTTAAAGTTATCCTTGCAAAGAAAGTCTTTGCAATAATATCATGCCTCATCTAAAAAATAAAGAGAGAATAATTGACATATTTGTTAATTATAAGTGGTTATTATGTTCATAACCTTTAAGGCTAAAAAGGTGCAATTATAATTCTTAAGTATTGCAACTCATTTGAGAAGGTGTATCCCCTCCCTTAAAATTTATATAGATATACACACTTTTGACAAGACACAATAAGGATATTTTTTATTAGAAGAGACATTCAGAAGAGAAATACAAATGAGATGTAATTTACTTGTAAGGACATATAAATATTGAAATCTGATTTTAATATGAATCAAAATATTTTATATTTTAATGATAAGAAAATCTTCATTTGTTTTATTTCAAGGCAAAGAGCTTGCAATTAAAATGTGGATTCATCCTTTAAGATCAATAAATAGATTACTGAATTATTCCGATAAGGACTTTATTTTTTGCATTAGGTATTTTTCGCATTCTATGTTCAACAAATAGGGAATAGTGTGAAACATAAAAAGTTTTTGCGTCTCAGGCTAATCAGGCTTCCTACCTAAGAAGTTACCATTCCTTTTGGCTAGCATAGAATTGTGTATAAAGAGTATCTGTTGCAGATCTCAAAGGTAATTGATGATATTTAAAATGAATATTGTCTCATAGAGTTGTACATAACAATCTTCATAATAGTTGACTCTATTGCCCGGATAAGCAAAGGCACTGGTCTTTTGAATCATTGAAATATAACTATTGGGTTTATAGTTTAACTCAGAAGTATACATATTTCCTTCTTGTAAGCACTGAATTAATTATTGATAGTTATTATATAAAACATTCAATCATATCAAAGCAATCATACAACAGCATATTAATCGAGTTTGAGGACCTTACCAACCGAAGAACTCACAAAGTTAAATTCAGTATAGAAGAGCACTGAACCAAGAGAACAAGTTTGAAGTAAAGGTTCAACCACCTAAGTGTAGCAAAGCCTGAAGTGCAGGGAATCAAGAAGTATTCCTATTCGTTGGCCAGAACTGATTGTAGAATCCTCTCGGAGAATTGACAAGCTCCTGGATTTCCACCTATGGTTTTGGAAACCAACAATCCCTATAGCCCAAGCTATGGGTACCAAGATCGAAGGGGAAGGCAAGGATATTAGTTATTAATAGTACATTCTCGAACAATTATAGCTACAATTTAGTTATTAATATTACGTTCTCGAACAATTATAGGAAGTTGCAGTAATCGACAATCGGTGTGCTCTACCTATTGTTAAGTGCTTATGTATGTAATATTAGCACAAACTCAAAGAACATGACACCTTTTGTAGAGATGTTACATGGAATGAAAGATAGATCCTTCTACCAATATTATGTGCAATGTAATACTTACATGTTATTGTTTATTAATGTTTTTTTTTGAATCTTTGTTTACTCTATGCATAAACTAGATACCCCGTAGGGAGTAAATAGTCACCCTCCCTCCAACTGCTTCATTTATTGCATCATCTTCAAAGAAACCTCTGACTTCTCTCTCATCATCTAGCTTCCAACCATTGATAGTGCAAGAGAGCCCTAGGGTTGTTCTGCCACTGCACATTCTTTCCCTTAGCCAAGAAATAACATATGATCCATACATAGGGTTTCATGCTAAAGTTGAGCCACCTTTGCAACCCCATGAATATGCTCTAGTAGGTGTGCATGTGGAGGAACCACCACCACCACCACCCCCCGCCCCTGCCCGTGATTTCATAAGGGAGGTTTCTTGTAAACAATTTATGAGTGATCAGAATTTATTTGATCAAAAGAAATTTGGCAATTGATGTATATAGCTACTGCTGATGAGATAGACAGATGAATGGGATTGTAGAATCTCACTTCCGAACTAGCAAAGCAGTTGAATGGGGAACCCAAATAATAGTCATTAAGAAATTGAATGAGATGACCCCTAAGATGGGAAAGGAAACAGTAAGAAACACTGGCATATTACAAGGATGGGTAATCTCTTCTACTATAGCCTTTGACAATCTAAGAAGATACGGCGTGGAATTTCATAATGATCCTGAGCAAGCAAAGGATCTATACTTTGGATCAGCTTTTGGTGACAAGTATGACATGCTTGTCATTTGGTCACTCTACCGTGCAACACAGAAGTCATCCCTGATTGGAGAGCAGAATAAATTGTATGGTCAGTCACTTATAAGGAGGCCATCTGATACTACAGTCGTTCAAAAAAATTGACACTCAATGCTGCCGAGTTTAGAAATAAATTGGCCGTAAAGCAGGAGTCAGAGTTTAAGACCTTAGCTGAAAGGGTTAACAAACTTGAAAAATATGGAGTATCAGAGAATACTCCCATCCTTCATGCGTAAGGTGGTAGGCTCACTGAGGATACCTTTAAGCTAAGTAATGACCTGGCAAAGGATAGAGTCATAAACATGAAGTTGCATAAGGAGATTCACAATTCACACAAGAATCTCAGAGCAGAAAAGAATAAAGTTTTTTTCAGAATTGATGGACACCTTGTTAGGGTCTAGATTTTAATCTATTTTGAGTCATGAGATGCAACATGGAAAGAACATAAAGAAATGCTAGTTGCATATCAATGTCATCTTGCTTAGCATAGATTTCTTGCATGTTCTGAGTCCTTTCTGCAGAGAGAAGTGATTTGAAATTGTTTTTCAAACACTAGTAGGATGAAGATAAACAGAAAACGATAGATGACATGTGCACAAAACTAAAGCATTTGATTCACTTTGTTTAATGCACATAGGGTGTACACATAAATGATCAGGGCTGAGCGTATGAGTTTTCAAGATAACACAAGTTACCACATGTCCTCATTGTTCGATGAAAAGAAGAATCTGAGATTAAAATTTGAATGGAGAGGAGAAATGTGGACAAAATTTGAGCCAATTATAGAGGATGTCCACTCAGAGGAAAAAAATGACAGACAAGTTGGATTCATACTTAGATACTTTGTCTAAATTTGAAGCAGGATTGACAAGAATAGAGAAGGCCAAACATGCAATTTTTGATCAAGACTATCAGAAGCACCTCCAAACTATTCAAAGATTCAAGAGTGAGGTTGATGATGCCCTTTGATCCATGGATTTTCAATTTCGGTTGCTCTCCGGCTATTTGAGCCAGATTTCAAATTTCTGGTCCAGAACTAGCTGTTGTCTTCCCACCTATATTATTTTTTTGTAAATTCTGCTCTTTTGGATTGGTAAATACTAAAAGGCAATTTGGTCACATTTCTAAGACCATTTCCAACCATGTCAAAGATTGCTCAGAACCAATTTCAGAGTTATGAGCACTCGAGATGTTTTTGGAAGGATACAAGCAACTGAACATGTCAGAAAGATTAATGTTTGTAGCTATTAAATCTTCTTTCAGCTTGATATACAAAATGATGTAGGCCAGGCTTCTCCAAGATTATTAACACCATCTACATATCAAAAGAATGTTTTGTCTTTTGCTAGCTGCTCTCCAGAAAGTTCTTTGTCTTGCAGTGAGTCAGGTGGTTACCTACTGCCATTATCAACTACAAATGACCCAAAGCTTGTTTGCTCCCTCAGCTTATAAAAGGGAAATTCAAGGACATAATTTAGAGATTCCTAGAAGTCCCCAAGAGTTCACAGATAGATTATAGGTTTTTAAGTCTATAAGCCTGCAAAAAACAGTTTGTAAGGCCTCTGATTATACTAGAATATTTATGCAATCAGCGTCTCAGTCAATACAGTGAATGTTGATTGTCATGTAAGAGCAATTTGTAATCAATGTGTTGGTTTTCAATTTTTCTCCAACGTTTGTACATGAGAATTTTACGCAATCAATAATCAAGAAGACGTTGGTTTTCTCTCTGCAATTTTATGCTTAGGTGCATTTGGATTTCTGATTCCTTTAAAGAATTAAATGATTAAATCTGAATACAAAAGCTCTTGTGATAACAATTGGAAGTCTAAGTAGAACTTGTAGATCAAATTTTAAAGGCTAACTGACAAAAGGAATTAATTTCTTAATAGCCATTGCTTTTGGGACACTATTGCAATCTCTTGTTTTCACTTAAGTTTTGACTCCATAAACCCTAGGAATAAGCACCAACCACACTATCTTGTTTTACAACTTCAGCAAATACTCGTAATATCAGAAGAAGTGTTCCTTTTCAGGTATTTTAAGTTATGTCTTAGTTTTGGGTCATAAATTCCTGCTCTCATGTTGTTAATGTCTAATATCAAGGGATAAAGAAAAATCTCACTTGTAATCAGACATTCAATTGATTTATGCGTGTTGAGAGCTTATCTCTTAACATTGTCTGTTTGAAAAGGAATCAGGATATGAAAAGGGATACGCACCTAGGTTAACAGAGCCTAAAGTAGAGGGGATTTCGATCAAATCCTATGAGTTGGCCACTGACAAAAGGGCTTGTAGATTGAAATTGGCTAGATCATGTAACTTGCCTGGATGATCAGTTGAAACAACCAACAACTGTATCAAACCATGCCCTTTTAACAGATCATAAAATTTATTCCATGATTCTACCATACTTTTTTACCTTCACAGACTAAATCATTGTGCAGGCTAGAATCATGGAACATATTTATCAACGGCTACACCTAAATTATATGCTGAAAAAAATGCATAATAAGTTCTGAGATTTTTTTCCCTGTGACAGCTGTGCATTGCTGGCCATCCCTGCCCAGCTGAGAGTCAGTTTTTGGGGTGCTTTCACAATTTCATTTTTATAGCCACCAATCAAAACAACTAAGTTATCAAATCAGCAGGCACAGAGGGTAATCTAGATTCTGGTCAATTCCATTGCTAATGTGACCAAAAGACCTGGCAAACATTGTTATATACCCATAATCATTAATTGTTGAGATTGAAATACACCAACAAAATATCTAAATAGATTAAACTACTGAAATCAGAGAATGACATGGCCAAAAACTAACTTCATCAATCAATGGCAATGTTCAGGCTATGCCATGGAGAAGCTAATTCATAGAAGAGTCTTACAGTTTTCAAGAGCAGACCATGCAACAGCAGCTGCACTCTTTTCTGCTTGTTTCTTAGTATTGGCATGTTTTCCTTCAAATTTCATCCCATCAAACTTCAGAGTGCATGTGAAAATTGGCATATGTGGTGGACCAGATTTAGTTGTGTTGTACACTGGCAAAGGCTTCCCTTCTTTCTGTGCCTTTTCTTGCAACAAATTCTTGTACATAGATAACTCAGCCTGTTCATTGAAAGCCACTATCAGAATCAACATTCATTATATGTCAAGTTCAAGAAAGGGGGATGATAGCTAGCAAAATAAGTTTCTGTCATATTTCATAAAACCATAGAAGCTGACCCATGAAAAAAGCCACAAAACAAGAGTTTGTATAAGCATTTTACCAAAGAAGAACCTTTGTCTGACAATGATTTGAGTGCCACTGCTGCAGCTGCATGTTCAGCTTGACGCAATGTATTGAAAAATCCTGGACCCTCATATGTTTCACCATTGAATTGAACTGTTGCTTTGAAACGCAATGCGTGAGGAGGACCTTCTCGGATTGAGGAATAACAGGGTAAATTAAAACCACCCTTTATGGCAAATTCTTGCAGCTGAGTTTTGTGCATATCTGCATGTCCAGAAAGAGTAAACAGGGATTCATAATCACTGACAAGACAGGCAGACTTTTCAGCAAAGAACTGCCATAATCAAATGCTTATAAACATGATTGATGATCTCCCAAATAAATTTGTTAGACGCACCAACTTGATACAGACAATAGCACTAACAAGACAGTTTCTGATTATCTATTACACGATAACATTGTTGGAATGTTTGAGGAAAAATTCAAATGACTATGTGCCCTTGCATCTTTAATGTTCTGATAAAACCCAATTTTTACATTTTATAGTAGTAAAATATGTACACTAAGTTTATTAGATAACTCTCCTATATTTTTCATTCCAGACTAAATACTATATGTGCCCACGAATCAATGTTCAATTTTCGATGTCTAGGAAATGTCATGAAGTGGAGATTTTTTCAGAAACATGTAAAAGGGATAAGAGGTCTCATTCATGTGCCATCTTCTTGACGTTCCAAAGTTTCCATAATCCTTTTTTTCTGCTTTTGAAGCTTAATATCTACTCTAAAAGATTATAGCCAATTTCTATATGGTTTGTTATTAATTTTAGATAGTTTCTGCTTGTCATGTGGACTTTCGAAACATGGAAGTATAGGCCAACTCTTCATCAAGGAATTCAGAGAAAAGAATATTCTTCAAGTATAAGAAGAACAAACCCGTTAATGGGTGCATGAAGGTTGATCTTGAAAAGGTGCATAGGGAAGAGATACAAAGGGATACAACGGATGAGGAATGGATCAAAATAACCTATGATGGAGATGGTCAGGGAAATCCAGGGCCTTCAAGTGTTGGATGTGTGGCTAGAGATTCCAATGGTCATATCGCTTTGACAAGAAGATGTAGGGGCTGGGGACTAGTAATGAAGCTGAAGTCTAGGCAGCCTTGATGGGGGTAAAGTTGGCACAAAGAGTACAAGTTAAAAATTTGCATTTGGAGGGTGACTCTCAAATCATAGTAAATACCATTTTGACTAGAAAATTACACACATGGCAATTATAGAAGGTGCTCAAAGTCGAGAGCAAACAAACTTGTTTTTTTTTCAAAATTTCAAAATTCCCCATGTTTATCGAGAAGGGAATACATTAGCGGACTCCTTGTCCAAATTGGCAATCAACGTGGTGATGACATAGAAAATAGAGGATAGTGAAATCATGGTGGCGAAAGTATTTTCTCCAGCCCATCCCTTATTCCTCAAAATCATCTGGTCGTTATTGAGGGTGGAGTATGCAATCTCACAATTTTGGTGAAGGACGAATTCAGACATTGCTGCCCTATTTTGTGCCCGAGGTTTACATTTTAGGTCAAAAGAAGAAGTGCAGCACTCTGTAGAAAGGTGTGTGCAGCTAGACTACAGGATAGGGCTTGACAAAATCCTAAATTTTGTAGTGATTGGTCGAGGGTTTCTCACGGCACAAGGTAACTAGATAGGCTTCCCATGGTTTCACTTGTCGATGCACCCATCTCTCTTTCACAGGCATTTGAGGACATTTTAGCGAGGAGACAAGAAGAAAAGAGGGCATGGACTCTATTAGTAGACTTTGACCTCAATTGGGAGCTTGAATTGGCAGCAGGGATACCCAAGAGCCAAATGGATCCAAATTCATTTTAGTTGAGATTGATAGGTGCCTAAGAGGAAATGTGTAATGTCCCTGTTTTGGCTGACATCGTTTTGCATGCCAGATCAGTCTATCACGGACTCCCGTAGACGGTGGCTGTGATGAGAAAGTCATTTTGGCGTTTATTTGGTGATTGGATGGCTCATTATGCTCTTGGAGATATTATTTTATTTATATTTTATCATCATTTTTTATACGGGGCCTAAATGTTAAAATTCTAAGTTGAGTTGCACTTTTTTATGAAGTTATTTATTATAAAAGTGCATTATAATGGGATTTTATAATGGATGTTTCTAGAAGTTCTTAATAACTTCTTAGAAAAGGATGCTTCTAGAAGTCCTTAGTAACTTCTTAGGAAAGTAAATAAATGGAGGGCTTGGCCTCTCATTTGGACAAACAGAAATTGATGATTCTACTACCATTCTCTTTGAACATTTATGGCACCATCCAGGTCTGCAAATATTCGTCATAATCCTTGAGAACGATACCTCTCAAGAGATTGCATAACTGAGGAAGTGAAAGACCTTCTAAAGGGTTGCACTTTGGAAGTGGTATTCAGCCATTTCAAGTTGAGCTTAATTTGAATACTCAGATTACCTGAAGGTTTGAGTTTTTGAAAACAGTCTGAAAAAACAGGTCCAAAAAAGCAGTCCGAAAAAACAAATCCAAAAAAACAGTTCGAAAAAGCAATTTGAAAAAGCAGATCCGAAAAAGCAGTTCGAAAAAGCAAAGCGAAAAAGCAGACCCAAAAAAAGCAAGTGAAAAAGGAGATCGGAAAAAGCAAAGCAGAAAGGCAGCATTGGAGAAAATTATTACACCATCTACAATCAGGTTCCTTTGGATATTACATGCATTGTTCATATCATTTAGATTATTAGAAGGTAAGGCTGTAGGTGAAAGTTGTAACAGATTTAAGCATTATTCATGCAGATGTAAGCCAAGAGTCTTGGCCATTTCATACTAGCATTGTAGTTGACATTTTATGTGCAATAAAGGAAACATAAGTTGCCGATCTAATATAGTCTAATTGAATATGTATTTATCATTCATGATCAGCTTATAAGTTTGCATGCCAATTGTTTGACAAAATGTCAATTGGCTATAGGTTCTCTTTTTTGGCATAAATAATGTTATAATTTTGCATCCCAAGCGTTTGTCAAAATTACTAGTTGTTGTAGCTGCATATTGCAAGTAGTTTCACATATATGCATTGAATATTGTCAAAATAAGTTGCACATTGATGTTGGGTCATTGTTTAGTCAATTCAGAGACTTCTTGCAAGCATTCTTATTGATGCTAAGTGTAGGAAAGAGCCAAAAAAGCAAACTGAAATTTTATATCAGTCATATGACCCTTGTATGCAAAGTGTTTTCTTGAACCTTTATCAGCATTTTGGAATCAGATTTGAGCACGGTCATTACAAAATGGGATGCCAAAGGAGGGAGAGGCAAAGAGCTACCAAAGGACGTGGCTGTGAAGGTGTAAATGGTGCCAGAGGCAGATACTATTAGGGGAGGGCAAGGAATAACTCAGAGGAGTGGTCGTGCATTCTGCAAAGGTTGTGCTCGAGGGTATGGCACAAGCTAGTGGAGGTGGGGATCGTTCTAAGGAAGCTAGCCTTGTTGGGGTCTCTCATGTCTGTGTGGAGTTGGTTGGTGGGTCGTTTGTGTTTGGTTAGGTGTTGGGTGATGGTGGTGTGAGAAAGGTGTTAGGTGGTGGTGGTTCAGGTGAGATGTGTGGTTTATCACCCTTCTTACTCCCGCCCACGCTTTTCTCTAAAAAAATTGTCATTGTGGGTTGAAGTTGTGTAGATAGGTGTAGGCTGGTCGGGGAAATGGAAACTTTGTAGTGATAGTACAATGTCAATGTGGTCTATGATGGTCACAAAAAAGGGTGATTTTGTATAGGATACTCACCCAATTGTTTGCATATGTCATATCTAATACGAAGTGATCAAATTTTTGGTGCTATCAAGTAGGGAGTGTAGATTTTGGGGGTGGTGTTGTGAATGATATATCTCATACATTGTAATGCTTTACTTCATAATATTAATAAAATCATCTTTTACCAATCAAATAAAAAAGAATAACAAAAAGATTTAAGAAAATGAAGTTGCTTAATTTGCAAATATAATGACATATGACTAAAAGGAATATAATAGATCTATATAACTAACATATGATCATTCTCAAATCAAATGAAAATGGTGAGTTTGTATTTATTAGAAACAGAAACGAAAACATCAGAGTAACACTAGACAAAGTTTTAAACAAATTCGAAAATAGATGCATATGCAATTGCAATTCAAATGGTTTACAAATTATTTTATGTCATTACTTCTTGTTCAAAAGTGATTACAGGACAAATTGATTATTCTTTGCAATAAATGCATGAATCTTCAACTATGATACATTTGTAGTATCTTGCATACTTTTAGTTGCTCATATTATATTTTTGTTTAAAAGAAATCCGTTCTTTTTCAATTTTCTCAAGAAACACATATTTTTTAGTAAGAGATTGTTGATAGTGGCATCCATGCCACTAAGAGCAATACACGGGTTGGTAAGGCAAATTGGATGCTTAATGAACAAGTGTTTTGAGTACCTAGAATGGAAAATGTAAATGTGAATCTAATTCTACATTACATTTTTATTTTATTTTTGCTTATGTTTGTTCATACTTATATTAACATTCACAACAGTTGCACTTCAGAAAGCATTTGGTAGATCTCCTCCAAGTTGTTGATGGGGAGAAGAATGCAATGAGCTACATATGTAAGGCTATGAATAAGGCCAAGGTGGCCATTAAATCCATTTTTTGCAAGAGCTGAGAATAAGTATCATCCCATTTGAGAAATTATTGATAGGCAATAACACCTCCAGCTTCACAAACCCCTACACACATCTATTTACTTCCTCAATTTGTCATTCCAATTTTAACTTGATTTCAAGAGGGATAAGGAGATCCTAAGTGAGCTCTATGTAGTCATGGAGGGGATGACACAAAGTTTTGGTGTCGGTGCACAAATATTTGACAAGATCAAGATATTTAGCTTTGCACAAGATCTCTTTTCATGTGATACATGCAAGGCAACTCAGTCATCATTGCAGCCTTAAAAAAATCTGTAGGGTCACTATTCAAATTTAAAAACAAAAATTATTCCTCCTATTATATTATTTTTAAATATCAAGATTTGAAGTTGGATAATGAGATTTACTTATTTTTCTAAATCGTTTCTAATGCGCGGCGGAAAAGATTTGATGCTAAGGTACCAAATCCTCATCGGATTGTAGTGCTTCAACTTGTGATCCCATTTAGAGTATGTTTGAGCACATACACTCCAAGAAGCAAATAAGACAACCTTCGTCTTATTGTAACATTGTAAATTGCACCCGTACGGAATTCGATGTTAACTAGCACCTTTGAATTAAAATCTCCACCTAAGCCTCCACTTCATCTCACTTGTCTAGTCACTGCTTTTTGTCTGAATTTATGGCCATGTGGAAGATGTTCGTGTAGTGCGCACTTGTCATGAAAATCTGCAAACTAAATGTGGTCATTGGAGGGATATACTAACTTTTTGTAACATCCCTACTACTAGCCTTTGTCAAGGATAATTAGTATCTATAAAAAGAATGTTCGAACCAAATAATAATATGCATTAACTATAATATTTTAAATGAAAATCAACCCCATTTCAAAACTCAACCTTAAGGATGACTCCAAATCAAGATACTAGTCCTAAACAATATAATATCATTTCAAATGCCATATTTGATTACTTCTTTGTCTTCTCTGGAGTGCACCCCATAAGATCCTTCTTGGAAGGGATATCCCATATCCAAGGCCTTATCACATATAGATATGTTGACTCACTAGAATATTCTAGCACATGGAGATTATATCATTCTCAGGTATGCCCATTAGATGGAGATTATATCAAGCTCTCATACTGACACTTAAGTGTTTAAGATCAAATTCTTCCTCCTTTGGAGGCTCCATTGATCTCTTCACAAAGTATTAAATGTTTTTAAATAAACAAAACAATATCTATATATTGTCTTTCTAATAAATGTCGTGTGTGTGTGTGTGTCTGTGTCTGTGTGTCTGTGTCTGTTTGTGTGTGTCTGTGTCTGTGTCTGTGTCTGTGTCTGTTTGTGTCTGTCTGTCTGTCTGTGTCTGTGTCTGTGTTTGTGTCTATGTGTGTGTCTTTGTCTGTGTCTGTGTCTGTCTCTGTGTGTCTGTGTGTGTGTGTGTGTGTGCATGTGCGTGTCTGTCTGTGTCTATGTGTGTGTCCGCATGTGTGCGTGTGTGGGTGCACGTGTGTGTGTGTGTGTGCATGTGTCTATGTGTGTGTCCGCGCGTGTGTGTGGGTGCACGTGTGCATGTGCGTGTGTCTATGTCTATGTGTGTGTCCGCGTGTGTGCGTGTGGGTGCACATGTGTGTGCGTGTGTGCATGTGTGTGTGTGCGTGTGTGGGTGCACGTGTGTGTGTGCGTGTGCATGTGTGTCTATGTCTATGTGTGTGTCCGCGTGTGTGCGTGTGGGTGCACATGTGTGTGTGCGTGTGTGCATGTGTGTGTGCGCATGTGCATGTGCGTGTGTGTGTGCGTGCGTGTGCGTGTGTTTCTCTGTGTGTGGCTGTGTCTATGTTTGTGCCTGTCTGTGTGTCTGTGTCTGTGTGTCTGTGTGTCTATGTCTGTGTGTCTGTGTGTATCTGTGTGTGTCTGTGTGTTTGTCTGTGTGTCTGTGTGTGTGCATGTGCATGTGTGTGTGTGCATGTGCATGTGTGTATGTGCGTTTACGTGCGTGTGTGCGTGTGCGTGTGTCTGTGTCTGTCTATATCTCTGTGTGCGTGTGTGTGTGCGTGTGTCTGTGTGTGCGTACATGTGTGTGTGTGTGTGTGTGTGTCTGTGTCTGTGTCTGTGTCTGTGTTTGTGTGTGTCTCTGTGTGTGTGTGTGTGTGTGTCTGTGCGTCTATGCCTATGTCTGTGTCTGTCTGTGTCTGTGTTTATGTTTGTGTCTGTATATGTATGTGTGTGTCTGTGTATCTATGTGTGTCTATGTGTGTGTGTGCGCGCGCGTGTGTGTGCGCGCGTGTGTGCACATGTGTGTGTGTGCGTGTGTGTGTGCGTGTGCGTGTGTGTTTGTGTGTGCGCATGCACATGTGCATGTGCATGTGCGGGTGTGCGTGTGCATGGGTGTGTGCGTGTGCATGTGTGTTTGTGTGTGCGCATGCACATGTGCATGTGCATGTGCGGGTGTGCGTGTGCATGGGTGTGCGCCTGTGTGTGTGTGTGCGTGCGCGTGCGTGTACGTGTGTGCGTGTGTGTGCGTGTGTGCGTGTCTTTGTTTGTGTCTGTGTATGTGTACGTGTGTGTGTTTGTGTGTCTATGTCTGTGTCTGTGTCTATGTGTCTGTGTCTCTGTCTGTGTCTGCATGTGTGCGTGTGTGCAGGTGTGTGTGTGTGTGTGTGTGCGAGTGTGTGCATGTGCGTGTGCGTATGCACGTGTGTGTGCGTGCGTGCATGTGCGTGTGCGTGTGTACATGTGGGTGTGTGTGTCCAATCAATAATGTAAAGAAAACTCAACATATAAAACACCTATATGATGTCTTTGCCACCTTTTCAAGACCCCTTGTTTCTCATGTTAAAGATATGCCCCAAAGTATGTTGAAGATTGTAGCTACGATAGAGATCTTTATCTCTGCAAAAATGGATATTATTACCATTATTTTCACCTTCTACTGATAAGGACACTTATGTTTAAATTGTAATATTAAATGTAATGACATTTGTCATGTGTTAAGGAATGGAAATTCAAAGAGTTGTAATTGTATTTGTAATAAAGAGTCACGTTTTGGGAGTTTTGAGAGGCCTTTGGTTGGTATGTGAAGAGTCTCTCCTTAAGTTATATACATCGTATCAAGCGATAAGCATTGTACACTTGAACTTTTATGATCAATAAAATGATTTTTTTTTTTGTGGTTGGGTTTTTCCCTTCATTCTAGAAGGGTTTCCCCAAGATATTTTTGGTGTTTAGTGTTTCAGTTTTAGCTATTTTATTTGTTGTTTATTATCATTGATTTCTAGGCTCAGGATTTAACAAGGTATACAATTAGATCTCTTTCGTTATCTTATTTTGTTTTCTACTTTTGATATGGTTCTCCTTTTTTATTATTCAATGGTGATTTATAAATATTAGTTTTCATCTCTGTCCTTCTAAAAGGTCACATATAATCATAATCCTTTTTAATAGTCACAACACTTCATAATTACAACATTTTTGAAGAGTCACAACCATTCACAATTACAACCGTTTTGAAGAGTCACAACCATTCAAAATTACAACCGTTTTGAAGAGTAACATCATCTCATTGTTGCAACCTTTTGAAAGAGTCCCTTATTTTCTTCTCATTCCTTTCCTCTTCCACTAATCCTTCTTTTAACTCCTATCTTCTCCTCTTCTTATTTTTTCCCTTTCAAATGAATTTTCCTCCCTATTATATTTTATTTAGGAGTCACAACTCTTTATTACATATCTCTAGACTTTTCATTAGATTTAATTAACTTATATTATTCTATATTATATTATTTATTTTATGTTTATTATCATCTATTACTAAATCATATTTAGAAAGGTAACATATTTTCTACAATATTCTCTATTGTAATTAATTCTATATATTATTAACTCATTGTATATTTAATATTATTTAATCATTTTAGATCTTTTAAATATTATTTTATTGATAATAAATTATATACGTTATTATTTATATTATAAGAATAATATTTCATTATAATTTCTTACTTTTTATATTTTAATATTAATTTTATTATATGATTGTATTATCATTATTTATTTAGTAATATCGTATATCTAATTATTATTAAAAATTTATATTAAAATAGGAAAACAACACTATCCCTAGCAATACAACACCTCCTTTGGCATACCATCAATGTAATAAATCCTCCAAGTAGTTTAACACCTTCCTTTTGCCTTCATTTTTTATCTTTTTGGCTACTTTCATCAGCTGCTTGACACTTTCTTGTAGGCGTTTATATAATTCTTGACGATTCACAACTTTTTGTTCATCCCATGTTGCTGCTCTAGCATCTCCATTGCATACAAGCTTATTTTCACCTTCATTGTAGTGAGCTTCAACCTCTTGGCTTTGAAGGAGAGTTATCCCTCGCATCTTTTACTCACTCATTTCTAATTTTGAATAAGCATATCAACAGTGTCTTGATCTCTATCTTGCATACACTATCATTTTATCAAATTATCGATTATCACATCGATCTTGGCTATCTATGGAACAACTTTCAAGGAGCCTCTAAATGAAACAACTTTCTTATCGTTGTGTGTGAAAAATCGAAGAGATTGGAGTGTCATGCCAAGAGTCTTTGGGAGGTTGCAAGATCTTCTTTATCTCTATTCATTTTAACATCCTATTTCTAGTTGTTACGTGCTTTTCTATTTACTATTCTAAGTCTAGTTTATTTCCTATTGAGTAATTGCATTGCCTTGTACCTTTTGGGTACAACGTTTTGCACCTTATCTGTACATGATGAACATGCGTCCCGTTGTCGTACTCAACATGCGCAAGTATCTGGGACAAAGAGCTTACAGCACCTATCAACCCTTCTCTTTTTGTTTTTGTAATCCAAACACTTTATTGTTTTGTATACTTAAGTTATTGTTTATTTCCTTTAATGCATTTAGTGTTTAATTTCTCTGTAGCTTAAATTGATCTCCCTAGTTCACTAGAGCAATAGTATAAATGAGGTGGCATTGGGTTATTTGTCCATTCAGATTCCATCAATCTAAAGGGTGGCAAATCCCCTTGTCCACATTTTGGTGATCTCAACATGAACTAAACAAACTTCATTTTCACAACATATTCCCTTGCATCAAGTGATAGTCAATTTGTGAACACTGTCACTATTACTCTGATCTCCCCTCCAAATTAGAAGAATAAGAATGTGGATTTAACATTCATGTCGTTGAATGTGTCCTACTTCTAAGATCTTTCTTCTCTATACATCCCTACAAAGATAAAAGTTAATGCCCTCATAGACATTATGGTTGATCTTTCCTGCAAAGTCAATGCCATCAAGGAGGTCCTCTTTGTGAATAGGCTACATTGGACAAGGTACGATGAGTGCAAGGATACCATTTGTTTGCACAATGAACTATCTAATCCCCATATGGGATACTCCTTATAAGACCCAAGGCAATGTCAACAAGATTTGTTGCCTTCTCTGAGTTAGACCCCTTCCTCATGAAGCTAGGCATCCCATAGCTACTCTCTATGAAGGTGGTCCCCTTGGCAATTCATAAATGATTGGTGTTTTGCCACAAGAGTGTAGTGCATACAATGCAAGATATAAACATCAGCCTTTGGTATCCCATAGGGGTTTCCTTAAGGGTCTTGCTTCCCTTAGACGATCTATTGTTTAAAGCATACAATAAGGAGGAGCTATCTTCTAAATTTGTTCAAGTTGTAGCAATTGCAGCCCCTCTCACTTTCAATCCTACATCTCATCACACATCCTCATAGACACCCCTACCCTCGTTGTTTATAACAAAGCTAAGCGATTCTGCATGCTTGATCATCTCCCTTAGCACCTACTTCTCAACCTCCAAGGGTAACCCTTGTTCCTTCAACTTCTCTCAATGAAAATGAGAAAGTGAATATGTGACTAGTCTACAACTATCTTTCAGTAGCACCTTCTAGCTCATTGGTGGGGCCTTCCTCCTTGACGAACATGACATTGACAACCTGTCACAAAGAGAAGAATGTTGTTGAGCCTTCTTAGGCTTCAGGTCCTAGTCAACACCAATGGTGAAACCTACTTGGGCACAAACATGAGCGTTGTCTATGGGCAAGGACATTGGAACGTAAAGTCGCTTTAAAGGTCGAGAGTGAGTCACTCGTCCCCATGTTTGTTTAGTGTCTACTCCAAGTCTTTTGCATCCACATATCGGTTTGTTTGATATTTGGGTTGCTCCTTATCACTTTAGGAGCTATTGATGATCCTTGTCCTAAACAAGTATAGATCTTCATCTCTACATCCTTGGAGCCACCCTTCATCACCTCGCTTCTTCATACCCGATGTTTTCCCAACTTGTGAACATGCTACATACATAGGTTATGTCCAATGCAATCATGTTTCTTTAGCTAGTTCCATCTCTAGATCCTCATTGCAGCTTTCCTTGGATCCTAAGGCCTACTACAATTGAAACAAAATATACTTCTCCATCATCCAAGAGTAAGTTCAAGTAGAGCCCTATACCCTGATTGTGTCATTGCAAATGAGTTCCTGCGACTTCTCTAATGCATCAGCATTTAACTTTCTTGAGAATACTTTGACGTTGTCAACTATCTTTACAAGATCACTTACTCTAACCTCGAAAGAGCTCTTGGATGAAAATGTTGAGGCAATTTCATCATTGGCTCTAGCCATTGATGAAGCATCTGGAGTTTCTTTTGCAGTTGTCTCTTTAAAGCTCTCCTTCCCTCCCCTTTGATCGTGATTGGTAGGAATGTAATCTACTAGTGGAGGATCACTAAGCCAATTGCTCTTCTTATTTGTCGATTAGAGTGTTGTGTTCCCTCATGCTTGTCTTTCAATGTTGTGCTCTCCTGAAGGACTCAAGTTACTCCATTAGTAATTGAAAATAGCGGGATTTATAAGTCATACATTCCTTATGTTTGTTATCTTATTCTATTTGTTGTATCTTTACTTTGGACATTAAGGGACGTTTAAACCTTCCTCCATGTTGACCCATTTTTTAATATCTTCATGTGCTCATCTTCATATTTGAAAACTTTGGTACCATGAAGAGTAGCTCATATGCAAATATGCATTAATAATTTTTCACTGCTATGGGTTCTTCTAATGATGAATTGTTAGATCCACCTGTCTCTCTCTATGTTTTGTTGCTGTTGTGGGTATGCATCATCTATTCTAGTGTGGCATTCCATGATAACATCTTGTTATGTTGACACACTGCAACATCTCTTTTCTCCTTAGAATGAATCATAGTTCCCTTTGTGCAACACATTCCATTTTAAGAGGGGCCTATTATATTGCACCATTTGCATTTCTAAAATTGTAATTTATTTAATCCACTACCTTTGTGGGTGGTCATCCACTGCCTTATTTTAATCTGTTGCTTTTGTGGGGGCCAATCAACTATATTGTTTTTGTGAGGGTCAATCCACTATATTATTTAAACTACCTTTGTGGGGGACAAAACACTATAGAAATTTTTTGCCCTATCAAATGGCTATCGAGCATAACACAACTTGCTACCTATACCATGTAACGCCCCGCCCGAGCACCCTAGGAAACAAGGATAAAACATACACTAACATATTTTTTTCATACATACATCACATACAACAATTGCAAGCAAGATTCTCAAGTCTACGATTACTCCCAAAAGTATTCATTTTCCCATCTAAGTGATCAACCTACAAGGTTCAATCTATTAAACATAATTGCATTTGAGACAATGTTCATTTTAATGCTCAAGTACAAGTTCCTAGATGATTAGCCATACAAGTTCATTTCCATCTAATGATAATATGACATTTCTAACTATCTTGAAAGTGGTCGATAATCGATCTATTTTGGATTAAGAGGGTGCAACTCCCAAATAGGTATTTGAAAAACCAATTTGCAAACTCCGAAAAACAGCCAAAAGTGCTCATTGCCCAAAGTACAATAATCTTCAATCAATATCATATGATAAAACTCCATGAGTGCGATAAACGCATTATCGTAGGATAAAATGCATAAGACTAGTAAGATAACCCACCAGTAAGTAGTATGATGAAACAATGAAATGTTGAATTGGGTGCAATAAAACACCAATATCGTATGATGAAATACAAAATGCAGAAAGAAACCTCCACACCAAGGGATACTAGATATGTATGAATCGAGGAGATAAGCACTCAATCGTACCTTAAATAGCAATGCAACAACAAAACATCTAAATCATCTACTTAACCAGATACATGAACAATTGATACAAGAAGAACCTACACTAAGAGTGCAAGTACAAAAGCCAAGTCAAAATGAAAAGAGGAGGGATGTAGTGCTTACCCCTTAATTTGCTTTCAATTATATTGTCAAACTCTTTTAGGCCAGTGTCTTGTTTATGTGATTTGATTCAGTGGTACTTGGTGAAATAGTTGGTTGATACTATTTTCATGTTGTATTCATATATATTTGATTACTTTGTACTTGAAATATTTCATGTGTTATGGTGGTCCATGATTATTCCATTGATGATGATGTTTTAAATGCATTTATATAATGATAATAACATTTAGGTTCATGATGATGATTTATATAGATTTTGGTTACTTACCCCATACTTGCATGTTTATGGTGTACATGTATATTTTACCCTACGTACCCCGGGGATGTGTCCCCAGTAGAAAAACTAGAGTTTCTGAGACAAGGACGGGGGGGACAGGTATGGGACGTCCCCCAGCTGTCCCCAAAATCATCAAATCAGCAGGGAACGTCTCCAAAACTCGGGGACACCTAGGTGAGAAAAGGGGGACAACTTGTCCCTAGTATAGAAAGGGGACGCCTAGACGTCCCCCGATCGTATCATTGGCATGCAAAAAATTTAAAAGGTCAACACTAAAACATTTTTTAAAGCTCCCAACTTGGTCGCCTAGGTGAGCCCCAGCCCTCAAAATGCCCTAAAAGGTTAAAAGAGACCACATTTTGATTGTTTTGTCATTTGTTTGGTTTTACTAGTGAAGTTGGAGTGTGTTGCCACTTGCTGAGGTTTTCATTTTGCAAGAAGAGGAGGTGATATTTTTGCTTCCAAGAGCTTGACCAAGGGTTTGAGCTTCCATTTTGTGCACCAAGTATAGAATTTTTTATGCTTCCATTTTCCATTTTTTAAATAAATTTGCAGCTTGAAAAGTCTGACTTTAAAAAAAAACAATCATTATTTCAGCTCATATTTCCATTGCATTTTGAAATCTCAAAACAAAGCACAATGAGCAACAGTGGGAGTACTAGTAGTAGCGGTCATGAGGAAGAAAATGTGGTTGGGGGCGATGTTGCTAGCAGTGGGACAAGGAAAAGAGCTGATCCTAAATCTGATTTGTTTAAATGCCCTTCCACCATTATGAAGGATTTTGCGAAGGGTCCTTTCAATAGGAAAAAACTTCTTCTCCAATATGTCACACCTAGCCCAAAAGTTAAAAAGAATTCAAGAGGGACTAGGGTGTGGGATTGCCATGTTTGTCTTGATGATTTTAGGGGCAACTATACAAGGGTGAAGTTACACTTTTTAGGTGATGCATGTCATGGAGTCAAAGCTTGTCCTAACTTGATTGATGAATAAAGATTAAAATGTCAAAGATTGCACTCAGAGGCTGAAATGGAGGGGCAAAGTTTGACAGTGATATCACCATCTATTCTATCACAATCATCTAGGCATATATCATCTGCCATTGGTACTAGTGGCAGCCCTATTGAGTCTAGAGGGAAGAGAAAGATGAGTAGTGGTGAGAAGGGCTCAGTGGAAAGTATGTTTAATGCACAGGCAAAGGAAAAATGTGAGGCGTCGTTTGGTAGATTCTTTGTTGCTAATGGTATCCCATATCATATAGCTCATTCCACTTATTTTAAAGAAACGGTAAAAGATATTGAATATGAATCCCTCATTTGTACCCCCTGGTGAGCGTAAGCTACGAACCGCCATCCTAGATGAAGAGCACTCAAAGATTGCTTTGTTGTTTGAGGATATGAAACAAACTTGGGTTAGGACAGGCTGCTCTATTGCGATGGATGGGTGGACCGATGTTAGACATCAGCCACTCATCAATTTCATTGTCACATCCCCTGCTGGCTCTTATTTTTTGCAAGCCATAGATTGCCCAGGAAAGAAGAAGGATGCAAAATTCCAGTTCACCATTTTGAGAGATGCCATAGAGGAGGTTGGTTCATCTAGTGTTGTATAGGTTATCATAGATTTTGCACCTGTGTGCAAATCAACTGGTATGATGAAAGAGGGTGCTTATAGGCACATCTTTTGGACCCCTTCTTCTGTTCATGCCTTGAACAATGCATTGAAGGACATAGGGAAGATTGAATGGGTGAAACAGGCAGTGCTAGAAGCTAGAGAAGTTCAAATGTTTATTTGTAACCTCCACACTTCACTTGCTCTGTTTAGGTCCTTCTCTAAGGAGTTTCTGAAACCAACTGAGACAAGGTACGTCAATTTAATTATAGTTTACTTTTAGTTTTTTTTTAAGTTGTTTTTACTTATAAGTGTTACAAACTTACATATGATGTTTTTAATCATTAATGTTTAACTTTATTAATATTTTAATTTATAATTGTTGCTATAGATATTGCACATATTTCATCTTGATGGAGAAGATGATTGAGGTGTATGAGGCCCTTCAATTGACAGTGGTGAATCCAGAGTGGGGACGATGGTCCAATTCTATGTCCTCCGAAGGAAAAGCAGTGAAGCAAAGCATCCTTGATGAGAGTTGGTGGTCCACAATGAGGTAAGTTGCTTATTTTAAATTTAATGTTAAGTCTTTTGCTTGCTGATTTTCATACTAACAGTCTTAAAATTCTTAAATTTCTAATTCTGACTTTAATTTTTGTTTGCATCTTGCAGATACATTTGCTCTATCATAGCACCCATTGTAGATGTCATTAGATATGTTGATACTACGCTCCTAGTTTGGGAGAGATATATGAGACTATTGGCAGCATGTTGGGGAGGATGAAGAGAATTGTTGCAACAAAGGATCCTACATTGAGGTTTTATGAGGAGCAAATTAAGCCTATTGTGACGTAGAGGTAGAACATGGTGAATACCCCACTTCATATGGCAGTCTTTCCTCTAAATCCCAAATGGTATGCACAGTTGGGTGGAAGGGGCCTCCCATGTGATGATCTCAAGGTAATGGACGACCTCACAAGAGCCATTGATAAGATGTATTCAGCTCAAGAGGCCTCTACTCTTCATGCACAGTTCCTTGACTTCACCAAACTTTGTGGCCCAAACTTGGGTAAGCCACAAGCAAGGTTGGATGGAGTTGTTTTGGCACAGAAAGATGCTATTGGATGGTGGACCTGGCATGGGAGAGATACACCCGAGTTAAAAACACTTGCCACTCACCTCCTTGCACAAGTTACTAGTTCCTCACTTGCAAAGAGGAATTGATCTACATATTCATTTATCCACTCTATCAAGCGGAACAGAATGAGCGGCGACGCTAGTGACCGTGCATCATGCTCTTCGACTTGTGGATCGTCAGACTCCAAAGTATAGGCAGACACTAGCTTTGCGGTGGGATGTTGAGTATGATGATGTGGCCCAAATCGATGAGGATGACACAATACCAGGATTGGTTGGGGTTCCCTTAGATGAGACTACGCTTCTTGTGGAGGATGATAGTGAGGACTTTGATTTTGATGTCATGGCAGCAGAGGCAAAATAGGAGCAGCAATCTGCTTCATTTTTCTATGTTTTGTTTTCTGTGTTGAACTTGAACATTATTATGATACATTGATACTTATTACTTTATGGCATCCATCTAGCCTTTGGACCTATAGCTTTGGGCATATTTAGATTTTCAGATTTTTATGAAATTGTTCACTACTAAACTTATATTTAAATATTTTTGTTCACATATTGATATGCATATTGACAATTGAGTAATAAAATCGGTTATTATTTCCTAGATGGCATTCGAATGCTATTGGTTATGGTTCTCTAATGTTTAAATGACATGCTTTGTGCTTAGTTTCATATGAATGACATGTATATTTGCAAATTTCAATGTATATTTCAAAATTTCCCTATATATATATAGCCATCCCACCCCCCCGGTTCCTAAAATTGCTAAAAAAAATGGTGGTCTTGGAAACCCGTCCCGTTGTCCCCGTCCCGAAAACTCGAAGGAACATAGGTTTTACCTTATCATTGGCGAATTTGATGTGATTGAGGGAGGGAGGCGTAGTCACCTGCGAGCCGAGCTCTACACGATGTACCACTCCTTGCCATTACATGTTTAGTTATATATTTTTTTTTTTATTATTCTTTTTTTTTTTTGTGTCTTTTATGCTGGTTGTAGGTACCAGACATTGACTTTCTTGAATTGCCAAGATGAGTGTGCCCTAATTGCAGTATCTCGATGCTAAAATAAGGGAGAATTTTCAAGTCCAAATCCTAAACCCAAGCCTATTTTTGTCCTAGGATAAAAGACAACTATCTGATATCTCTACCCTTTCAAATTCGTCAAGCTGATGTGAATTCAAGAGCTCTACCCTTGAGTTTGATTTTCATACTTCCTCTTTTAGACGAGTTTTCTTATTGGTATATGTAGTGTATTTTTCTTTTCAAGTGCAATTAGTTAGGCAAGGAAATTTATTAAACGAGAATTTTTAGGAGAGAAAATATTATTATATTATATTTAATTAATTGGGAATTAATTTAATAAAAGAGTTAAATTTAAAAGACAATTAAAAGTCTAATCTTGAAAATTCAAAGTAACTAAAATAGCTAAGCTAAATTTGGCGTAACTATGATTATTTAATTTAATAATAATAAATTTCGAGTTGTATTTAAAATAATGAGCTTTGAATATTATTATTAGTTAAAATAATAATGATGTTTTCTAAAAACATCTTACTAAATTAAACGAAGTGGGAATAATAAAATAAAATTTTATTCTAATTAAAAGGCACTAAGTATGCATAAAAGAATTAATTAACTTAAAATAATAAAAGATTATTAAAGTCAGAAGCTTTTGCATGTTAGTAAACCCAAAACCCTAAGTAGGGTTAGAGCCTTTATTAGGAGGTTTTAGCTCATTTCTCAATAGAAAGGTTTGGAGGAGCAATTTTTAGAATTGAAGGAAGAGAATTTTCTGAAAGCTCGAAAAAATAAAAAATTTGCAAGCACAACAGAATTTCTAGATTGAGATAGGGTTGTAGAATCCATTGGAGCAATCTTTTTAGATCTTTGTATTCTTTGTGCTTGCCATGTTTGGTATTGTCGTTAAAGATCTGTGAATAAAACTTCTGGAACAAATGGATTTATATTTTAGATATTTTGGATGAAAACTTGTTTAAAATTTTGAAAACCATAGATCTTCGTTATTGAAATTCCTATTGAGAAAACAAGAACAGAATCAAGCATAGAGAATCTAGAAAACAAAAAAGAAATTCTCAGTTAGGGTTTGAAGGGGAAAGGAAAGACAATCTAATAGAAAACCCTCTTTTGATTATTGTGAGATAAATTATTACCATATGATTTGATTTAAAAACAAAAATATTTGTTCTATAAACTCGCTCTAAATCCAATTAGAAACTATGTTTTTAAAAAAATCTAATTGGTTGAAAAGCTTAGCCCTATTTGATTCTTGGATTAGGATCTAGTTTTAAAAAAATAATTACAACAGTAATTATTGATTACTGTGTAATATTATTTTGATTGGAAATTTTTTTTTTTAAAACCAAAATATAAATATATTTTGGGAGGTGGGGCCAGCACCCCCACTTCCCCCTGCATCATTAGGTTGCTACTGCAGCAACAGTGCGTTATGCAGGCAGCACTGCTGCTGCAACAATCATACGTTGTTGCATGCATCAGGGTTATACGATGCCGCAGCAGCAGACCTGCCTTCGACAACCCTTACTCCCCATCACGCATTTATTTTAAATTAAATTTTAATTTTAACTTTTTTAAATTTATTAATATTAAAGTTAATATTATTAAAGGCAATACTCTACAACACAACAATAAATTGTGAGCGTCTTATTTGGGAGGTCTTAGGTTCAAATCTACTTGAGCTTAACACATAATAACAATTAATCTCTACAAATAATAATAAATAGATAATAAATAATCTAGGCTTTGGCCCATTATCTATCAAAATATATATATATATATATATATATATATATATATATATATATATATATATATATATATATATATAATTAAATTTTATTTCTCTTTAATTTAATTTTATATTATTTTAATTTAATTATATAAAATTTAATTATTATTTTAAATTTAATTTAATGATTAATTAATTTAGATTTAATTATATCTTGATAAGTTTAGGAGAGAATATTAGACATCTCTTGATATAGTTCAGAGCTATGTTAATTAAAATGAGTTTAGTAATATAAATTTAGATATAGATAGTTCCTTAGTTTAAAGAATTTTGCAAGTTTATGGTTAACTAGTTTGATTGGAAAGAAGGTTAGACAGGAAAGTTCGTACTTGGCAACCATGCAAGAACATAAAGAACGTGATGGAATTTCTTTAAGAAATCTTGTAATGTTTCAAGGAGCTTTACGCTCAAATAATTTTGTGTAAATTCGATCTTTGTAATGTAATATCTAAGACGAGAATTATTTGACTGGGGTATGCCCCTTTTATGCTGTAATAATATAGGACCATGGTCCCGGGCTAGACTAGAGGTTTTCTTTCCCCGTTCTTTCCTACCAGTGCCCGTTTGAATGGTGGAATGCTATTGTATGTATTTATTTATTTTATTAATAATCAATTACGATGGCCATTGGCCGTTTACTGATCAAAAAAAAAAAAAAAAGATTTAATTATATTAAATTTAAATGTTGTTTTTAAATTAAATTATATATTATTATTTTTAAAAGTCTTTTCAGAAAAGAGGTTTATGACTATACGAGTTGTTATACGGTTTAAAAATTTAATGATTCTTTTACTACTATTACTATATAGATTTTATATTGATAAGAATCATAACTAAAGAGTTTGAAACTATAATAGACTAGAAAACTTATATGAATGGAAAATCTATTATGATCAAACTGAACCTAGAAAATTATCAACTGGAACTCATGGTTGAATACACTTGTATTTAAAATGAATTCATGTGTTTTGTATATCTATTAATCTTATGTCGATTTGGGAAACCCATGTAACTAGCCAGTTAGGAAAGTATACCAAAGGTCGGGGTTGTGGATGTTTTATTTCAGTGATCTATGTCATGTTTGATTTTACATGTTTCCTATTATGAAACCCACTTCTCTTATGTGAAGTTCATGTCTTTTGTTCTCTTGGAGTATCATGTTGATGTTTTGGTCTGTGAACCATTGGTGATTTTTAGTTGCTTGTATAGGTTTCGGTATGATTATGATGTCTTTTGATGTACTTGATTTATGAGCTTAGTGTACGTTATATATGTGTATGTTGAGAAGTGGCTTATAATGGGGGTCGAAGCCCTAAAGTGGCTATCAAGATAACTCATTGTAAGTTATCTTAACAAATGAACACATTTACATTAATGGAGATTAAAATGAATTAAATAGATCTCGTGTTCCTCGCCCATGCCCTGATTGCTAGTACAGGCTAGGATGGGAGTGGGAGAAGATGTTGGTTGTGTTGGGATTTTAAAGCTACCAGGTAGAAAAGAACTAATACCAGAATGCAAAAGATAATAACAAGCTTAAGAGCTAGCTACTTCCTATGATCAGCATGAATTTCTTCAAATATGGACCCAACATAAATAGAATTTCTCCACTCTTTTGGCTTTGCAGAACCGAGGCAGGTGCACCTTAGGGATGAAATGGCTATGATACTTGATATTCTCTTCACACTTCACTCATTCACTGATGTTCTTTCATCGTACTTATCCCCTATAGCAGATATTAGTCACAATTCTTCTTGGTTTTACAAATAATTCTTGGTTACAGTAGCTAACTATAACACACAGAGATTTATTACAAATAAGTGCTTACCAGCAATTAAATTTTTCATACAACAAAGTAAAAATTGATTTGATTTTAAAATTGTGCTTCATGCAACCCCATGATTTCTTCAACATGCAACTAAATAAATGATCAATGCCCTATCCATTGGCATTCAAAGTCTACCCAGCAAATTTTGACCTAATTAATTGCCTTACAATCAATTATATCAGCAATTAACCATAAACCCCATTCTTATGAATATCCTTCTTATATGAATGGAAATCCTATCAATTTATTCAATCATTTACTTAATTCCTCGAATTAAAAGCAACAACAAACTAATATACAACCTATCCTAGTTGCATTAAATTGCATAAACCTTGCTCATACAATCTCAACATAACCAGCACATAAAATGGATACTGAATTTTAAGAAAACGGATATGGTAGAATATTCCCTTTATATTAATTCTCCTTGAAAATTATACAAGACTAATGTAAACTCATAAATACTTCAAGGTATGACAACACTTCCCATTCAATATGTTCTTGTGTTCTCAGATTTGCAGATGAATACATCACAAAATTAACACTAAAGACTGACTGGACCGAATGCAAGACTAGCATAACACTAAAAAATTATCTAGACTTCGGACCATCACTCCACATCTTGGAAATCCTTTTATAGAAAGGATTGCAACAAGCTTCAGATGGGAGGACACTTGCCAAAAATCTATTCAAAAACAAATACAACAATATTTCTATTTTGTTACAATACAAAACATTCTCTATACTTGGATCAAAACTTTGGATGTAGTTGCAAAAACTGGCAAGTGGCATTTATCAACAGATATCTCTTTAGCAAATTCGGTTTGTCTTCATCTCCTATCACCATTCGTGCCTTTTCTCTATCCCTTATGCCTTTAACTACATCCTAACTGCACCTTGTTGCTACACTAGTCACTATCACCAGATGGTAGGGCTTTGATGTCTCCAATAAGTTCCCATATAGTAATATCTGTATCCACATCCAGCCAAGTGGCATTTCTGACTACCTCCAATTCATCTAAGCATTTGTTCCACTTGGCATCTACTATTACTTTGACTTCAGCAGTTACTTTAGACATCTCAACTTCTATCTTGTAAAGCATATCGATCATATCATATACTATTGTAGCACTTGCTTTATTATTGCAATAAGACAAAAACCTAGGATGATCTAGAATTTCATCAAGAGAAGATGACCACTCTACCCAATCTTTCATCTTGCCCTCCCTATCCAAAATTGTGGGTACAAAATTAGGTGTACTTGCAGCAATTGGCTTCATCTTATTTTGGATCAGCTACATCTTGCCACCAAATAAACCATTTAAATCTTTTATTCTATGGATCATTTTCCTCATGTTTACAATGGTTACTTTTGGCAAGTCTTTCTTCTAAGGTAGCAAAGGGACTAAACTATCAAAAATTTGCATGTAAGAGCCCCATGTACTAAAAGGTGGAGATAACATAGCAATAGCCTCTAAACACCTATATTGTGCTCCCTCTAATGCAAGGTAAGTGATATGCACATTCTGAGAGATTGTCTTTAGTCCATTTATATTATGAATCAGCAAGTTTTTCATTGTTCTGATTTATGTATCCTTGCTTGCTTCTAAGTTTCCTTTATCAACTTCCATTGCATGGCCTGATGTCTCCCCTATTTCAAGTGCTTGGCTTTCTGTATGCACACCTTTGTCATGGAGTTTTGTAGCAATTCTAACAATTTTCTTCAATGATGCTACTTCCATTTCCAACTTAACACTCTTTTGCTCCAAGACATATGTTTTCTTCATTTCCTCTTCATAGCTTCTTCTTGTCTTGATAAATCTTTCATATGTTCCTTCTAGCTGGGCCTGAACAATATCCATCTTACTCTTGCCCATTAATGCTATTGAAGTGTGCATCCCATATATTTGATCACTAGAAGAAGACTATGCATGCCAAAAAATGACATTCCCCCTAGAGGATTCTTTGATCTCCATGAGGGTAGGCTTATCATGCTCTAGAGCTAAACTCCATATTGTCATCGTTTGAGCATCTATGTTACATCCTAACCCTATTAGCTCTCCATACTAATGTTCATTTTCAAATGAAATTGATCTCTCCTGTCTCCTCATTTGATCCAGCAGAAAAGATGAGCTGATATCCCATCCTAGGAAAACAATCACACCGCTCCTTGTCACCAAATCTCTTGCCTCTTCAACAGTGAGGGTTTCACTAGCAGGATCATATTCTTGTAACTTCTGCACTAATCCAGCAACTACTTCATTAGAATCTACTAGCTTTATTTGCAGAGCTAGTTCATTCTACTTTATTTTAAACAAGAAATTTTTTAATCCATCAGATTTGATGAAATTGTCATCACTCATAGACTCATGAGCTTCAATAATCCTATCATCAATCATTTGAGCCTCCAGCTGCAGTTTCTTCGTTCTCTACTCATCTTATGATGCTTGAGATATCAAGAACCTCCTTCTAATGTCATCAAAGTATTCATTGCCCCTTGGTAGAATCTAGAGGGCCTTTTGCTAAGCCTTTTTAGGCAATTCTTCCATCTTTTACGTTTTGTTTCTTTGTTCTGTCCACTCAAAACTCTCAGGAATATCCTCTTCAAGTTGATCTTCTTCAAGCTGGTCCTCATCATCAGAGACCTCAACCATAATCTCAACATCAGAATACTTAGGGTCAATCTTTTCTCTAATTGTCTTAGGGACTTGAGATACTAATTCATCAAAATTCTCCACACATTTCTCTAGTTTGGACCAGTAGTCTTCATCAAGATAAAAGCCTTTGAATGATGGATTTGCTTTTCTCATTTCATATTCAAAACCGACTATGTCCCTATACTTCACCATCCTTTCCCTGCAAATATCCTCATTTAACCCATCAGCAATAACATCTTTTTCCCACATAGGTTTTGTGGGAGGCAAATTGTACCCTTTCATGTTCTTCAAGGCATATCTGACTACATTGAATGGATCATAAGTTCTAGCTGGCCCAATTGGCAGCTTATAATTTCTCAAAAATGAATTGGTTTCCTCAATGGCATTTTTACCTATTTCAAAATCCCCTACCTTAGTGTATCTACACAAAAAGGTTCCTTTCTTAACACCCTTGCCCAAGTATTCTCTATTCAAAGAAATCAGTTGCCAAAATACTTATATAAACCCTAGTCTTTCAGGGACATACTTGGGTAAGATATGGGGTGGCTAAGGGCATCCAAAAACCCTTATAACAATATATTCTTCAAACAAGAAAACACTTCCCCAATCATGTGTTAATTGTTTTCCAAAATCAAAGCACATTTTAGGTTTAACAACCTTTCTGACACTCCTAGGGATTCTTTCAATTAACAACCCTATCATTTTCAAAACTGGATAAACAAAATCATTATAAAAAGAAATGACATTAGACTATGGGTAAACCATTTTCCATACCCTTGTCCATCTTTGTACTGGCAGCCTTTCTCCCCATTCTTGTGTAGATTCGAAGAAGCTCCTGATCAAATGTATCAGCATTCTTGAACAGGATCATATGCATGATTAGAAAATAGTGATGGAATTTGAAATCCTTCAATTCTCCTTGCTGGGCAGCAGTAATCTCCTTATGGATACTATCAATGACATATTCCACAAAATCATACCCAACATTATGATTTGGGTCTTGGATATTGAAAGCCATGACGTAATGTGTTCCTGAAGCATTCATGGTTCTATCTGAACCTAGGGCTTTGTTGATTCCAAACACAGTATTTTGAAAGTATCTTTGGAAAAATTCTAAGGGCATAATCTTTTCAGTATCATTCTTCTTTGGAATATCTCCCACATTCTTCTTTAACGAAGGAATGTGTTTGGTCATATTCCTAACCATGTAGAAACTTATGATTCTTGAAATTTTCATTCAATTTCTCTATCTCAATTGGCAGTGACATAGGCCCTCCCAAGTCGAATGCTTCTATAAATCTTTCTTTGTCCAGGGATAAGAAAATACTTCTATCATTTTTGTGGAATGACTTGTTAATGGGAATGTAGCATTTCATTAATGCTTTCACCAAGTCCACGTCTGCAAACACTTCTGGCATAATTAACTTGCCCAAGTTCCTAACCCAAGGGTTACATACTGGAACCTTTGTTGCTCTATTCTTGTAGAAATACCATAACAACTCATACCCATTTCTGTCAAGGACCTCTGTGTCTCTCCATAATGCATATGGGTCTTGGAAAGCAAGATCATTTGCATTTTGGGCATTGGTGGAACCAGGCAAAATATGTATCCATTCTTCTACACTCACTCCAAATCAGTTCGACACTGCACCAGCCTTTCCAGACAGCAACACTCATCCTGTGGTTCTCGGCATGGCTCTAAGTCTTTGGATCATTCATGGTTTTACCCTTCTGTGACTGCTCTCTTTGTACCAAGGAAGGATCCTTAGTCCTTACCTTGGTTTCTTTGGCTTTTTGTCTCATATAGCTTTTCTTCTGAGTCACCATTTTGTGCTCCTACTTTGGTCGGCTCTTTTGTTTGTATGCTCAGTCCCATAAAGCCATGTGGTTTTTTCGTTGGACATTAATACTATTATCTTATCCTATCTTATCTACAAATGTGCTAAGAACTTTTGGCTACACAGCTAGGTCTTCAATTGCTGCTTGTGCAATTAGTTCTCCTTCTCTCTGGACCATTTCTTCAAGCAATTTTGTCAACTTTGTATACTGAATGCTAAAAAATCACCTAAAATCACTCTGCAACTTGAAATTTGCTCAGAAAAACTTAAGCAATTATGAAAATAGTAATGAACATCTCTGTGTCTTTCAGACTTTATTTATTTCTGTAATGGGAGCATAGCAATGATGGTATTTAAGACCAGAACACTTGAAAACCTATCAATTCTCAAAAAGCTAGCAAAATCTACGCTTTTTCATTTTTCGTACTTCCAGCTCATGTTCTTTTTATCTAGCTCAGACGTGGTCGTTAAAATTGCTTTCGTGCCTTAAAATTGACAGTTGCACCTATGCGAACAAGGTTACCTTTTTGATGTTTTGCAACCTCGCACCTTATTTCTTCAACTATTGAATCTAGCTTACAATGCTATGAATGCCTTTGTTTGTTCCTTCGCAACTCTATTTTACTTTACCCTTCAGACCACTGCAATCCGGCGATGAATGCTTTATTTACCATTTCGCACTTTCGTTGTCATTTATACCCTAACATCTTTTATCCTTGTGTTGATGCGCTGCTTTACATTCTTACCCTATTGCTCCTTCGCAACCATCTGACAAGATGTTCATTTTAACCATGCAATCGTGTGCACATCTCAGATCTCTTACCACGTGTCGCATTTTAATCTATCTATCTCTGTCTTGGCTTCACCACCTGGGCATATTAGGACACGTGCCCTTCTTTCGTTGCCTCACAACCCTGAATGCTTCCAACTGGATTCTCCTTGCGATCATGTGATGTCCCTCTTATACTAATTGTTTTTCTTCATTTGCATTGTCGCCACTTAAAACTTTGACTCAACAAGTAACCCCACAAAGGCGCAACTAGAAGCTTTTGCATCCTCGCCCAGTTAACCTGAGGTTTCCTTAACTCAGTTACAAAGATGCATTTGCAAATTATTTCTTTCTTATTCACACAGTTGCCACTTGAATTATCTTAAGTCAAAACTGGCATGCGATCATGCACTCTTCCCCTTTTTCGCTCATTCGCATCCTCAACCTAGATGTTATCAATGATTGCTGCGAAGCCGCGCTAAGCTTAAGATAGACCATTTTGTCCTTTCACCACCTTGAAAATGGTTAGTAAGCAAAGCGGATCAATGTTGCGATTATTGAGACTTCGCAACATCACGACTTAAAAGATCATAAAATGCAAAGATTAAACATTAGCTTAAAACTTAGGGATATAAAGGTATAACAAGGTTTTTCACACATCTCCTTTTAAAAGGCAAATGTATTTTGGATGAACTCAAACAACATAACAAGACAAAGATTTGAACTAGGGTTTTTTCATGAGGGCTGACATAACTTTTATGCATCCTAAGCATTTTAGGCATAGCTCTTCATGATTTTCACAAATTTTAACAAGACTGCAAGCAAGTGAAAAAATCAAGCCAATAGGTTGTAGCCATGCATGGTTAGTTTCCTTGTCTGTACAAAAGGATTTCTAATACCGCATAGAGTCGCTAGAGGGTCGGAGTCCAAAGAGACTGCCAAGATAACCTTGAGTTGGCTCATGTGATAACAATCTCCCATATGCATACTAGGTTCTTACGTCTTGTTGGTTGCCTCTGGGAATAGATGTTTACCTTAGTTATAGTTGGTACCTTTGAGATAGAATGCTATCATAATTCCTTTGCTAGATTCTTGTTGTGACTTGGAGATTGTTATGAGTTTTGGGACTTGAGATTATCTCCTCAACACGGTGGGAGTAGACGCTAGATGAAACTTGTTGCAGATGTTCTATTCTTCTTATCTTACAGAGACTTGTGATCATGTTTCATGATCATATTTTGGTATTTTGTACTTGAGTTACTTTGAGATCCTACGAGATGTTGTATTGTGACATGATGTATATTCTTTGAGCATTTCATACCCTGCGGCATGTGCAATAGATGATTATGCAATCTGGTTATGCCTTGCGGCATCTAATGTACCTTGTATATTCATACATGTGATTTGTACTTGTTATTCTATGCCATGGACTCTGTGTCACACCCCTTTCTTTTGATGCCCTAATCAAAATACCGGTTCTGTTGCCCTAAATGGTATTGATTATTGCGATACAATGGTGTAACTTTTGTGCCTTAAGCAAAATATGTGGACTAACCGTGGTTTTGAAGATTTTTCCCTAGGCAGATTCCGGTTTTGGAATTTAGGGTATTGCAAACTTAAAATTCTCAATTTAGTTTTCTTTGATTATGCCTTAATTCTAATCAAAATTATTGATTAGTTATATGGATTGAGTCTAATTTTAAATAGCAATATGTCCATAGACATGGCAATGTAATTACGTGATGAAGATCTTATTTACTTCAATTGATAATCAATGTTTAACCACTCATTCTAATTGGATGCAGGAAGAACATGAATCAAACCCGAAGGAGGAAAAGGTATCACCGGGAAAGGGGATGTTGGATGATCAAGCTCATGACAACCTAGGATGGTAAGGAAGTTCTGATAAGATGGCACCTAGGTGGCCAAGGTGAATTGAACTCTAGGGATGCAGCTTTATGTTTTCCCTAGCGAATTCATAACTCGTCATCCAACCTTCCCGCATGTCTAATTGTAACTTCATTATTTGGTTGTCTTCATGCGTAAATTTAATCCAATAATTAAGAAGACGAAATGTTAATAAGAGTAAGTACTTTTAAAATATATATTATTAAATTATAATAGATTTATATTTAAACCTTTTATTAGAACCCTTCCACGCTTTTGTAGACATTTATCTCTTCATAAAACTAATCATTAGCCTCTTGATGTTGCTTCTACCATTAATGGGTCTTACTCTACATGATCGTCGTCACCTAAAGTTTCTCTTTATCAAATATAATAAGAAGCCCCTAACTTTGAAGGCTAAAACAATATTAATCTTCTCATTGGTTTGAATTATTAAATGAGATTTTACCTTTCAAAAGGGGTATCCAACGCCATCTTCATACTTCAATCTCTCAAGTGCTTAACCATTCAGGGGAGCCTAATTTGAAGATTAAAATGACCTTGCAAACCTTAGGAAATAATTAAGATAAATTCCTTAGCCTGAACATAATAGCATATGAGAAGCTAGCACATCTGAAGGGACACTTCATCGATTCAACGACAGAGATGCAAGGATGCTCCGCTTGTGAGAGGAGTGGAAAAGATTTAGGTTTCGAAGGTATTCAAAAGGGAGAGCATTTGCTTTTGCAAAAACACCACCTTACATTGGAAAAGAGGAGTTGAACCAGTGATTCTTGAAAACTCCTACAACTGGGAATAGGTACACTGGTCATCAGCAGAAGCTCTAGAGCAGATTGCTTTTGAACAGGGAAACAATAGCCAGCACATTACCTCCACTTAGAAGACTCGTATTTAATACCAGGCAAGTAAACATTGAAGCCAATAGTGAGTTGTCAAGATTGGTTAGCAATGGAATTCTTGTTTCTTTCTGTAAAAGAACAATCGAATCTTATCCATGCTATTTACTTTCTTAATGAACGAACTGACTGTTTCTTTCTAGAAAAGCATAAGCGAACCCTCCTCTGCTATTAGTATTTTTAGGTAAGTCTTTCTTGCATAACTAGAACAGCAAATGGATCATATTTCTGGTGTTAATAATCATAGTTGTAAAGAATCTGTTTCCCTCCATAACTCTGTATAAACAGTGTATTAGAATTTGAAACCAGACAACTATAGCTCATCCAGTAACGGAATGACAAACTTCTCGAGTGCATGCAATGGTCAGTTAGCCAACTCAAAAGCAGTGTCAAATAATGTGAGTCAGTCCAGACTACCACGCGGGGGGGAGAAAGCACTTGATTTGCCATGTTAGAACATATAGATGCTCGTCAACTACCATCTAATGACTTCTTTGATAACCAACTAGACTTTGTTAAGGAAACATGAATACTGAGCTTGATAAAATTTCAACAATGAAAATAGAAATCCAAGAATTATAGTATTCAGAAAAGGGGAGATATCTGCAATATAAATACAAAAGGATTAGAAAAATCTTTTCCAGCAAGGCTTAAACATAACATCTTACCCGGACTGGATAAGTTTCAGCTTTCTATAACTGAACAGAGCATGTAACTGATAATCCTTATAGCATTAAGAATGACTACAAACTTCTAAGGTGGAGTTGACATTCTCCAGGTTAGGAAACTTTAAAATAAACAAATCTGTGAACAACATTTATGCTTACTTTGTATAACTACAGTAAATTCATGTCTACCTCAGCTATAACCAGACCCCACTCACTTGGTTTAGACCCAAATGATTTTGAAAACAACAGGCTTGGACCAATTAGTCAACTAGTTTGTAGACTGAGCCCAACAAAAATCCATACTATCATCCTCATAAACTGGTGTAAGAAGGAATAACGTATAACATATGTTAGTAGATTAGACTGACTCTTGACCCTTGTATTATTAACATATTTCCAGAAGGGCCTTGGAGATAATCTTTAAACTTAGTGCAATCAGTCAATGCTAACCAAATCTGATAAGAGACTACACTACTGTGAGATCATATCATGACTCCTACAGATGATTGTTTGAAGAGGGAATAATTAACCAAGGGTCATGCGAGAAGGTGAGATGATGACTCCAGACTGATCAGAAATCCTTGGCCAAGGTACAATTAACGGTAGTCAGAATGAAGTCACCAGACACATTCATGACAGGTGTCATACAAGAGTAGCAGAGCTATAGGGTATGACCGATCATTTTGTAGGTGACTCTACACCAGATTCCCAGGATGACTTTATCATCTGCCATCCCCCACAGAGGGCCAGATCTGCTTTGGGTCTGGAAGCATCCTAGGGGGATCGAGTACGATCCATGGCTGGGTGGTTAAACACCCCAGTGATACATTTCCTCCCCATGATCGAAACACAAGAACAATGATCACACAAGATCTTCCTCCAGCAGCACTAAAACCTTTTCCAAAAAGAACACAGAGTATTTTATTCAGTTGGTTGCAAGTACTATACTTAGAATGTTTAGAAAGATTAATTTAAAGTTGTAAATTTGACTGTTACAATGTAGTTCAAATTATTTCCATTCTTTAATTAGCAATTTAAATTTAGCTTGTTTTCAAATAATTTTATTGCTCATGTTAGAATAGAATAAGTATTTCCAATTGCTTATCTCAAAAAAAAAAAAATTAGTTGCTCACCTCAACTCAATAACGTAAACAAGTACTCTTTAACTTGAACAAGAATATTAGAATTAATAAACTTTGCCTTAAATTTTCAGTATGTTAACACTTTGTTTAATTATCAAACTTAACTTTATAAAACTTAGGTGTTTGATTCAACATTATGGAACCCTTGTGAGATGTAACAGTTATTGTATTGCTTATGTATGTATGTGATGTGTATTTGAGTTATTGCTTCCGCTTTGTTATCTTTATGTTCTTCTAAGTTTTCAAACAAAAAAAAAATTATCAAACTTAGTAACAATATAGGTTAATTTCTCTTTGGTTCCCTAGTGGGGCGTTACACGGGATAAGTCGACAATATCCTACATCTAGAAGATAATTGTCATTGTTCTTCGATCCCCAACAATGGTATATGTAGCAACACATCCCAACTATGTGGAACCCATACAACCACCCATCATGCTCATGGAGATAATGACCTAACCATAGAAACTGTTACATCCCAATTTTTGCCTAAGTTTAAATTGCTTATAACTTTGTTTCAAATTTTTAGTATGTTAACACTTTGTTTAATTATAAAACTTAACTTTATAAAACTTACGTGTTTGATTCAACGTTATGGAACCCTTGTGAGATGTAACAGTTATTGTATTGCTTATGTATGTATGTGATGTGTATTTGAGTTATTGCTTCCGCTTTGTTATCTTTATGTTGTTCTAATTTTTCAAACAAAAAAAAAAAAATTATCAAACTTAGTAACAATATAGGTTAATGTCTCTTTGGTTCCCTAGTGGGGCGTTACAAGGGATAAGTCGACAATATCCTACATCTGGAAGATAATCGTCATTGTTCTTCGATCCCCAACAATGGTATATGTAGCAACACATCCCAACCATGTGGAACCTGTACGACCACCCGTCATGCTCATGGAGATAATGACCTAACCACAGAAACTGTTACATCCCAATTTTTGCCTAATTTAAATTGCTTATATAGTCATTGAGTTTTCATGTGAAGTTTGTAGACAGTTAAAATTAGTTATGCTCATGTGAAATGGTAAGATGGTTAATCGTTAGGATTACATGTGAAAATGCCATGTTGATTATTCGTTAATCGAAAGTGAAATGGTAGTTAGTCGTTATGATGTTTTATGCTTAATAACTTGTTATAGTAATTATGATTATTTTGGAGGAATACGATATTATCGAGGAGAATTTTTTCTTGCAAGAGCACGTCGAAGAGGGGGAAGCATTGCCAAGAAAGAAATTGGGCAAGGGACGCCACTTCACCTATGAGTGGACAGGTATGAATTCTAACCACCAAGGCTAAGGGGTAAAATGGCTAGGCAAGCAAGAATATACTAAGGACTACCATGAGCTACCCAATCAATAAATATGTGTTATTAAAGATCACTGAACATTCATTTAAAATATGTTACCTTATGAATTTTAAGATCTTAGAGTTTCATGTGATATTGACATGCCTTAGTACAATAGTATCATATTATCTACGTATGATTGCATATATATTTATGTACATGTATGTATTTATGAGTGAATTAGACATATGTATACGTCCACATAATATAAGATGTACACGTTAAATACATTAATATTGAAATCGTTTACAAAGCTTGTGTGTATTCAAGCAACAACATGAGACTTACAATCTTATTCAAGCTCCTTATGAGAAACCACACTAGAAACAACAATTGGGAGACCAAGAGTCACAACTTAGAATCCACCTTTTTATAATGAGACAAATACAACCAATAGAAGACCAAGAGTCACAACTTAGAATTCCACAAAGATGTCCCTTTTGGGATTTGAACCAGGGTCTCCATAATGAAAACTCATTGCTTCAACCAACTAAGCTAAACCCCTTGGACTACACATTAAATACATTGTTAAATTATCACATGTATATATGTATATATGTGTGTGTGTGTGTATATGTATATATATACGTGGGTACATACATACACAAGTATAAGTAGGTGGTGTATGATATTATTGTACTAAGGTAAATAGCATGGGTTAATATTATTCCTTAGCAATAGTTTGTCTTTCACCTTGAGCGGCTATATTTCTATAATGTTTTCTATCAGCCTTATATTATTTTGTTTGGGTGGCCACATTAATATTTATTTGATTTGCCACATTGAACCGATGGTCGTGTGCCTTGTAACTCCTTGCCACCTTTGCAATCTTGCTTGTATCTGAGCATGTAGACAAGAAGGCTAAGTTACAATACAAAAGCTCATTCTAATATAACATTCTTGCCTCTGGCAAAAACCACCACTGCGTGCAGAGCTATTTTTTTCTTCTGCTCCCAACATTGCTTCACATTCATCCCTACAAGTTATACACACCCTTTATAGGCAATTGAATTCAGCTTAATCATTATTGTAGTAACTGATCATGCATCCTTGCTTCCATAAGCCTTCGGTGTTTGGAAAATCGAGTATCCATCAAATTGTTCAGGCCGTGCAAGAACAACCATCATTTTCAAGTCATGATATCATCATTGCTAGCTTATGTTATATTTTCAAATGATATACTAGGGCTTGTCTGAAGCCGTTCATGAAATATTGATTTGAATTGATAATGATATGAACTAATGTTCTCTCTTTTTGCACAAATAGTACGAATGATTTAGAACTCTCTCTCTCTCTCTCTCTCTCTCTCTCTCTCTCTCTCTCTCTCTCTCTCTCTCTCTCTCTCTCTCTCCCACCAAGATCATGAATACTGGAGTATAAACTTATACAAGGATATTTAAATATATATCGCCTGCGATAAGTAATAGCACCCTGCAAATCAAAAATAGTATTGTTTTTAAATTCCTTGTAATGCCAACGCCAGAACAGTTGATGCATTGGCTATGCGTAAATGCTTTAACATTCATCTATCTTTTATTATGTCAACAATAGAAAGGCAAATGTATCGCCTATGTAAATAAATGCTTTAGCATTCAGCTATCTTTTATTATGTCAAACACCAGAAAGGCAGATGTATTGTCTGTGCAAATAAATGCTTTGGCATTCAACTATCTTTTATTATGTCAAACGCCACAATGGCAAATGTATTGTTTATGCATATAAATGTGTTAAACATTTAGACTTCTACAAATGCCAAGGCCAGTTTGGCAGAAACGTTGGTTGTGATGAAAAATGTTCAAACATCCACCCAATAAATCATCTCGAAAGACCAGCATGGTTGATATGAAGGGTGTAGATTGGAAATCATTGAACTATGGTTTATTCATGCATGATAAAAGAAAAGAACCATCGGCTCATGATACTCCTTAGTGTATTCTTGTTGTCAAGTCGAGCGGTGGGTGATCAAGTACATAGTGCCCTCACAAATGCTTGGCCAAGGTAGGTTAGTGGCATGCTTATTGTTGTGATCATTGGAGGTTAGGGTACTAATAGTTGGTAGATAGGTGTATGAAAGGTATCCTAAGCCCATCTGATTGTTTAGTCCACACTTTGACACCAGGATGCTCAGTGGTTGGACAGTGGTGCCCCAAGCCTAATTCCTAGGTAGAGAGGGTCTTTCTCGGAAGAGATTGTGTGGGGATACTTAAGGGTCTACAGTTGGGAGGTTAAGCCCATGGCAATGCTTCTCCTCTCCTTGGGTAGCCAAGGCTTGCACAACTCAAGGTCAAAGTCTTTATGCAACCATCTGAAAGTCAAGTACTTAACTTTATATTTATGTTCTGCTTTTTCAGTTAAGTATTACAATAAGATGATATGGTTAGTTTCTCTTTATTGGATCAAAGCAATTAATTGAGTTACTTCTTACTGATTTATGTATAAATGGAAAGGAAAATGATATCCATGGATAGGTAGTTATAATTGTCTTTCATTTTACATTGAAAAGAAATGTTATTTCCAATTCATTAATTTACTATGAAGTTTTAGCTAGTTACAGAAACATAAGATAAAAGCATCAAAGGTTTACACACACTAAACAGAGCATGATACAGGTACACCATAATCATGAATGCAATGCAGGATATCAAGTTACTAGTTAGAACATACCACAGGATATAGGATAACTATGTAGGGACACTAGTAGAGTGTCATTGCTTGGCTCATGCTAGCCCAAGTTATATAGAGGCATGCTCCCTCGGGAGACATTATACCATGTCTTGGCAACAGGTTAAGCAAAAGATTAGTGATCGTACAGACACCACACCCTCATGCTAGCTCTCTCAAGACGCTCGATGACGTACATGTGTGTAGATTACTCACCTTATTTTAAGTTTTATTACCCATGTGTTCAGTTTTGGTTATCACTTGCTCGACTCTGCTCACGTTACCTTGTTGGTCACTTCTAGGCCAAGGTACACGTAGAGGCCGCTCCACCATGCTACCCTACATACCCATTCTTGTCCTTCAATGAGAGCCATAAGGCAATGCGAATTCCCAACCCAACCCCCAAATGGACAAACACTCAATTGGCCTAAATCCAAGAGTTCGAGTCTCGCAAGATTCCACCATAGGCACAAGCACATTCTCGTAGATGTACACAACCAAATCCATGTGAAATCATGATAAAACCAATGCAAGGGTTGGATTCGAGAAATGCAAGCAAAAGAACCAAGTACAAAAAGTCGCTCAATCGGGCATCTTGTCGAGAGTATGGATTCACTAACAAATTTAAAAGTGACAAAGCAAAACCATAGGATGAATGGAAACCTGGAGGATAATCCATTTCCACTATCCAAACATATGCCACAAAATCCCAACTTAAATCTAGGCGATACACAAAACAAGGAAAAGACAAAACACCCAAAATTCCAACTTCAAAAAAAAAATGAAAACCCACTTGTAAAATGTGATCAAACTAGCAAAAATAAAATAAAATTCACAATCTAGGCTCACATGCAAAATCCAACAACTTAACCAGGTAAAATCACATTGAAACATGCATAACCCAATCAAATGCTCACACCTATCTAATCAGGACAAATAAACGTATGAAAATGGAGGGGAACACTAGTTCTCAACCTCCAAACACAACAATCAAAAGAACGCAATTAAACAGATCGAAATTGAAGAAATGAGAGCCCCGCCTCTCACCAAAAGCTCCAGTACGATGAATGAAAAATAAAAGTGAAGAGAGCTCTGATAGTGTTGAAAGTCGCAATGTGGAAGGAGATCCTCACTACAAATCCAACGAGCTCACTCTCGTGACAATCCAATGTGCCAAACTTTGGCAAGGAATAAATCAAGAATTTCTCCCAAAGGGGTTTTGGAAGCAAATTATTCAATTCACAAAATCACCAAGTAAGAAGTGAGGACTAATACTCACTTATTCCTAATATAAGCACTTTTATTAAAATGCATATAAATTAGACTATAAATCGCTTAACAGACGAATTGGTCCCTTTCCCAAATCAAATAAGATAATTTTGGGCATTTGGAATTCAACTACGTCAAATTAGTCAGTAATTAACATAAATTAAATTAAATAATAAAAATCCCCCAAATCAATTAAATCAACATTTTAATTAACACTTTTCGCAGCCACTGTAAAACCCCAAATGCACAAACATGCTCAAGAGTCTAATTACATAATGCATTATGAATCCAGATTTACCAATTATTGGAGAGTTGATAATAAAAATAATACAGATACGCCGCTCATATAGGGACAACAATGGCTCAACATTAACAGTCAAGATATCTCCTGGTGCCACTATTGGGAATCTAGGTACACACTCAAATCTCGAATTCAAGGTGAATGTATCTAGTACCTATTTAGTAAACAACAAACATCAAGTGTGGATGCTCAATATATAAATAGTCAAAGCACATACAAACAAATAATCATGTGAAGAAGAATGAGACGTGTAGATCTCGCAAGCAATTATGACTTCGTACTAGCACCAATGGGCAACAACGCATAATAGTGGTGCACTAAACCATAACTATTACATTCCAAATTTTGATCTAATTTTAAATTTATTCATAGCCGTTAGACTGAATGGATTTTTCTTTCATAATCATGTGAAGTAGGTTATCTGTTGTATTCATTATATTAACTGTTTAATGAAGATGGTCATTATCCATTATTTGTCATGTGATGTTTAGCATATACTTGATTTTGGAATTATGGTTAATAACTAAATTTTTTATATGTATTAAATGTTATTATGAAAATTATTATGGAACTTGTTATTATCGTGGAAATATTGCATGGGTGATTGTAGGAGAAGATGAAGGGGGGAAGCATTGCTAAACGTGATCAACGGAATAGGATACTAGCTTAGTCCAGTCATCAGGTTGACAGTTATGACCTTAAGTTGCCTTGGTAAGGACCTAGCGACTTGAACTTTAGGATACAATGGAAGGACCCGCATGAGCTATTAAATAAACAATTTAAAACATAAATTAATTTAATTAAAAATAATACGTACCTCAAAGGTTTTTAATTGATCTTTTATCCACATCATTATAATATATACATATGTACGTACACATAGATATAAGAACAAAGTGGCACCATAATATTATTTTCTTTATAATAAAATAATGCCACCTTATAAGTATATCTACATGCACATAAATATAATAAATCATAATTATTTTCAATTCATAACCTTCAAATCTTTTTCCATCTTTTTATTCATTTTCTTACTTGAAAACTGATTGAACACTTGGCATATTTATTTGGCATCCAAGAGGCAAGACACTTCTTTTATGTTATAGCTTCTTGGAAGCCAAAGAGACATATTATCTCTTAATATTAAGAAGTTGAGAGAGGCGGAAAACATTCATATTTCCAAGTACCCGACTTCCATTTCCAACCACCCGACTTCCATGTCCAAGCACCCAACTTCTTCATATTACCCAACCATGTTTATCATAGCTCCTGATAGCTCTATCAATTAGTAACCATTGCATTGTTTCCCTCCCACGATTCCTGGTTATACAAAAGTTCTGCTGAAATCGTGAGCAACATTCATACTGGAAACTAGCATTCAAGATCTTTTTTGAGGTGGGTTGCTGAGCATCCAGCAAGACTCCATTCCTTTTTCAGATTATGCTAGGTTATGTGGTTATCCAAAATCCAAACATTGCAATATGATTTCTTTATCAATTGTTACAGCAAATACGATTTACATAGCAGTAAGCTACAGTTTATGTCATGATGCAAATCATCTTGCTTAATATCATAGGTTAGACCTTCTCTAAGTAAGAGTTGTTTATGGCAAATAAAAGCCAAGTAACCATGTTATGAAATCATGATTTATTATGCCACTAGAGATTAGAATTCAAATGATAATTTCTACAAGTCTTAAAGAACACATTCTTCAAATCACAAATTGTGATAAGCTAGAAACATATAATATTCATGAATCAGTTGAGAATCGACGGACAGAGCCGATTGCTCTGAGATTCAAGCACCTAGAACTCACCGGCTATTTAGCCATGGCACAAGTGAAGAGGTGAGATGGAATCTGCAATGACATAGAAATAAAAGTTAGATATGATGCAATAAATCTAAAATAAATTTATCAAATAGCTCATGCTCGTCCATATTATTGTTCCCCTATTGTCAAGTCGAGCGATGGTGATCGGGTCCCATTAGAAAACCTTGGCCAAGGTCAATTAAAGGCATGTTTGCCATCTATGATCACTTGATGTCACAAGAGCCAGTTATTCGGACATTCCCGTCCATAACTGTGCGGACATTCTAAACACTGGAATGATCAGGAGGTTGGACTAAAAATATCCCAAGCCCGATCCTGAGGTAGGGAGGACCTTTCTAATTCAATAGATTGTGTTGGAATAAGTATGATTTGAGGTTGGGAGGTTAAGCCTAAGTCAATGCTTCTCCTCTTAGTGAAAGTCGAGGCTTGCACAACCAACTAAAAAATCACCAGATATTACTTGTATGTTCTTCTACTTTTCATGTTAAGCATTTACTTTACTTATATCTAGGGAAAGATAGTAAATCGTTATTCCATTTATTACAGTTGATCATTGATATAGTTAATTCAGTTGAGCTTGGCTAATTCAGTTAATTGAAGGTAGTTAAACGAAGTTAATGTCGCATGAAAAGGAATTCAGTTATTTGTTCAATAATTTATTGAGGAAAACTCTTTATTGATCGTCTTTAATTTGTTATGAAAATCCGTTTGTTACAATAACAACATAATAATCATTTGAGCATATCTCTATTGAAGACAAAAGACAGATATCCACAGCATAAAAAGGACACTAAAACTGAATCCAATAATATCCATTTGATAACATACAAGCCATAGTCCATGTCCAAATACAAAATAAACTAGTCATCATCATAAAGCATCATGTGACATCACTAGTATCATCTAACATCTAATAGTTATGATAATGGTAATCAAAATAATATATAGTCATCGAAGCATCCCAATATGCAAATAAACATGTAATAAACATCAAAGCATCTCTCGGGCCAAAATACCAATGGGACAGAATGCAAACATTGGAGGCACTACATACTAGCATAATCTTAGTGATCACCATATCATGATGTATATCTCATCCCTCTAATTTCAATTTTTTTAATCAAATTTTAAATTTTTCATCTAACATATTTGACTGCAGCTAACATGCTATTATCCATATTAGCACATCTCATGAAGGTTTAGGTCTTTTCCCAAAAGGCAACTCCAAATGGATAGAAGATTTTGCTTCCCCTTCCAATTTCGGTATAATTTATCTAACTCTATTCTCACTACTTAGTTTGAATCTCACTAATGATATGCTTGCCAAAGTGAGGGCAAAATTTAACATCGTAAATTGAACCCCATGCAATTTTACAACACAAGGCACCTTTGCTTTAGCCAAATCAGAGTCCCCACTTAAGCCTCCACTTCATCTCACTTGCCTAGTCACCAGTTTTTGTCTAAAATCCCAACATGTGGACTATTTTGATTCAAGACGTGCATGTCATAGTGATGTTTGTGCTGCGCACTTGTCACATGAATCTGCAAGCTGGAGGTGATTGTTAGAGCACTACACCTACTATCCTTGGCAAAGTAATACCTCCTTTGGTGAGCTATTGACATCAGGAATCCTTCGAGTTGTTTAAAACCTTCTTTTTGCCTTCAATTTTTGTCCTCTTGGATACTTTCATCAACTTCTTAACAATTCTTGCTGGCGTTAACAAAGTTCATGGTCATATACAGCCCTTTGGTCATCTCGCATTGTCACTCTACCATCTCCATTGCATATCAAAGAACTCCAGCTTTTTGGCTTCGAAGGGAAGTAATCTCTTATCTTGCACTCACTCATTTTTCATTTTGAATAAGCATACCATCAATATCTTGATGTTTATTTTGTATCCATTATCATCTCATTAGATTATTGATTATCATATCTATCTTAGTTATCCATGGAGGTGGAAACACCAAAAGAGAGTTTGACTTCAATAGGCCTCTAAATCCAATAGCCATAACATTTTCTTGTCATTGTGTGTAGATTGAATGAGCAGATTGGACTAGCATATCAAAAGTCTTCATTGTTGGCAGGTTCTAACACCATCTTCCTTTCCCTTGTCAATTTATTATCTTGTTTCTAGTCATTTTGTGCCTTTCTATTTATCATTCTTAGTGTAGTTTATTTTTTGTTGGGTAGTTACATCACCTTGTACCTTTCTAGGATCACTTTTTCCACCTTCTACCTTTCCAGGATTGCTTGATGCACCTTGTCCCTACAAGACATATATGCATTGCATGTTGTTTTCTATTCGTGTAGTCCTTGGCTAGGTGGGTTAGAGAGTGAGACATTAGCCATGGCAAACAAGAGCAAAGTATGAGCAGGCGCTTTGGATGTTAGTATCGATGTCACTGTAATGTCCCATTTTTTAATAGGATTTCATAATAATCAATAATAATAAATTCAAAATATATAGAATAAAAACAAATATAACATAATTCAAATTTAATTAAGTTTAATGAATGATCAAAAGGCATGAAATGAAAAGTCATGACTCCCTCGAACATGGGATATAGAAAAGGAGAGAACTTCATTTGAAATGGAGGAAGAAAGAAAGGAAAAGAAAAGGGAAGGTGTGAATCAAGAAAGAATTAATGGAAAAGAAACAAAGGGATGAGAAGACAAAATAAGGTTGTGACTCTTCCAAAGAGTGGTATTAGTGAATGATCATACCATTGTAAATGGAAAACATGATGAAAAGGTATTACTCTCCCTCACATTTTCAGAAATAAAGGGAAGGATTTCATTTCAGGACACCCCCAAGGTCAATTTGGGGAATGATATATTATTCTCACAGGCAATGATGAAAAGTGGGGACTCAGTTCTTATGAAAGGCTGTGATTGATTCACCAACAACGTATCGTTGTCCTCCATCCATCATCCCTCAAGAAATCAATCAAACAATCATAAAATCCATATCAATCATCACTTCATCTTGGGATCAAGAATACATACAATTCAGCAATCAAGCATCACTCTATCAAATCCATTCGGTCAACTATCATCCATCAATAAGTCAAACTAAAATTCATTATGTCATCACTTTTCAATCATCTAATTAACAATCACTTAATCATAATTCTCCACTACCTTGAATCACTGAACTAATAAGATCTGACATACAACAATGTTATTCAAGCATCTAGAATCTGAATATTTTATGTATAAATTGGTATGAAGTTCCAGCTCTTATAATAGGCAGTGTAACGGATCCTATTTATAATTTTTTGCTTATGAATATGCAATTATAATGTGATATTTGCTTAGAGAATACATGCAGTAATCTGTAACTCTCTATATGTTTGTGGTAACCTAAGTTGTCGGTTCATATTCAGGTTCAAAGTACATGATACACTTGCTTGGTGACATACATGGAACATATTTCTATATCAAGGGGACAGTTTGAAAATGAAATGAATCATCAAAAGATAAGTTCAGTTATCTAAATTTGTTTTTAGTATTGGTTAGAGGATGTCTAACCAAGCTTGATCAAAAGTTGAGATTCAAATTTTTAGGTCTTGGATTCAAAGACGTCATTGCGTTCCTAAAAAAATCCCCTATAATCCTAAATTTGGATTTCACCTATTGTCAATTTGGATTTTCTCTATAGGCAAGTTTTCTTTTTCATTCACAAATACACAAGTGAAATATAAATCATCCATTTTGGCCTTTTTAGAGGTCACTTTTAAGGTTGGGAAGATCAAACAAACCAAATTAGGTAAAAAAGAACACTTTAAAAAAGTCAAGAAAAATTTGTTTTGAGACCGAATTCAGCCCAGATTCGGCCATTGACAGCAAATTCTTCCAAATTCGCTCCAAATTCTTCCTTGGGTTCCTCTAACGAAATTTGTAGCTCTACATGCAAATTTGACAAAGACCAAACTTTGAGGGTTGCCAGAGAGAATTTGGTAACTTGAGTTGTAACAAATCATGGTAGGGATTATAGAGCAATACAAAGAGGGAGAAACTATTATGAGGTCCTCTTCTAAAAATGCCACCTCATGGTGGTGACAAGTTACCCGTGATGCGATCAAGGTGCAAAGAGTGCCCTACCCTTGGTCTTAAATGGAAAGGACACTCTAGACACCCTATTGTAGTTTCCTCAATCCCATATGTTGATTGACCATTATGCTCAAGAATTCTAATCATTAGGAGGATAAGAGTGCAAATGGAAGGGGGAAATGGCTATGGGATTCGTCACTAGTACACCCCCTTATATGGATGGCAAAGGACCACATGATGGCAAAGAGGGATGATAGACACTCTTGGGCCTAGGGTAGAGAATTGTTTAAGGCACCCTAATATGCCCCTTATCCTAGCTCTCCTATGGTTGTAATCCATCATCAATCAAATGTATTTCTGTGACTAAATTAATGTTCCCAACCCTAGTAGGAATGATCTATGATTTTGAAGTCTCTATTTAGGAAGATCTATTGTGGATCATGTATCAATGATTTCCTAGCATGTTTCATGATCTCAATCTAAGTATGTGGATGTTACAAATTCCCTTCTATTTCATGTCCTATTCATGATTTGTGATTTACAAAAGGGGACATTACAAGTGTTATCAAAGCATTGATCATGCTAGCTTCCAGGGAAAAAATGAAAACTCTTAGTATCACTGAGCTTTACATGTAGGTGTGACATACTTCTAATCCTCATCTTAATAGAAACTCATGTTTTCATTGTTGATAATTATTGGGACACTATAGATGAGGCAAGGTGTATAGTGAATGCAGATGAGATTCAAAATCTTGGTAAGAATATGATAGTTTCAGCCAGCCTAGCAGAGGAGATGGATTTGTCTAATGAACCTTCAGGATGTTTAGCACTTCAGTGACACATCCTTGGTATTGAGGGGACTGCCATGTCGCCTTTTAAGGATTGCCCTATCATTACATGATTGTGAGTGATACAAGTTTCTACTCATCAATTGATCTTGTTGTTGTCATCTATACAGACACTAGGTATAAGTTTTGTACAGGATGGCTCATGTAATCCACCTCCTGATCAAATGCTTATGGTTATGCATGAGGGATGATGTGATAGTACTACAAGAAGCTCTCAGCTACTACTGTATTTGGGCCAGTGATAGTTTTTTAGCTAGTTATGGGAGTCTAAATTGAAATGGCTTTGGGTGCTTCCAAAGTGTCAGGTGGTGTCAGCTCAATCTGCAATGGATCGAGGGATGTTGAATGGGTGGTAGGGAGAGTAGGACATGGTAAATTCTCAGTAAAGGTGGGGATCAAATGGTTGTGTCACCCTTTTTGTCAGGTAAACTCAATGTTTTGCATCCAAATTGGTATTTAGTCTTTGACCTCCTATTGGATGATTCTAGAATACTGCTTTTTTTATAGTGTTTTGTTGGGGATCTTAAACCAAGTATGGTTTTGCAATGAAGTATATGTATTGGTTATTTGTTTATCAAATCAATTTAGTTGTGCAAGATTTTGTCTCTTGACTTCATCCTTAATATTGAAGTCTTCAATGTAATAACATATATGTAAACTCTATTTTCAATTAATATTATTTATACTATGGGTCTCTGACCTTTCATTTTAAAAAAAATTATTTGGCAACTACACTGAGGAACAAAAACCAATCTTGGTTTAAATTTGCATTTGACTTAAAATCAAAGTTGTGCAATAAAAATTATTTCTAATTTAGAGGGCACTATAAATACATACATTTAGAGTTGAGGGGTTGGCACAGGAGATACAGCTCCAACAGCAGCAGATACAACTCCAACAACAATGGATAATTAGAGCTAACAGCGGATAAATGGACTGTGATTGATCCTCACATTGCATCATCGATAAGGAGTTTTTTAGTTCCCATGGAGGATCCACCAATGACAATTCTCCAATAATTTGTTTAGTGATGATGATCTAAGGAGGATCTAAGGAGGATGATTGATAAATACAAATGTACCATTAATATACAGATGTAACTAACCCCTCCCAAATAAATGTCATACCTACATATTGTACCCATGCACCCATACATGTGCCCGACTTAGCAACTTAGATTTTAAGAAGTCATGTTCTAAGGTTCTCTTAATGATATGACACCAACTTCATTTCCAAATTCAACCCTTGAAGGAGTGTGTACATTTTTATTTTATTTTTGGCATACTATTACCCAGGGGTAGTTACCTTTATATTTCATTCAGAGAAAAGATTACATATCAGATACAGAGAACATGCACCAAGATTCTCACAACTTCAACAACTTCTTGGGCATGTTCAATTTGTGCAAAGAAGAACAAGATTTCATCAACTTCCATTACACTTTCATAAGTCTCCAAATTATTCTTCTCGATCCTACTCCTCAATACATTAATAGTGTTAAAACTTTGCTAAAGTTTGCCAAGACCTTCTCCATAGAGAAGGCATTTGCAACAAGACCAGTGAGAGCCTTTGGGTTGAGTTTTTGGAGACCTTCGAGAGCCATATCTTGCAATACATTATTAACATTAAGACAAATCACATTCTTATCCTAGGTTGAACGACCCACGATTAACACAAGCTTCACAAGCATAACATTGTTATGAGCATGCCCATTTGTGAGAACATTCACCATAACTCTTGAAGACATCCATCACTACATTGCCATTAATCAGAAAATTCTTCTTCAAACAAGCGTCAACATTCTCCTCACAAACAAAATCTAGAATCTCTACCATCTATGCAGCCATCTTCAACACCTGTGGAAAAACTGTACAGAATTCTCGATAAAAGGCTACATGAGGCATCAAGGGCCATTAAATAATGATCTCTCGATTCGAGAGAGCACGACTACCATACATACTATGAAAGTACATAACGAAGACTGTGTCTCTTAGGCCAAGAAACACGAGCACCACACAAATTATGCACATCTATTCAAGATTTTCCAAACACATGTCACTCTAATGACTATGTAGACCCCCCTCGTCGCACCCAAATGGAGACAAAGGCCATCCCATAGGTCTACAGTTTGTGAAAAGATTTTCTCTTCCGCCTATGTAAGCATACTTAGCCAAGAAGTCCACATCACAATTGGATTCCCAAAAAACATGTTTTGTTGTGAAATCCTTTTTCTCTAAAAGTTTTAGAATGGATTCAACCCAAGTTTGTGATTCCAACTTGGGGCGTACCCGAAGGCTATGGCTCGAATTACATTGAGGGAATCTCCTTCAATATATAGAGGGAAGAGATTTTGCTAGTACAAAATATTAGTCCACCATGCAAAGCAACATATTTTGCATCATGATTGGAACCCTTCGAAAGTTTAACAGATCCTCCCTACATTAACCTACCTTCATGAACTCTGAAAACAAAACCAGCGCCAAAAAGACCTAGGGTTACTCTAGCAGCTCCATCAAAGTTCATTTTTAAATGACCAAAAGGAGGTAACTTCCAATGAACATCCGCTCTATTCTTAGCATTAAAATTAACTTATTTAAGGGGGATGAAATGAGGCCAAACCTTCTCCATTCGATGATCCCAATGAGAAAAAACCACCTTCTTCATGTTATTTAACATTAATATATTCACTGATACCTACCTCAATATCAAAATGAAAAAGTCAATCTGTTGCATTTTGTCCCCAAAAATTGGAGCATTCCTTTCTTGTAGATGTGCCATATAATCATACCAAGAGAAGCAAACCACAGACCACTGCACATTGAGTCTGTTAAAATTAGAGATTTGGTTGGCACTTGGATGTACTGTTAATGTGTTGTATTGATGACAACATATGTTTATGTGATCGTGACTGACAAAGATTTTCTATATTGTAGGGTGATTGTTGGAACAACAAAGTTGGCATATCACAGGTTAAGCTATGTGAGCTTATATTTGTGAAAAAGGATGAGTATAGATATCATATCTATGTTTGTTGAATCTTATGTTGAGTTTTAGATAAGTTACAGTATGTTTGGTGAAGACTGGTAGCAAACCAGTGCACGGGAAATAATGTTAGAGACGGTGGCAAAAAATGTTGTATCTTATTGGCGAGATTGCATTAATGATAGCGAGCTTGGATCATAGTAGAAGACTTGTTCATGCAGCTATGTTTGTGATAGCAAGGCTTAGAGATTAATCTCAAATGGTCGTTGTTGTGAAACGTGCAGTATGTTTAACTAGCAACCCACTATGTTGAGGAAACATATTGTATATCATTGCAAAATATAATAATTGTATTATAACGTATCAGAACTTTAATGTAATATTTGTAATGATGCTTATGAAGGTGTGTATGTCTTAGCATGGTCCCATGTTATTAAAATAATTTAAAAGTTCTGCGAGATACCACCAATCTCGCAATTTTTTGCAAGGCAAATACTCAGTTGATTATATTGTGATATGGGAATAAATCGCGATGCATTTTCCCAGTATTTCACGATAAATGCCAAAACTCGGTGGAAAATCATTGAAAAGTTTTGGGCTTCTAGGAAATTTGGTTTAATATTATGTTAAATTATTCATTGAAAAGTCTTCTTCGTGACCTAGTCTTGCGACTTGTATTTGACTACATACGAAACCTAGTCTCCTAACTTGTATTCGACTGCATTTGACGACATTCAATTGCATTCAACGACTGGACGACACTATTTGGAATCACGAGTTGTCATTCAACAACATTGCTTGGAGTGTGGAGTTAGCATTCGACGACGTTGAAGCTTCACAAAAGAATAAATTTGTTTGCATCAATTTGGACTCTGGAGTTTTTTGGTAGCTTGCAGATTTGGAATTTTTTGGTATTCCCAGGTATGTTATATAGTATTTTACTATTTTGTAATTTTTAAAAAAAAATATTAACATATTTTGTTAATAATGTTTGTTTCAAACTGTATTTATTTGGTAACAATTAAATCAAAATATTATGTTTTGATAAATAATTAAAAATTAAAAATACATAAATAAACTGTATTTTTATTTTTTTATTTTTTGTAATACTATATTATTATTTTTATATATAGTTTAACAATTGCAATTTAATTTTTACTGTAATACTATTAACTAATGTAGTGATTTACTATAATTCAAATTTAGTATTTTAAATTAACTATAATACTAAATTATTAATACTATTTTTATTTTATTTTTTAATTGTTATAACAATATTCGCTGTATTTTACTATTTTTTGACATTTATAATACATTTTAATAGATTTTAGTAGATTTATAATATATATTAATCTATTTTAATAAATCTAAGTTTTTAATAGATGTTAATAAATTTATAACTGTATTTAGATAAATTTATAGAATATTAAATTTGATTTATTGTAATTTAGACGCTTTCTAATTATAATTGGTTTTTTTTGTTTGCTACATTCTTAAAGTCTACATATTTCTTCACAAGATGGCTAGAGGTAGAGAGGACCCTTTATGGAAATATGGGATCCAAGGAGCAAACAAAGAACAAGTGTAATGTATTTTTTGCCACAAGCACATGACTTCAGGTGTAACCCGATTAAAATACCATCTTGCAAAGATTCCAAACAATGATATTTCACCGTGTGATACATGTCCGGAAGAGCCTTCAAGAGAGGCTTTGACAAGCCACAAGCACATGACTTCAAGTGTAAGCCGATTGAAATACCATCTTGCAAAGATTCCAAACAATGATATTTCACCGTGTGATACATGTCCGGAAGAGCCTTCAAAAATTTGCACATAATAAGACAGCAAAAAAGAAGACATTTGAGGCCATGGAAGCCTCAATGGGGACTTTTAATTCTACAGGATCACCAACAAGTGGAGAGGCTTCTTCTTCTATTGGGCCTCACATACGAGGATCCTTTATTGGCAAACGAGCAGCTAGGTGAGTTTGAGATGAAGGAAGATGACTAGGATGTGGATGTGGTAGCATGTGAGGAGGAACATGAGCTTGGTCATCCATCAAAGGCTTATGTTGAACCTAAGGCACCTATTCAGGCACTTGTTGAGGATCTTGCCAGAGAAACCCACCTAGCAGCAGCGATCTCTTTTGAGCTTTACTCGGACGCATTTTATGATTGCTATGCTTAGTTTTCATTGATATTGAAACTTGAACATAATATGTATTCAGAAGTTTTAGTTTCATGGGGTTTGACTTCTATATGTATTGAACTTATTTATATTCAGATGTTGTACTTGTTTTTTGGTATATGATTCTATCATTGTGTTAATCTACTAAGTTTCAGTTGCTATGAGTTATTGTTTAACTCAAAACTTTGATTAATATATGGTGGATATCTCAAATCATTATATGTTCTACAAATCTGGTGTAATTATGAGTTTTTAAGAATATTTTAAGTTGTATATTTTCAAATGTTCGATAAAAGTGTTAATTTATTGCTGAATTTTTCACCGAGTTTTTGTCAAGTCTAGTATTTTCAAAAAAATTGGGCCTAAATAAGATATTGCCGAAACCAAATTTTTAAACTATGGTTATTAATTGTACATTGGGGAAGCTTTAACAAGCCGACCTAATTAATTAATTGTGAGGGTATAAAGGAAACTTATTTTCCTTGGTTGGGAGGTGTCATGTCAAGTATGTAATGTATATGGTCAGTTGGTGCGAGCTTGAAAGTTGGATAATCAGAGCAAAAAAGAGATTGAGTTGGTTTATTATGTTGAGCTTCAAAGGAACTTGTTTGGCAAGTAAGTTGCAGATCACTCAGTTCACTTGATTTGGATTTGTTATCCTAAAGTTTCATCTTCATAGTTGCTGAAGCATTTAGGCAGTGGGTTTATTTGTTTCTTTATCAACCTTTAAAAGAGTTAGAACCCTCTAACAAGGGTTCAAGGTCTCCTAACAAGGATTTGTTCTCTAATAAGGACTGTTGTACTTAATGCTCTATAAATGGCTCCTAACAAGGTTGCATACTCTCACAAGGAACTTATATATTAGTATACAATCTTGGGGGCACCATCCCCACTAGGGTTTTCCCTCTAAACAAGGGTTTCCCTAGTCAACAAATCATTGTGTTATGGTGTATGATTTTCTCTTCTTGATCATCATTGTTTTAATTGTTCGAGTTGAGATTTATAAATTTGGATTAGAGTTTAATTTCTCACAACCAATTCACCCAACCCCCCCCACCCAATTGTGTCTAGCCTTTACTTCTTAAAAGAGTCTTTGTGCAAAGTGGGCCAACTTAAAAAAATGTCTCTTAATGTATGATAAAGAGGGTCATACCAATTTAACTTTTCAATAAAATAAGCCCAAACTCTTCTTGGAAAAGGACATGTGACAAATAAATGATCCACACTTTCTATGTGGTCAAGACATATTGGGCATCAAAAGGGTTTGCTAAAATCCAATCTTATTAGTTTATCACCTAACAAAATTTTTAAATGGGTGACCAACCACAAGGCCCTCACTTTTGGAAGAATTGCAACATAAATGCTGCCAAGAACATCTATCCCTTGAAGTAAAGCAACTTGTAGCCCAATTTAGCATAATACTGACTAGATTTGGCTGCACATCAAATACTCTAATCATCAAGTTTGGTTAAATTTATGTCTATATGAAATCTGCTCCATGACTTCCGGTCCTTGCACTTGGCACAACTTTTGTAGGTCTTTCTATCTACAGGAACCCATCTGATTGACATCTATGTAGTCCTTCAACCGTGTAACAATATAATGAGTAGTCGCAGATTTAATATGAGCAATACAATCTACATTATCCGATGGGTTAAAGTTATTCCATGAGTCATGACAAAAAAGAGCGGACTCCTCGTTCCCAATCTTCCACAACAAATGTTCATTAATGACCCCCTTGCAATTTAAAACAAGGTTCCAAATGACAGAACTTCGTCAGGGATTGGCTAAAGTCAAAATGCGATCAGGATCCATAGTATCCAAATACTTATGTCTCAAAACTTGACTCCATAAGGCATCATTTTCCTTATACATACGCCATACAATCTTTGGACCAAGTGCTTTGATTTGCAACATTATATCTCTAATAGCAGCACCTTCTTCAACCTTGGACTTTTTCACCTAATCACATGCCATCAGAGGAATACTACGATGATCAATTGATCCATCCCACATTAAAAAATTCATAATTTTATTCATCTCCCCTGCAGCTTTTGATGTGATTTCTAGTGAAGATAAAAAGGTAGATAGGAATGATAGAAAGGACTGTTTTATCATCAATATCCTACTCACTTACGTGAGCCATCTACTTTTCCACGTCTTCGTTTCCTCCTAATTTTTCAATGGTCTATGTCTAGAGAGAATTTTGGGCACTTCCTAAAAATAGGAGTACTCCCAAGTAGACAAAAGAATTTGTTCCACTAAAAACCAAAGATAAGGTTGATCCTACTTTGAATATGTTGACCAATTTTGAAATAGGAGATTCACAATTCATCACAATTGATAGCTTGATCTAGAATAACACAATATCTATCCAAAATTTGTTTGATATGTGTAGCTTCAGGAACTGAGGCTTGACCATACAAGAGTGTATCATCCATAAAGTGTTTATCGGTGAAAACGAGCATAGATGGAATAATAGAGATACCTTTCCAATGAAAAACAAGATTCTCTGCTTTAATCATCTGACTTAGAGATTTTTCCGTGAGAATGAACAAGGAGGGTGAAAGAGGATCCCCATGTTGGAGACGTTCGGCTCCTCAAAAGAAACACAAAGGGAACCGTTGAGTAGGATTGAATATCAGGGGGAAGAAATACAAGCCCATACCTATTCCAACCAAGAATCACCAAAGCCAAATTTCTTCAAAACAATCAATTGTGTAATCAAGTTTAGTGATCATAACTCTTAGTTTCTCTTTCTTAATGGTGTGAAGACTTGATGGGTTGGATAACACCATCAATGATGTTCCTCTAGTGCACAAAACCACTATGTTCATAAGATATAATCTTAGCAGGAGGTGTTTAAGTCGATTAGCCATCACTTTGGAGATGATCTTATAAATCATATTGCATAAAGTAATAGGTTTGAAGTCTACATATGATTCAAAATCCTTAATTTTAGGGATTAAAGCAATGTTTGTATTGTTCAAATAATGCAAAATCGATCTCTTCTTTCTTGATTCCTCAACAACATCACTGATCACTTGGTGAAGAAAGTGCCAACATTTTTGAATAAATATAGTTGTAGAGCAATTTTTACTTCATCAGCGAAATAAGTTTACAAAAGAAACCATTGTCTTCAACAGAAATCAAGGAGTGAATGGCACTAGCAATGTTCATATCAAATCTTTTAAACCATCCTTCCCCACCTAAAAGGTCTTCATAAAAGGAAACTCCAGCCGATCCTATCTCCTTGTAATCAGAAAGAACCCGAACACTCTAGTCTTTAATCATAGAAATCTTATTCTAATTTCTCTTATTTTTGGTAGAGTTGTGAAAAATTTTGGTATTTCAGTCTCTTGCCACTAGCCAATCTTCCTATGACTTGAACTTCTAGTATAACTCTTCATGATTCAAGATCATATCATAATCTTTGATCAATTCTTTCTCCTTGATAAGTTCTGGTTCTGAAATACCATGATTAATGACATATTCACTGAGATTCCGTATCTCCTACTCTAACTGAATCTTTTCTGTGAAAATAATTTTAAAGGTACTCTTCCAGTCCTTCAAAAACGCCTTTGGAGCTTTGAGTTTAATGGAAAAACAACATCTTGGTTCCCTTAAAGTTATTCAAGCCTCTCCACCATTCCTCCATAATATCAATGAAATTCGGCCAACTGAACCACATACACTCAAATGTGAGCTGGGAATTTTATCCTGTCTGATGTCATCTTCAATATGCAATTCCACTAGAAAGTGATTGGAAATGGGGCAGAACATAATCCTTGAACTAATTGGAGATCGCCAGTTGACCAGGAATCAGAGAGAAGGAAGTATTCTAGTATCTCTGAGATATTAGAGAAAGTTTTCCTCCTATTCATCCAGGTATATTTCCCATTTGAAGGGATAATATCAAAAAGCCCATTATTGAAAACAAAGTTTGCGAAATCTGCTTGAACTCTTCCCATACAGCCCAAACCACCCACTTTATCATCTCGAATAGCATTAAAATCGCCCCTTAAAATGATTTTCAAGTCATAACTCCTCATATCCAAACCCATACGGTCCCATAATTCCAACTTATCCAAGGTTTTAGTGGGGCCATAGATATTGTGCAGAAAAAAAGAGAGATTTGAGCATACATATCTGATTTCCACTTTCATCCAATGAGCATCACATTGCAGAAGATTCATAGAGATCTTCCTGCTTTTTCTGAAAATACAAAGACCTCCAGAGGATCCATTGTGACCACAAGCAAAAGCCAACCAAGCGAAAAAGATTTTAACCAAGTTTTCCATAGCATACTGATTCAACTTAGTTTCCCGCAACATGATCACATCCGATATTGAGTTACATATCTAGCACTTAATCATGCAAATTTTGTTAGGGGCATTCATACCCCTAACATCCCATGTGAGGACTCTCATTGCCCCCAAGGGAGGGGCATCCTCCCTTGCACCTCGTCATGTAATTTTTTATGGAGATTTGATCCAGTTCCAAGCCATCCTCAGCCCTCTTCCTACTGATGGGTTTCTTGCCCGCTTTACCTTTAGTTGATTTCTGATCTGAGATGCTAGAAAAAAACACAATCGACTCCAAAAACAAAAAATCTCATGTCAAATGGATTATGGAAATCTGATAATGTTAATTTATGATCATCAGCCTGAGTTTGGCTTACAGTCCTGGATTTGCTAATATGGTGATTAATCATCCAGACTGATACATTTCCCAAAACATCAAAGATTTCTCCACCTTGCAGGCAAGAATAATCATCTTTCAGCTTATCATTTGTTGTTTGCTTCACCGAACTCTCTTGAAGATCATTCTGTTCCGATGTAGAAGAATCCCAACATATAGACCTGGCCACAACCATAGCCAGATTACCAACCGGAGAGGAAGGCTTTACAGCACGGGCCAAGGGAACGTGTGCTTTCTCCTCCACCCTTGGAGACATCGGGCGAGGGGGAGACGTCCAAATTGTTACGTATATCTTTACGCTACTGCACCACTCGGGCATTTGCAATGTGATTCATTGTGATTTCTGCTACTGCACCACCCAATAGAAAAAATGAACTTCTTCCTCTTCAATGGCCTGTTCCAAGTACCCACTGAAGTAGATAACAAAATATGATAGGGCAAACAATGAACCATAAGGATTTTAATGCGGGCATAACTGATAGCGTCATTGGACCCCATATCAATCTCAATCCTAGACCCCAGTGTGTTGCCAATCTTTAGAAGACATTCCTCACTCCAAATTTTGAAAGGAAGATGATACAGTCTAATCCAAAGCAGTTGTCCAACAGGGTTTAGGACCATTACATCAAAGTAACCCATTTCTGAAAGAAAACATAGTGGTCAAGGTCCATCCAGGGACCCTTATCCAAGATGGCATTTCTCTAAGATTCATTGGAGAAAATAGAGTTTTGCCATGAAGAAAATTTCTTTGGCTGAGGATCCATGATTTAATTTATTTTCTCCACAATTTTAAACCTGGAATTCTGCTGATTACAGCCAATCTCTGATAAGCAAGGGCATCAATGTCTGCAATATCGGATACATCAATGGAAACCAAAGGAAACCCATTATTTTTTAGGAGGGATCCTTTAACGTCTGCAACTTCTTCCTGCAATGCACCATCAATAGTTATATTTGGTCTACATTAAAACATACTTTGTTGCCAAATTTCAGGAAACATTTCTATTCTCTGTAATTTTTGTCCCCCATGACCGGTAACTATATTGGAAATGTGAAGTACCGAACAGTTAAAGATTCCATAGTCCACAATAATTGAAATGAGGAACTTTTGATTTTACAAAAAAAAATTGAGAATGTCATATCAAGTTTGCAGCACCTTCAGGATGATGAATCTATTATGTAATCTATAACTGTAGTAAGTAATTCATTACTTAAACATTCCCTTGGTTGGATAGAGATTGTATATTAAGATACCTCACAACTCCCCATCGAATGCAATGGTATATATTTGGTGAATACTTGATAAGGAAAACTAAGAATCCCAATATTCAAGCTCCTTAGGGGAATCATCTAATCCACAGTCAAACTCAGAGCAGAGCCAACAGGTCAAGGAACAAAAGAAAAGGAAAACAATGATATGGGAGTCACAGATAATGAAGTATTTAAATAACAGATGTAGCTCCAAGTTCTGTAAGTAGGGTACAAGGAAATGCCTGAGCTGACCCCAGAAACGTTTCTCAAAACTAAGTGGCAATACACAATAAGATCAAGAGTGGAAACATTAAGTGACTCTCATCACTTCTCAATCAGGAAAAATGCCTCATTTTATGGATTTTAATTTCATCTCTTAATGAGGAAAAATGTCCGATTTTATGGCTTTTACTTTATACTAAAAAGTTCAAAAGAAATGGTATATGAATGGTAGAAATAGAAAAAGAAAGTTCAAAAGAACACACTTTCCATTCTTAGTCAATTGTTTGCCAATTCACTTCAAATTAGATGGTAATTGTGAATTATTGAAAAAAAAAATCATTTGGCTGGCGAATCAAAATTCAAAAACAAAATGCACGATGTACACAATGTACCAGAAATAAACTGAGGAGTTGACATTATCCCTTCTGACTGTCTGTTAATCTCCTTATTCCATTGCCGGTCTTCTATCATACCCACACCCATTGTGTGTGCTTGTTCTCGGTGTGTCTCATTACATGAAATTTCAGTGCTTAAACTGATGTTGCATGTACTTTGCTTATCTATTACTTTTCCTGAATTTTCAAACATCACGTATCCTTGAGCTTTCAGCTCACTCTTTTTCGGCAAATTTGCTATTCCAGACTCAGAAATAACGGATGCATCCTCTGCTTCTTGTAATGTTTCCTCTTCCCTATCACCTTTCTGCTCTTTCTTGGATTCTTTTTGCAAATTTGATGGCGCTTCAACAGAACTCATTTGTACTGCAAGTGAATATACACTCTCATTCAACCTTAACAATACAATGTACAAATTGAAAAATAATTACCAAAACTTCTAAGTTCTAACCATTGAATCGCAATTAAGAGGCAATATGCCTAGAAAGTGACGATCTGATCAATATACCTGAAAGAAACTCAGAAGTTGATATCATACCTTTTGATTGTTGGACGACCTCCTCAGTCTGCTGTTTCTCTTGCATTGCACCAACTGCCATTCTATGAGCTTGTTCTGTGTTTGTCTCGTTACATGGAAATTCAGGCATTAAACTGTTTCTGAGTATATTTAGTTTGTCTGTTGCTTTTCCTGAATTTTCAAATTTGGATAATTCTCGAACATTCACAACTTGAATCCTTGAGCTGGGAAATGGCACACGAGGAGATTGTGTTAGTTGTGATGACTCAGCCTTCAGTTCACCATTTTCCAGAACATTTGCATTTCCACCTTTGGAAATACATGCCACATTCTCAGCTTCTTGTAATTTCTCCTCTTTTCTTTCACTCTTCTGCTCTTTATTTGATTCTCTCGGTAAATTTGATGGCACTTTAAAAGGCCCCATTTGTACTGCAAGAGAGTATACACTGTCATTTAACGTTGACGCATGCCAAATGTAAAATGAAAACAAATAACCACCAAATTCTAAATGTGCTGTTTGTTTAGGAGGCTAGTCACACATAATCTGTCAGAAATAATTTAACCACCAAATGCGTTAAAGGTAACTCTGATTTACATAACAAAATTATTGATTATTAGCTTAATTAAAACCTGCAACATGATTTAAAAGACCCTGTTTGTTGACCAGGTCCATGTATTCCAACCCTTCCATTATCCAGTCAGAGGCCAATGTGAAGTTTGAACCAATACAATATGAGAGTTACTAGAGCAAACCCAACCGTTCAGACAGGAGGATATTGTATTGGAATAAAATTCTCAAGAGGTACACCACTTTGATAAGAATGCGCTTGTGGTTTTAGGACAATGTTTTTTAAAAATAGTGGCAATCATTACACGTAGAAATCTGAAATCAACTTCAAATCTGAAATAGAGTTTATTTAATTTTTAAAATGCTATTAAAAGATTCAACTTCTGTATGATGCTAAATTCAGTCTGTTTTAGCATGCTCAAACAACCACCTTACGTAAACATAAAAACAAAATAATCATTTTATCATCATTATAAGAGTGCAGTAACAAGGCACAAATCAGCAACCATAAGAAACCATAAAATAGAAGAATAAACACATAACACAATGTTTACGTGGTGATATCCTTCTGGGAAAAAATACTCCAACGAGAAGAGAGGTTTATGCTTGTATTATCTTCATGAAAATACCACAATAAAACATTATGATGGGTCACAACAAGGTTCCAAAATGCCATTGCGAAAATCCATACAACTCATCATTGTGGTTCTCATTTACAAGTTCAAAAATAGCACTATTGTTGCACTTACAGCTTTACAACAACTCTCATAAAATGCTCTTACATGATGCCATAAACAATCATAACATGCACATCTAATAATAGCATATTTTCTTACAACTGTAAAACCGATAGAGGCAATTGATGTAGGTTAATGTTAATCATTATCAACAGATGCAGCGCCCTTTCTAGCATCAAAAGGAAGGAATCTTTGTCGCATCCATTATTTTAGCCTGCCAATGAAGAAGATTTCATGGAACAATACTCCCACTTCAGGTTTTGACTTATAGTCATCACAGAGCTCCCGAATTTTGCACCGGTGTCAGATGAGTCTCTTGACACTGCTAAACACATGTGGATTCTTTTTTCACAGTACATGTTCTTCCAGTGGGGATCCTGTTGAGATTACACCTCTTCCTGCATCCTCGGCTACTCCTCCATTTATGTCAGAGGACCAATATGCCAATTTTGAGAATATGTTTGATACATATTCTATACAGGCCAAAATATAGAATAGAAGTTGCTTGGTTTCAATGAAGTTGCCCAACAGTCCAAAGGTTTTGCATATGAAGAAATGTGTGAAATATATCCAGATCATCTCTTTCTTGCACATCTCATCTATGTGATGTACAAGGGCTTTTTCACTTTGTGTTAATGTAATAACCACCCCTGGATTTTGTCAGGCTTATATGAAACAATATAGAAACCAAACTAGAATGACTGCTGATTGTTAGCTTCGGATGAATGTAACTATTAAACTAATAACACAATGATCTTAACAGTGGGGGTTGGAACTTTCACCACTCAGTACAATAACAAGAACTAATAAGAGCAACTAAATTTTAAAGGATCAAAAGCCATCACCATTAAATCAGTACATATGCTTAGGAAATTAAAGAGCTGATTGCAGATTGCAAGAGGGGGCTGGACCTTCACCTCTTAATCAGTACATGAGCATAGGAGAAACATCAAAGCATTGTAAGGTCATGCCCTTTCAATTCAACAAGCATATGTTAGCTCAAAATCAATTACCAAGTATATGATAGCAAACTAAAAATCCGACTTTCTGATATGAAATGAAACCTGCAAAGACCTTCAAAGATGGGGTTGTTGGATTTCGCTCTGGTTAATGTACTATTAGGGTGTGTAGGGTGTGCTTTATGGCAGGTGTGCATTATATAGATGTACATTTCCTGGACCAACTGGTACATCTACTACTTAATTTAGCCACATTTATTCTATCAAAACCAGAAACTTCACCAGAAGTCACTAATGTCTGAAAATGATGATTAGGGGCCTCTAAAGACAGAGATTTCAGGCCTTCTGCTGCAGATTTTAACCTGCATCAAATTTCACATGCTAGCAAAATGGGTGTCCAAGGCAAGGGGGTAATTTGGCTCTAAAAATTAGATCTTCAAAACTTACAAACAATAGCTCAAAAGATAGCACCAAGCCAAGAGGAATCAAGCCAATCATACACAAAGTGATAGTTTTCAGCATTTGAGAGGACCAAGTGAAACTTTGATTCTAGCCATCAGAAAAGGCACTTTCTAGAAATTTTGAAATATCACACCAACACTCAGAAAGAGACATCACACTCATTAGAAACCACACCAAGCACAAATACTAGAAACCCACGTCAGAAAACAAAACAGTACTTCATCACTCCAAACCCAAATTCTTCCTAAAAGCTTCAAGAACATTGAAAAAATCTGCAACTATGAAGAACAACCAGTTAGGGTGGGTCTTTCACCACCGAAACTAGTACTCCAAATGAGGGATTTTGTCCTCAACAAATCCACAATGAATCTCCAGATCCAAACTGGCAGCATTACAATACATGTAAACTTCAGTATGCTCAAAATAAGTATAAATAAAAGGACAAAAAGAAGTTAGGGCAACCAACTTCTAGCTTTAATTCATTTCCCTCTTTTCAAATTCAAATGAAATGAAATTTACCCACAAGAGGATCGACTCCTTTTGAAACCCTTATGAGAAGCATTTTTCTGTTAATTATCTCCTTACATCCCCTAGAAGTCCCCTTGCGCAGATAGTATAAGCTCATAAAATTTAAACACATTTCCTTCACCAAGTCGTCTCTTTAAGATAACAAAATGACCCTCTTGAGGGGATATTTTAAAAAGCACTTTATAAGACTTAGTGAATGAATGAAATATAAATCTTCTGAAAACAATAAAAGCTCACCAGTTCCAACTGAAACCCGTTGCACTGGACTGAGGAAGGAATTGAGACCATGACCAAGTGCTAAAAATAGCAGCATGTGAAAAATAGTAAACATAATATAAACACTGAAAATCACTATAAGAGTTCATCTCAAGACAGTGAGTCCCCTAACCAAATCCACTTAACCTACGGGAACCCACGAATAGGATCCTGGAAAACTTGAACTGAGCGAGATGCAAAAAGGGGACATTACAAGGAATGATTTGAATGCTAGATCTAGCCTTGAACCTTTTGTAGCATTTAGGAATCGAGTGAACATGATGCCTTGTTAATGGAAAAATTTGATTATAGTGCATATCTAACTATAAGAGGCATGTAGAAAGCAAAGATTTTTTGTAAATTCTGCAAGCCAATTTCAAACTGGGCTTTGACGTATGAGCTGTTTAGCTTGCCATCCATTTTGTTCCTTTTTTGGGGTGAACTCTCATAACATTAATGGTGAAATGAATTTACAGTATTCAATTCAACTCAAATTTCTTCAATTTTGTGTACTTTTTACTTTCCTTGAGCGGAAAAAATGAGCAGCTCAAAATTCTGACTAAGGTATCTTTAACTAGCTTTACCTTTGGCATGGAAATCTGCAGTTGAAGGTTATATGACCATCAATTCTGATCACAGCATAGCCAGTAACCTTAACATAAACTCCATCAGAATTTTTCCTCAAATGTTTCCACCTACAATTCATTAAATTGTAATGTTTTGCCAACGCACCTTAATTTTTTGGCAATGCAACATTTTAGATATATCATCAAACAATTGTAACTCACAAACTTTTTCTCAGTACCTTAAAATTATGTGTCATTTTTTGCAGAAGTGCCTATTTTATTCCCAATCCAATGGAGTCAATTTTGCACTATGTTTATAAAGTGTCATTTTTCATTATGGATTTGTCTATGCATTACCGTATAAAGTATCAGTTGTAAGAGGGGGTCACTAAAACTGAACCAAGGGGGGTCTCTTGGAGTTTTTTCTTCTTTTTATGTCAATTTTCGTGATGTCTCAAGTCCATGGATAATGAAATGTCCCCTTTTTGAAACAGGATTGAATAATAAATTTTAAATATAAAATATAAATACAAAAGAACCAAATTAAAACAGAACTAAAATTTAGTTAAGTTTTTGGGTTGACTAGATTGTTGACCAGTTATAGGACATCTACCAGAGGCTCGGAGGTTATGATTTGTGATGTCATGATGATGTCTTTTGATCTCGATCTTTTTAAAATCCAACCATGGTTATGATATGGCATGCTCTATGGTGTATGTGGTTTACTAATTAATATTGATTCCAGTCTTCTTGTGTAAGCTGTGATATATGTAACCATTTATGAGTTATCGATCAGTTGTATTTGGATTACTTTCCAGTCGCCTTGATGGGACTAAAGTGTTTGTTTTGATCTTGATGATGTCATGTTGTGACATGTTTTGACTCGACCATTTTGGACTTTTCGATCAGTATTATTTGCTTTGAGATGCCTTTTTGGTTGCTTGTTGAGAATCAATAGATAATGTGATTTATTTTGAGATTCCTTACGGTTGCTTGTAGAGAACCAATGGATATTGTGATTATCATTGATACCTTCAATTGCCAATAAAGAACTATTGTGGTCATGATTATCAATGGATGCTTTTCAATTTGCTCATGGAGATTTGATGCTCTTATTGTGGTTTATCTTTTGGTATTTTTCCAGTCGCTTGTATAGGACTGTGGTGATTTTGTAGTTTATGATTCCATGAGCCTAGGGTAGGTTGTCTACTTGTAGTATCGGGAAGTGGCTTGCAATGGGGACCGGGGCCCTAAGTGGCTGCCAGGGTAACTCATTGTAAGTTATTTAATAAGTGAAAACATTACACTTCATACTGACTTAAATGAACCTAATAAGATAATTGTTTGTTCTCGCCCATGCCTCGAGTGCTAGTACAGACTAGGATGGGAGTAGAGAGAACGCTTGGTTGCAACCTTGCATTCCATAATATGCCTCGTCAGTATGAGAGGATACTAGTAGCCGCATAGGGATCACTAGGGGGCCAAGGTCTATAGACACACAACCAGGGTAACTCTAGCGTGATCCATGCGATGACACTTTCCTGCTTACATAGTAGGTTCCTACGTGTCTTGTGTGCCTCTGGGATTAGATGTCAGTTTGTGTTGGAACCTTTGAGTTAGTATACTTATAGGATTCCTGGACTTAGAAAGTACTTGTGCTATGTGATTTGATTATCTGTTTGGGACTTGAGATTATCTCCTCAGCGCGGTGGGAGTGGGCCATTTAGGACCCACACGGTCGGGTGGTAGTGCTTTTTCACTCTTACCATTTGAGACCCGTCTGAGACACCGTGGCTGAAGCATTCTTTGATGGCATTCTATTCTTGGATTATGATGATGGACACGTATCCTTATATTGATGATTAGCATATGATAGATGATGTTATTTACTTATCCTATGCTTTATTTGCATGATTAGATTTCTTATGCATATGTTGTAGTATGTTAGATTTCTTTCTGCATATGATGTAGTATGCTTTAGGAGTGACATTCCTACTATGATAATACCAATGATCTCTTCGGTGACTTGGGATGTTACGCACGGAGGGATGGCTAGGACCCACGATGGTCTAATGATGCTATTTACGGTTGGGAAGAACCGTGCACTTGGATAATTATGTGTTGTGATTTTTGGTTATCTGTTACGATGGATGTTTATATCTTCTATGATGATGTATCATGTATGACATGTGGTTTCATTTACTTTATTGCACTTGCATCATGGATTAGAATAGGATGATGTACTTTATTTTTCACAAATGTATATTCTTTTAAGCCTTTCATACCCTGTGGCATGTACAGCGGATGATTGAGCATTCTGAAATGTAATTTACTATGGGACATTTGGAACAAAATATATTGATTAAGTACATTGGAACTTTCATTATTATTTCATGTGGATGTGGTGTTAGGATTCAATACTAGTTAATTTAAATGTGATTCAACGTTAAGGGATCCTTAAGGAATGTAACCTATTAGGTATGTTGATGTATACTTTCAATTGAATGTTGTTATTGCTTCCGCTTCTTTGTGTATGTTGTGAATGTTTTAACTTTCATGTTTCAAAAAAAAAAATGCTACCAAACTTAGTGAAACTTTAAGTTAATTCTTTTGGATCCCTTGGGGGGGCGTTACAGGAAAACAACCCACTTCCAAGCCCTCAGCATTCTCAAAGCACTCACTATAATCAAAGCTACTCCCACGGTGAGCTCATTCAAGTGGAAAGTCCAACCCTACTAGCAAGCTCATTGGAAAGAGTGAACTCATCACCCAATGCCTACATTATGCAAAGCTCTAATTTTGTCCTTGAGTTTAAACCCCTTTCTTGCAATATTCCTTTTATAGACTTCCTGATTCACCCACTTCAGCCATCGCAAGAAAGGAAAGCAATCCACTTCCAGACCCTCCTCATCCACAGAGCACTCACTATAATCAAAGCCACACCCTTGGTGAGCCCATTCAAGCAAGGAATCCAACCCCACTATCAAGTCTACTAGAAAGAAAGAAATCATCACCCAACGCACTTCCATGGTTTCCTCACCAATATCCAATCCCCACATCATTATTTGTATAACGATATCAACATTAATCTTCCATCTCTGTGTTGCATCCTAAAACAAAATCCCCAAAGTCCTTTGCACAACTTTAACAAGACATTTGGGCAGGCACCTTAATAGTAATTTAAGCCTATGATCCTCTACAGCCCCCAACAAATCTTTTTGATGCATCAAAGTTCTAAAAGTGACGGTGACCTCCATCACATAACACAAGAAACCACGCACACTACAACTCGGTTCACCAAAACCTTAGGCCATAAAACACCTGGAGCCAGGCCTCAATAGCCTTATTTTGGATTCCCTGAATGATAATTAAAGAATCACCTTCCAAATGAAAATTTCTGATACACAAACTCCTTACCAAATCCAACTGCTACTGGTGCAGCCTTTGCCTCGGCAACATTATTTGTCCCCTACGCCCTAGATTACCCTATGTAGCCCCATCAAAGTAAAACTTCACCCATCCATCATTCGGAGCCTCTAACTTTACTTCATCTCTCTTCCTACTACAATATTTTTTAGCAAACCCCTCTTGGTCTCATTTGATTCTTATGCCCGGCCACATCCTTTGAATTTTACTATCCTCATTTGTAAAAGGAATTTTTTTATTAAGCTTTTGTAGATTGTTGCACTCATAACCTCTTTCTATAGAAGGGTCAATCTATTACATCCCAATTTTTGACCTAGCTTGAAATATAACCGTTGAGGTTCACATGAAGTCAGTTGGCAGTTTAATTTGATATAATCTGGCTAAATGGTAAGATAGTTGGTCGTTATGATTTCAAGTGAAAATGACATGTTAGTTGATCGTTAATCGCGAATTAATGAAATTAAGATGAAAGATTAACTATTATAATTATTTATGATTAAATAATTTAATAATTTAATTACAGAGAAATTCCTTGCAGGGAGCATGTCGAAGGGGTGGAAGCATTGTCAGAAAAGAATTAGGCAAGGCATCCCCATCACTGAGCAGACAAGTAGAGGACCTAGTGATTTAAAACTGGACACACTTGTGGAACCGCATGAGTTATTTAAATAATTAATTTAATTAAAATAATTATGTTAAAATATAAAAGTATCTTAAAGGATTTTAAATTATCTCTCGTCTTATTATTTTTTATAATGGTTTATATACGTGCATTTAAATATAAAAATGTTTTGGCATTTTTATATTTTAATAAAGTAATGTTTATAAGTACATATAAGATTTTAAATAATATTCAAATCATAATAATATTTGAATTATTTTCGAATTACAACCTTCCAACCCTATTCTTTTCAATTTAATATTATTTGCTTTTTGATAGCATTTGGCATAATTAATCGATTTAAACATTTGGCAATTTGAGTTTTAGTCTGTCCAACTTCTTTTCTTTATCTTCAATCTGAATTTTTTTTGAGGTATTCAAATGGCTTCTTGTAACTGTAGGTAGCTGTAAGTCTGGCTGATTCTTTATTATAGATTCCTTAATCATTTGTTGGCATCCATTCTTCTCCTTCAGCATTCAACTCTTTCAGCCTTTCTTTCTCCTTGGCAATCAGATTCATTACTTGATATCACCGGTGAGGCTGAGCTCTGCTCAAAGGCACCACCCAGTCACCTCTGTTCAGAATTTATTCTTTCCAACTTAAATCATTTTCCATCTTGCCACAGGTCTGATAGCAGGGATTGGCAGAATTCTATCAAGTGCAAGCCGATACCAGATTTTGGTCACGAAAGCAAGATTAGATGCAACCCATTTAATGCATAAGTCTGTCATATTTCTTGTAAGACTTCTGACCCGTTTATTTGGATATCAAAATTGTTCCTTATGCCATCAGTTCTGGTCGTAACCCTTCTAAGTATCAGCATGTGATAAGAAGACATTGATTAATGCATAAGCCTGTCATTTTTATCATTTGCAAGTTTGTCATAGAGATAATATGACAATGATTAATGTATAAAGTTTGTTGTCTTTCTTGTAAGTCTGTCATATACCTTTTAAAGTATGTAATCTTCCTTGAAAAGTCTGTCGATTGCCATTTATGATATTACTGCACTGATTTATAATTAAGTCTGATATTTTCTTTCGTCTACATTTATTTCCGAATATGAAGAATTTCTTTGAATCATTTACAGTAAATGGCAAGAAAGTTATAATCACAATTGGAAATCAATTTCATCCTGTTATAATATAAATAACTGAGAGTAAGATATTGAAAACAGTTCACCAAGGAATTCACCAGGTGAAAATGCCAATATATGGTGAAAAAGGTGAAGCGTTCTGAGGCAATTATAGAATGATAAAACCTAGGAATCACCGGCTTGGAGGTCTGACTAAGGTGAGAAGGTGTAGAGAAACTGCAAATTGAGGTTGACATCAGTATTCATAAAAATATTACATAAAACATTACTTTAGCTCATGTATGTTCCACTCACAAAGAATGATTGTCAAGAATGTTGTTAATTTTGAAAGAACATAATCACAGAATTATGAAATGATGTTTGTATGTAATCTTCTTGAATAACTGATAGAGCCGTTTAAGATTTCTGAATACCTGGGACTCACCCGGCTGTGTAGCCAAGAAGATGGGTGATGAGGTGTGAGAAAGGAATCATCAATAATATGAACCAGTATCAGTTATGACATTTCAATATATATCATTCAATATGAATTAATTAATAGCTCATGTATATCTCTGTTATTGTGATCTCATGCTGCCAAGTTGTATAGTGAGTTAATTACCACGAAGCCCAGTGGATGGCAAGATGTACCCTATCTGTTCCGAGTAGGGAGGGCCTTTCTCATTAGAGATCGTGAGGGTACAAGATTTGGTCCAAGGTTGGGTGGTTAAGGCCCTGACAATGTTTCACCTCTACCCAAGAATGTCAATCATGCGTTAGACAGAGATAAGCTATGCATTCAATCGTTTATCGGAAACAGGTAATATTACTTTTATTTATGAGGTAAGATTAAGTTGAGTTATTTCATTGTTACTGATACTTTACACCTAGATATAAGAGATAGAGTCATGAATTGCTTTTCATTTATATGAATATCGAGTATAAGCATATTTCTAATTTTTGAGATACTGTCACAGTTAAGTAATTGGAGGGGAAGAAATCTGAAGCCCTAATTGATTGAGAAATGACTGGAACCCTAAATGATACAGTGGTATCGGAAGCCCTAATTGAATCCATGGTATTAGAAGCCCTATTTGAATCCGTGGTATTGGAAGCCCTATTTGAATCAGTGGTATCAGAAGCCCTAATTAAATCCATGGTTGCAGAAGCCCTAAGTGAGATAGCGGTATTAGAAGCCCTAAATGAACATAAGGTAAAACAATGCCCTAATTGATACTGTGGTATGTGATGCCCTAATTTTATATATTGGTATTTAATGATAAACATCATTTGATTTTGGTTAAACAATATTGGATAGAAATCGTTTTTGTGGTATTTTTATAGAGGTATTTGTGGATTAACCCGGGTGGTTACAGAAGCATTCCTAGTTGATTTCAATCTCAGTTTTCTGAGGTATGTAGTTTTCAATTTCTATAATAATTTCATTTGATGGTACTTCAAGTTTTTAAGTTAAGAAATTTTGTCTAACTGATTTTAACGGTAAATCTTATTCACATGAACATGAAATGATATAACTATCTTCCTATGAAATGAAGTAATAACTATATTCTTTGAGTATGAAAGATGTTAATTTAGACCCAGAAAATCAGGATGTTACACAATTCTCCACTTTAATCTAGTAATTGGCTCAATTTTCTCTTGAAAGATTCAACAATTTCTCTCTTTCCATATCTCTTATACCACTGTGGAAGGGCTAGTGCTAGATAATGTAGATATCCCCTGATGCCTCAACCACCCTTCAAATACTTTTTTGATTGAATTTTGCATGGGCCTTGCAAAGCCAATTTCCTTTGAAGTTCTACTCATATGCCTAGCTACCTCACATCCTACCAACAAGTGATCCATTATCTCCTCATACTCCCCACAATATTACACATCCTGTGGATCCTGCAAAACCCAAGCACTTTATTCTCTCCCCTGTTAAAATCCTACCCTTTATTGCCAACCATGCAAATGTCACTACTTTTGATAGAGAATGATTATGCCAACATAGATGTTTTGCTTCAAACCCACCTAGTCCTTAGAGATCCAAAATCCTATAACCCACCTTAATTGAATAATTCCCCGATGATGTTGCATGCCACACAATTCTATCTTCCTCCTTTGTTAAAAATACCTTTTTGTGGCTGAAACTATTCTTCAATATTTCCTTTTGTTGTTGGGACAAGCCCTCCACATCATAGGCTTTCCACACCCACTCCCTTCTTGAGACTCCTTGTTCTATTTGCACATAATCAGCTACTCTTGTTCCCCACCTTTTCATACATCAGCCTTAATTCTCATAGATCCTAGCTCTCCAAGAGGGGAGGATAACCATTCGAAAAGCTCGCTGAAAGTCCATTACCCACTTTCCATGAGATATGATCCATGATGACATGTTTGCATGATAAAAGGAAATTCCAAATAGCTGATCCTTCTGGGAGATTCCTTATTATGAAAATTCATTGATTCTCATTCAAGTCCCAAGTATTTTGCTTTTAGGATCCTTACCCATAACTACTCTGGATAGTTATACATACTCAAAATCAATTTTGCACCTAGGGCCTCATTCATCAACTGCCAATCCCTCAAGCCAGCACCACCTTGATCCTTTGCATTGCAGATTTTTTTCTCTTGCCAATAGGGGTTCTTATCCTCATCATTTGCCCCATTCCAAAAGAGCTTGTGCCTTCTTTGTCTAATTGCCTTCAAAACCTTCTTTGGGATTTTCAAAAACATCATGGAGAAAATAGGAATTGCTGAAACTACAACCTCTAACATAAGAATTTTCCCTCCAGAGGTCAACCATCGCCCCTTCTATCCCTCCATTCTTTTCAAACAAGTGTCTACAAGATCCTTCCACGTATCAGCCTTATTTATTCATTGAAACAATGAGACCTCTAAGTACTTACTTGGTAGAGCACCTACATTCATGTTTAAAATTCTACAAATTTCTCTTTGCTTTTGTCTTGGGGAATTGAAGAAAAAATCTCTAATTTATTGCAATTAATATACTGGCCTGACACTTTCCCATATAATTCTAAGGTGTCTTTCATAATTCTTGCTTCACTCAAAGAGGCCTTCCCAACCAAAAGAGTGTCATCTACAAATTAAAAAACATGTGACAAGATCTACCCATTCAGTCACTTTTACACCCTTTCATTGACCCACCTCTCATTTCTTGACAAGAAGTCTCCCCAAGACCTCTGCCATGATGATGAATAGGAAGGGGTACAAAGGTTCTCTCTGATGAATATTCCTCTCTAGTTCAAAAAATACTTGTGGACTACCATTAACCAAAACTAACAAATGTGGGGTTTCAATGCATCCCTTAACCCACTCAATCCATGATCTATCAATGCCAAACTTCTCAAAAACTATCAGTAGAAAGCCTTTATCCACCTCATCATAAGCTCTATTTATGCCTAGCTTAACCATCATCTTCTCTGGCTTAGAGACTAGAACTGTGTGAATAGTCTCATGAGCAATTATGACACCTTCGAAAATAGACCAACCAAAAGAAAACCCACTTTGCTCTATGAATATGACTAAATCCAATACAATTTTTAATCTATTAGTCATTACCTTATAAACTATGTTGCATAAAGCTATAGGCCTAAAGTCCTCCATTGAAACAACCACTAATCTTCAGGACCAACGCAATAAAAGTATTATTCAAATCTTTGAAACCAAACCCCCCTTCCTTGACTCTTCCAGTACTTCCCAAATGTCCTTTGCAAAAAGATTCCAAAACTATTGGAAAAACATGGTCGAGAAACCATCCAAGTCAAGAGCTTTATCACTACCCAAACCAAACAAAGCTTTCTTTATCTCTTCCTTTGACACACTATTCATCTTATTTTGAACATAAGCTACGCAATGAGGAATAACTAAGAGAACTTGCTCCAAATCATCCTCACCTCTGACTACCTAACCACTTCTCCATATGAAGAAAGCAATCGCTTTCTCATTGATCTACTCCATATTCCTTAACAATCTGTCATTTTCATCCATTACTGAGAAAAAATTATTATGACCTCTCCTAATCTTCACTAAGTTGTGGAAAATTTTGTTCTTTCAAACCCCCTCATCCAACCAAGTTTCTCGAGATTTTTCTCTAGAAAACTTCCTTCCGAGCCAACATCTCAAGATAGTCTTTACTAAGCTTTTTTCCAAACAAAAGCCTCCTCCCTCATACCGTTTTCAATCACTTCTTCATTCAAAGAGCTCTCTAGAAAACTTCCTTCTGAGCCAAAATCTCAGCATAGTATTTGCTAATATTTTTTTCCAGACAAAAACCTCCTCCCTCATACCATTTTCAATCACTTCTTCATTCAGAGAGCCTAGAGCTTGCTCCAATTTTAGCTTATCTACAAATATGTTTCTAAAGTGCTCTCTATTCCAAGACTTCAATCTTTCCTTCAAATATTGAAGTTTTTTGAAGAAAACAAAAGCATGATTACCTCCATAACCAAGCACATTCATCCACCAATCAGCTATTAACTCCTTAAAAACCATCAGCTCTCAACCACATTTTTTCAAACTTAAACGTGCACCTATCTAGGGTGGAGTTCTCTAGTATTCGCAATCCAATTGGAAAGTGATTTAAACCATGAATAGGTATTATTTCTCCATCACAAGTCCACTATGTGTTGGCCCAATTAGCAACTTGTTGACACATAATCTCATTTTCCTTTACATTTTGTTTATTTAAAGTCTTGTTTCATTTATAATTTCATGTTAATTCAAATGTATGCATGATATAACCCTTTGTTATAAGAATAAAACTATTGGTTTTCTCTGCATGATAAAGATTATCACCAAGAAATCATCATTCTTATGTGTCTAGCACCTAAGAACCAACTTTTAGTTGAGTTTCTCAAGAGTAATACTAAGAGAGACTAGGTGTCCTTACATTTGTTCAAAGTGGAAATTGGTTGAAACACTAGTGCAGTCATCACTTCTAATATTCTAAGGAAAACTCAAAAGAATCTTCATTTGAACAAGGACAATCAAATTGGATGCTACTAAGATAGCCAAAGGACAAAATAATTACATTAAGAAAATAACATTTTTTAGGGAAAGTCAAGCCCATGAAGAAAATCAAAGGAACACGTGGGATAACATACACCGATGAGGAAATGGAAAAACATAAGACTGATATGATAGTTTTTAATGACATCCACGAGGCTAAAGTAGCCTATGGGACCTACACGATCACCCCCCCCCCCCCCCCCCCAAGGCAAGAGCAGAACTAATCTAGCTGCAAAGTTTTGGTTAATTTGTCTCTCCTCTGAAGTTTGATAATCAAAGTTGTTGTTCTCTTCACTTGATCTTCCTCGAATAAGTAGTTAAAGTCCTTGTTTTGTAATATCTTTGTATAACCAGATCTGATGTCATTGTATGCCAGGCAATCCTTGACAAAGTGCTGCTCTATCTCTCCTGCTCCCATATTACAAAATAAACACGTTTTGTCTGCCCACTCTTCCTTTGGCACTTGCCATCTACCAGTTTCACATCGCAGCCAGTGTGAACTAGTTCTTAGTTGCACCATCAGCATTTTTGCTTTCCAATTAATAAGTGCTCTTATATAGGCCTTTTCATCATGACTAGAAGTGGGGTTAAATTCTTTAATGTAATAAGATTTTTTCCACCCTATGTGCTTTGTCCATAAAATATTGCGAAATAAATAGTCCGAATGAAACTCATCGAGGTAAGACAGGTCAATGACCTTTAAACGAGCAAAAGAAATATAACATATCAAGGAAACTTGCAGCGAAGAGTCTCATCAGCAAAACTAACACTATCAGCAAAATGGAAATTCGTCTTACTGATACCCGATGAGGTTATCATCACCCGATGGAAAATACAATGTAAAAAGTCTCTTTGCCAAGGGTCGCACCGATGGAGTTCATCAACATAGCATGAACTATTGGAAAGCATCATTTTGATTCTTCTCGATACTCGATGCAATTATCAGCGAAATTTATGGCAAATAAGATATACTTAAGGCTGTTGTGAAAAGATGATAGGGAAAGCACATACCGAGTGAACAAAATGAAGCATTGGGATAAGTCACATCTATGAATTTATCAGCAAAGCTAAGACTATCACCAAAACTCATTTTGACTCACCCCGATCCCTGATAAGATTATCATCATGTCTTATGGCGATATAGCACTCATCGGCATAACTTATACTATTGACGCAAGGAATTTTAAGTCCTCTCGACCCTGATGGGATCAGAGGTGTAATTAATACTGATAAAAGTAAAAGAAGATGATTGCCCAATGTACTGTCAATGGGATGAATTAAATGGAGCTACATAAATGATATCATTGAGACTTATGCCGATAAAGTTAATGACATCGGATCAAGATACAACAATTAATCTTTCATCGGCATAGTTTTCACTAACGGTATAAAGTAAATCAGTTTTCCTAATCCCCATTAGATATATTAACCTAGGTCAATTTCAATGAAGACAACACGGCTTTGGAAGGTAAAAGAATGAAATATGCCAATGGTGCCAAACGTGGATAACAAGCCAGAAAGACCTATGCCAATAGGAAGTTGTTTTCATGTCAATGTAATTTTCAAAACTGAACATAGGAATTTCTATTTAATGCTTGCATCAGGGAAGCATAAAGGATCACATGAGGTAGAATTATGGTGAATTTATAGAATTGTAGGGCCATCCTACATGGGCACCCTCCCTTCAATTGAACTGTCTGTCGCAGAACACTGAAGCATTTGTTACAGAATTGTAATTGTCCGACACAAAACATTTGCAGAAACCAAATTAGCTTGCAGAGAGAAATAATAGCACAAGGATTTCAAAATGGAGGCAATTGTTATCAGAGACTGGAGTGATTTTGTTTCCTGAAGTGATATCAATGCTTCCATTATTTTTGACTAGTTGAATACATTCTGAAAAAAAAGAATTCAAATTGGATATGCATCAATGATGTCTTTATTGGTTCTAGGTTTGACCAGGATGAAGAAGCAGTATTGCTATGGGCATTATATTTACCAAATAAAAAACCACAGATCATTGATGTTGATAAAGCTTTTGGCCATATGATGAAACTCAAAGTAGGAGAAATTGATCCCATAATTGCAGCCAATATGGGAGTTGAACTTTCAAAACTCAACAGGGCTCATGCATCTAGATTGGTGAAAGAAAGGGATCAGTTCAAGGCCTTTTATGAGGAGAGTTTCAAAAGAAGTGGACAGCCTGTATCATTATTACCCTCACCTAATAATGCAAAGTGGAAGAAGTGTGATGAGCTTCTAAAATAGAATCAAAAACTAATTAAGCAAATGCAACTTGTGAGAATTGACACTACTACTTTCCTGTTAAGCAAATAGTTTGAAAGATTAAAAGGTTATTTTAATGATCCTTGGGAAACATACAAAAGGAATTTGGATAGTACAGTTGCCCGTGCTATGATAAAACACAGATTGGAGAGATTGCTACATGATATGAATCTTGAGGATCCAGATGCCAAAAGGATTCAAGATGTGGAAAAGGTAAGCATGAAGGATGAAAAGTTTGATGAAGAATTGAAGGCAGAATTTGAGGAATTCAAAAATCCAATAAAATTGGGGTTGCCACCATTCTTGGACCAGAAAAGAAAGATTAAAGGTAAAGTCAAATGGATTAAGGAGTGCCAAAATCTTCTTGATGTTGCCCAGTATGATGGGTTGGAACTCAAGGAAACTTCAATGCACATGGTAAGGTTCGTCACACTAGAGATTACAATCAGAGATGTTATTTAAGATGTGGACACTCATGCTTCCCCAAAGTATCTACAGCATATCAATATATGCAGAGAATTCATAGGAGACTAGTCCCCATGCCACAAAATTTCTACGAATTGTGTCAAAATGTTTTTATGTGATATGTCAATTCTGTTAGTTTGTTAGATAGTTAAGATTTATTGTTGCAACTCTTGGTGAAAGGGTATGCCCTTTCACCAATAATTGAGTCCTCTTCTATAAATGAGAAACATTTTGATGTCAAAGGAACAAGTTAAGTCATAATATGCAAGTCATTCAGCTTTTTTGAGATCGAGCTGTCAAATACATTTAAGGTCCTGTTATATATGTACTTATTAATGAGCAAGATCTTTTCATTTTCAATAAAAATCAGTTGCATCTTATATTTCAAGAGTTTGCGATTCAGATCTGTGGGTAAATATTGTTCTTAGTGATATGTATTCTGAGAAGTAAATACCAGATGTGCTGTCTTATGTAGAGTTCATTTGATTTATTTAATATTTGATTATCAGATTGAAAGGGTGGTTATCATATTTATATCTGTCTTATTGGCCTTCAAGCAAGTTAAAATCAATAAGACTAAATGTAAATTGTTCAAATATGCAAAATATAAAGAGACCTTTTATTTGATGGTATAAATACAGTCTCACTAAGTTATACATAAAATATTTCTTTGCAACTATAACTTGTATATATGGCACTGGTCTATTAGAAATTGGTTTGATCTAGCTTGAGGCAATCTGATAACTTTTTCAATATAAGTGCTAAAATACTTTCTTACATTTACTCACTACACAATTCATACAGCAATCAATAAACATACTTAATTTACAAGAAATATACAATCTGACTTATTTACCAAGAAAGTAATTTTCTATTTTGGAGTAAGCACTAAGTAATCATACAAATGTTATCTACTATAAAACACCTCCAACCAATAGATTAAGGTTGGAGTATAGGCCCACCCGCCTAGGTCCTGCAGAGCATAAAGAGCAGGGGAAGTAGATCATAACTGATCATTACCGTTAGTTGGTCAAGTCAAATTGGATATCCAATAATTGAGTAGGCAAGGTCATAGAATTCCAATCTGTTAATTTGACCACCAACACAACTAACAAGAACCAGTCCAATTTATCTACAATATTAAGGAAATCAGCCCTCCTATTTGTCCAAGTGAATTCTCCATTTTTAAAAGTAAGTTCAACAAGTCCATTTGCCATTAAAAGTTATTGAAATCCCTTTGGCTTTGACTCATCTATCCCTTACTACCTGGATTATCCACTGGACTTAGAATAGCATTAAAATCACTCCCCAAAATACATACTTACCCATCTTGTAGTCTAAGAAGTTTTGAAAGTATCTCCCATAAGGTTTTGAATGTTGTTATTCGGGCCATAGACATTGAGCAACAAAAAATTAACCCCCAATTGTTTTGACATTATTTTGAAACACTATCATGATCTCTTGAATTAACCAAAACTAAATTTATTGTCTCCCCTTTCCATAAAAGACCTAGACCTCCCGAGGCCCCTTGGGCATCCATCAAGAGACATTTCCATCTTCCAAACACTTTCCCAAACCAGTCAAAATCCTGAGTTTTAATCTTTGTTTCTTGCAAATTACCACTTTCGGTCTCACTTGATCAAAACATCACTTGATCGAGTGAATCTTATCAGGGGCGTTACAGTACCTAACATTCCATGAGAGTAACTTCAGGGTTGCAATCACAATTTTCTTTGTCCCAGAGCATTCCCTTCTACTGCCAACAAATCCTGATTTGATTTCCTCCCCCACTTCTTCTGCCCAACTTTTACTTCTCTATTCCTTGCCTCTAATTGATCCAAAGTCCTTTTTTTCCACCACCTCTAAAGTGTCCCCTAGACCCAAAAAATCCTCTTCCAGGTCCTCAAAGTCATAATCTGAGTTAGAGTTTTCTGTTTGTTCACTTGAATCCTCCGCCCTCTCAAAGGATAATTGGAGGTTCTGAGTTGGGGTCATCTAAATATCTTTAACCCCACATTCAATTGAATTCTTAAGAGATTCATTCAAATCTTTAGTTCCATCAAATCCGCCACAAGTTCTTGGCATTGTCCTTGATGAAGCTCCAAATTTTAGCAAAATTTTAGTCCTAAGCACCGTGGAAAAGACAGAATTTTCAGATCTTACCCACTACTTATATTCAACCAGTATGCTTCAAGTCACCAAAAGTAGTCAGGAGAATATGGAAAAGGAAGTTGGCTCATTTGTTCATGCAGACCATTGTGGAGATTGAAATTATTCACATGCACATATACAAGATGGAGTGTCAATTGTTTTCAATTTACCCAAATGAATTGAAGAACACCATATAGCAGTAATGTGCACACCGTTTGTTGAAAGAATAAGGAGTATGTATATGGCAAGAGTGATACCCAGTAAACTTTCAGTTGTTCTGAGATTTTAAAAAGTATTTCACTTACCTGTAGACTGGAGGCTGGAAACTGATTGATATAGTGTTGAAAATGTGTACAAGACATCTTCTTTCAGCAAGTGTTGAGATAGTGACAGTTGTACATATAAAATGATCAATGCACAAATATTCTGCTAATATATATGGTTATATGTCATTAATCCTATATACAATCTCAGAATTTTCACTCCGCAATAAGAAAGGGAGGGTAATAGTCAGCACACACCAATAATGATTCTTGTAGGAGTTTACATCAGGCAATAGCAACTGGCAATGTCTAAGTCAAAGTAACAAGAATCGGAATCGGATCGGAATCGGCAAGGCCGAATCGAATCGTGAATCGGCAATGAATCGGCAAATTTGAAAAAACCCTTTAAATTTAAAGATTTTAACAATTTAAAACTTATTTCATGCACCCTTTATTGAATATAACTTAAACACACTATAACATCATCAAATAGAAGTTAAAACTTAACATACATAAACATGGAACATAAAATCCATCACATATGTAACTATGTTATCTAAAATGTAAATTGTAGGCTAGCTGAAGTAAATAGAAATCAAATGATCACAATGATTTAAATCATAGAATGTATGTAAGATGATCCATAAGACATCAAATCATAAATGTATGTAAGAATCTAAGATGAAGATCCATGAAAGTTTGAAACATATGTCTATCAATGATTCAGTATCAATATCTGTAAACAAAATATAAAAACAAGGCTCCAACTCAAGCCTCAGACTCATAGTCATCATCATCATCCTCAACATCATCCTGAAGCTTGGCTGCAGCCTCAGCCTCAGCCTCTGAGTATCCAGTCTGCCTAGTAGCAAGGCGTCTAATGTAGGTCCTAGAGGACTGTCGAGCCATATCTCCCGTATGTAAGATGGGATCATGAACGTCGCTAGGGCCTGTGCCTGTGCGTGCACGTGTGCGTCTACCAATGCCTGAAGAACGTGCTCTAGCTGCCTCAGCCTCTATATCCACCTGGTCAACCCACACACAGTCTTCCTCGGTGAAGACTGGATCCACAACCTCTGTGAGCCACTCTGATTCTGGATCAATCTCCTCTAGAATGATCGGAGAGGAGTCAGTGCCCAAAATCTGTCTGATCCTAAGACGGAGGTTGTAATGAACAAAGACAATATCATTCAACTTCTGCACTGTCAACCTGTTTCTCCTCTTCGAATGGATGTGCTCGAACATGGACCAACTGCGCTCACATCCAGAAGCGCTGCTTAGCTGACTCAGAATACGAATGGCAATTTTTTGAAGTTTTGGGGTTGTGGCCCCAAACATTTGCCACCATCTATCTGCAATAAGGGAAAAATTGAAAATAGAAACAATTAGTCTCATTTACAAATTACAAGTTAACTCTAAAATTACATAATCAACTTTAAGATTAGAATCTAGATTCATGAACATTGAATATATTATTTAATTTTTACCTGGGTGTAGTGTTGTCTGAGCATTTATGGCCATCCTGCTAGAGAAAAGTGGCCCCTCTTTATTGTTGAACTGGTCTAACTCAACAATCGCAGCAGCGCTATCTTCATCGCTACTCAACCTCTGAATCACTGTGTATAAGCCAGTGAGAACCTCCGCATCCGCCTTGAACTCAAGACGGAAACGATATGCCGGATTCAGAAAGTAAGCTGCTGCATGGATGGGTCGATGGAGCTGATTCTGCCATCTCCTATCGATGATGTCCCAAATAGGGCCATACCTCTCCTGCACTCCTGCATATTGGGCTCTGATGGTCTCCTTGGCCCTATCCATGCCCTCATAAATGTAGCCCATAGAGGGCTTCTCTCCCCATCAGCAGTTCGTAGCAAAGCTACAAGGGGCTCAGTGACCTACATATAAAGTAAAACAAAAAACTTGAGCCAAAACTTAAATATAAAATAATATAACTTAAAGTAAAAGTAAAATACTAAATGTTAAATTGCAATAAATTTACCTGCAGGATTTCTCTAGCGGGTTTCCAAAAACCATCCTCATCAAATATGCAATCCGCCACATCTATCCCTACAGTGGTCGTAGCATAGGAAGAGGAAATCCACTCCCGCCCAACAAACATGCTCCTCAATTCATCCCTTGATGTCAACAAGGACTGCAAGGTGATAAAATTTGAGGCAAACCTCGTGATACCTGGGCGAGCTAACTCTTTGCCTTCTGTGTACTTCCTCATTGTGCTAAGGACAAATGAATGATTATAAATGAATTTGCATATGTTTTTTGCCCTTTCCACACATGACTTGACAAACTCAAGTTTGCCAATTTCCTCCAACATGAGGTCAATGCAATGTGCCGCACAAGGGAACCAAAATATGGTGGGGTGCCTCTCCATCAAAAGTTTACCTACAACAATTTTAAGTCAATTAGAAATTCAAATTTCAAAATTCAAATAAATTTATTTTCAAAACTTGAAAAGTTAAAAGTTTACCTGCAGCAACATAACTTGCTGCATTATCCGTCACCACCTGGATCACATTTTGTTCTCCCACCTCTGCTATGACTTCCTCAATAGCCTCACATAAGTATGTGGCATTTTTTACATGTGCGGAAGCATCAATGGATTTGATGAACATGGTATATCCTACAAGTAACAAAACAACGAATTAGAATATTAAAATTAAATGGATCATCAACAAATTAGCATTCAACAAATCAAAATTTACAATTATGTATGTAGGAAAGTAGAATGATCAATTACCTCCACAGGATACAAGAAAATTGAGGAGTGTTCTATTCCTCATATCTGTCCAACCATCAATCATGATGGTGCAACCCTTTGCAATCCACTCCTTTCGGTTCTCCTCGAGCTCAGCCCTCATGTCCTCTACCATCTCATCCAAGAGGTATCCGCTCAACTCAGCCTCAGTTGGGGCTTTAAACCCCGGACCACAAATAGCAACCGCGTCTATCATGTTCTGCCAATAAGGAGCCCTGTCACAAATAAAAATTTAGATGTCAAAGACTCAAATTATAAAACAAGTAAATATAATTAAAGTTTTACTTTTACTTTTAATTTTAACTTTAAAGAAAACAACGAAAAAAGAATCAATTACCTGGCTGCAATAAATGGAATGTTGCAAAAGTACCAAAATTTGCATATCTCCTTTCTGGCAGCATCATGAATTTCCTTGTTCAAACCCATGCCCTCAAGCGTGGGTTGGGAACCAGGAGTAGTGCGGGGCACAAAGTAACTATCCATTCTGTTTTTCCGCACTCTAGGCTGCAATAGGTTGGTGTGGGACTCTGTCTTAGTATGTGACCGACTAGCACTAGCACGAGCAGAAGAACTAGGATAAAAAGGAGGCCTAGAAGAACCCTCTCCAACACAACCTACAGATGCAGAAGCTGATGCAGATGCACATGTGGATGCGGCTGCAGATGCAGATGCGGGAACATGGGAGCCAATACCCCTTAACCCTTCAAGTTGCATTTTCCTATTGGCTTTGTCTTTTTCAATTTTTTCTAATGCCATTAAGCAAGTGCATTTTGCCTCAGGAGTTTGGTGAGTGCAAATTGTAACATCGTGTCCAGGTATAGCAGCAATGTGGTATTTCAATCTATAAATACCCCCAGAAGTTATTTTTTCTTTACAAAAAATACATTTTGTTTGATATTTGGTTCTTCCAGGAAACTTTTCGTTATATTTCCAAAATTCATCTTTTCTACCCATTGCGAATTTGCAAAAAATGAAAGCAAAGGCTACCGCAATAAAAATTTATATGTAAAATATCAAAGTTTGAAGCTAATAAAAGCTACAAAACAACAAACCCTAGTTTGCAACTTAGTAAAAATAAAGAACATTCAAGATCTAAACTAAAAATCTTGAAAACTATAAAAATTTAACAAAAAATGCATAATACACTAACATGCAAAAAAAAAAAGAGCACTTACCTCTTGCAAATGAGTTGAGGAGCGTTGAGATTGGCTCTCTAATGCTCCCAATGCATTTGATGGCCTCCCCAAATGGATTGCTGATCTCTTTTGTGCTCTTTCTTCTTGCCGGTTAGAAACCTATGGCTTTTCTTTTCTCTTCTTCTCTCTCACTTTTCCTCTCTTCTACTCATGTTAAACAAATAGAAGGCCCTTTAGGGTTATAACAAAGAGAATAGGTCAAAAACAAAGTAAAAAAAAAGCAATTTTTTTAAATTTTACAACTCTATACTTTATTGGCCGCGGGCAATTCCTGCCGATTTTTTCAGGCGATTCATGCGATTTTTTGCCTGAATCGCCTGAATCGGCGATTCAGGCGATTCACTTGAAGAAATCGGCAATGGCGATTTTCGACTCCAAAAAAATCGCCATTGCTGAATCTAATCGCCGAATCGCCGATTCAGGCGATTTTATGGCGATTCTCGTTACTCTGGTCTAAGTACATAGTTGTAGCTACAATAACACAAAAATAGTATCGATGTTGATAGCCAGGGATATGGCACCTCTAATCAAGTATGACGTGTATATGATAAAAGATAGTGAGATCTGAATTTGATTTAATTATATGAAGTAGCCACTGAAGTAATTGATTAGCGCTATTTGATGGTGGGTATATTTTCAATATCAGAAGTGGGACAAATTTATTCAGGAAGATAATTCATGCAATCTCCCAATGATTTTATCAGATAATAGTATATAGAGAGGCATTTATCATCATAATTGTTTCAATCGCCATGTTTTATTCACAAATAACAACAGAATTGCCAAACCACGTGGAGGAACAGTTGTAAATAGATCAGAAAGATGAAACATTTGTAGAGGAGACATCAGCATGCTCATCAAACTATACAAGTACCGCAGCAGTCCATCATGAGGGGGATACATAAGAATTTGCATTCAGAAACATATATGAAAGACTCTTTCATCACATGGTATGCTCAAAACGTGGAGAAGACACATTATGTTTTCACATCACAGGATAACCACCAAGCAGATGAGTATTATTAATAATATATCCACGCCCAACAAATATATCAGTGTATGTATTAAAGATGGTCATATAAACAAAAATTAAAAACCAATTCATATGAGTTGATATATACAGCCATGTATATGTATCCAGTGATTAAGCAGGAGACTATAACACATATGAAGAATCATTCACAGGAATAGTGACGGAAATAATATCGGAGGTATGGGGTTAGCAATTACAAGGGAAATAAGTGACAATAACAGACCAATATGATCTCCGTGTTAAGAAGATATTCCAAACAGTATACATGCCACGATTCATAAGAAAACAACAGGACAGTATAATATGGCAACAGAGAAGACTGCAATGATGACCACTAGTGTAAAAACTAATATGCACAGTAACCATATAAACATTCCTTGAAGACATATGTAGCAGCAGCCTCTAGTGTTTTAGAGGGGTGCGATATCAATATGGTTGACTTGAATAAGGAAATAAAACAACAAAGGAACCGTCAAGAGGAGCAGCAATTTATGTTTCAGTCCAAATAGAACAATAAAGTTATACATATGATGAAAACGATAGTTTCCAGCAATAGATATATTGGCAGGTGTAGCAATCACAAAGATCTCGGTCTATGTGATGAGCGATTGGAAGAGAACATTGAAACGCAATGGAAATATTAGAGTCTCCCAAAGAAGGATTATGTATTCACTATTGCCAATTATTATCCAATACTATCTAATATTATTTTATATTTATTGCAGGTTTGGAAATATGAGCAGAGCGGATGCATTTGATTTGTTGCAGGCACGTCCATGAAAAAGAATAGCTTGGGAAGATGTTTTTCGGCATCAGCATTATTCTTTCTTTGTTAAACAAAGTCTATATTTTGATAACTATTCTGTTTTGATAACTACTCAACAATGTTAGAAGGAAGTTATTGATTAGTTTTTCTTATGAAGTGGTGCATTGTTTCGGAGAGAACATAGCACCTCTTCATTGTTTATAAATATCTTATGTAATATCAAATGGTACAATTTAGATTTCCTAAAAAAAAAATTATATCCAATTTATATATACATGCTCTATGATATATTTTATTCTTCGATTGGCGAAGAAATGAATTCTTGATCAAAGCCCATGGATTGAATTACAGAGCAAATTTATATGCGATTCCAGAATTGAAATGCAATAGATAGATCATCTGTAAGGAGTGTCTTTATTGCGATTTTATTTCTGGCATTATTATTTATTTTAAATTTTGGAGTTCTAAATTATTATTAAGTTGTGTCCTTTATAAATATTTTTATTTATTTTCTATAAATATTTTAATGTTCCGATAAGTGGACTAGTTCATTATTGCATTTTAAATTTGATAAACATAGATATTGTGAAATATTTAATTGTTTCCGTATTTATGACTAGTTTATCTCCACAGGAGTTAAAGTGCATCTTAGACTGGTTTAAAATTGCATTCATATAATTGATCTGTTGCATCTGAATTGCTAAAATTGTTTATAGTTTAAATATATTGAATTTTATAAAGCTGTACGTTTCAACTTATAATATTGACTCTAATTGCCCATTTATTTAAAGCATTGGTCTTTTACTCTTGATTCATAATCCATATACTAGCAACTGTTTCATTTCTTTCCCTTGAGGAATTAACATATTCATTTGTTGCATTCATTCTTTATTTAAAACATTATCACATTCATACAATCATTTACTTTTATTTTAATTCATAAATTGCAAGTTTGAAGTTTTCTACAATTCTTGCCATTAGGAAAACTTTCAATATATTCGCATTCTAATCAATCTTCTATAAGCGTCTTGGATCTAAGTGTTCTGTCCAAGATCAGATACACCCACCTTGGTTTTGCAGAGCCAGAAGTGCAAGGAACTCGGACCGCATTGTTCAGTTCCGTCAAGTTGGCCTTAACCGGTTGATATCCCAGCATCGAGCAAGCAAGGCCTGTAGGATTTCAATCTGCGATTTTGGGAACCAATAGTCCTTCTGACCTTATCATCTTATTAGCCCCTATTCCCTCCTCCAAGCATTTTTCATTTGTTTCCTTCTGGTGTGCTGACTTAATTGGGGAGCCATCATTAAGCAATCTAGCTTATCAATAAAGTCCTCAATCCATCCTTCCACCCAACCTAAGGATGACATGCCCCCGCACCTGCCTTCTCTTACAAAATCCTTTGAGAGCAACTGCTTAGAGGAGATGTGTAAATCCATCGACGTACTATCTACCTACTTCTCTTTACATGATTGTTTTGCTTTCACTTCTCCATTACTTTGTTCATTTTCATTTTCAAAGGAAGAGTCTATGGCCCCTTTTTTATTCATAACATTTGCCAATAAACCTATCTCTATAATTATCCAAGCTTCCTCCCCTTCGCCAGGTTGATCAACTTCACCATTTTGATCTAATCACATATTCTGGCTTCTCACCTCTAATAGCTAAACCAATCCATCTACCAAAACATTTTGCACTAAAACTTACCTTTCCCTTTCATAGGACACATTGTGGTCTTCATTTAAACATTATGAGCATATTTCTAGGTCCTTTTGCACTGATAACATTTGTCACCAAGTATCTGAGCCTATGATCAGCTCCACCAGCTCAAGTAGAGGGTGACAAGATTTCCATAAAATACAAATGCGACAAGACATTTGAAAGGTCACCTTATCCCCCACCTCCATGTACCTCGGAAACAAACCCAATTTATTCCCTATTTGCTTGTAAAGAATCTTCATTCCAATACTCCTAAGGAGGGCTTCGCAAACAAATCCATATAGGAAGTTCATTTATCTCTTCCTTTGAGGGATCAAAGTTTGGCTCCCATCGCTTCATATAGAAACCAATCTCATCCATTAAATAAGGCCCATTATTCATGATCAACTGCCTATCATGCATGTTTGAAACAACCACCTGATAGAACCCATTTCCTCTCATTTTAAGAATGACCAACTCCCCACACTGCTTATCACACCAAGCTTTAACCTTTGAGCAGGCCACTCTCCCCCAATTTTTAAAACAGGGCATGGTTTTTCAAATAACCTACAAATCCTAACCATCCTTTTTTGTTTATTAACAAGGACACCACATTACAATGGGTTTGATTCGGACTTACCTTAGCTCTTTTCATTTGTTCTTGGATCAGGTTTGTCTTACAAAATTTTTTCAACACTTTCAATAAATCCACTAGACCTCCTAAATACATTGAGGTAAAACAATTATCAGGACATGCCTTCTGGAATCCTTTTTTGTAACTCCTAAACCCACTCCCAGCCCTCTCCACATTAAATTGCCTTTTATCATTTCGTTGTTGCTCAAAAACCCCCCATTGGTAGCATTAAATCTCCATATACCAATTTGCATGTTGTTATAACCCCTACATTGCAAAGAACGGGAGAGGTGCCATTCAGACTATTAAATATCTTTGTATATTGCGAAGGTGTAACTTTCTATCTATTTTTTATGATTTTCCAATGGCAGAAACAAAATATATAAGTTTCCTTGTTGACTGGAAACCCTAATTTTATAATAGAACTGTCTTCACAAAAACAGCATAACTCTCTCAAGTCTTAACCAAATTGGATCAAACAATAAGAAACTCAAAAGTAGATTCATTTATTCATCTTTTCCAATTGGTTTGTTTCATTATTGTACTTTACCAGTCTGTACAATACATTTCTTTCAGACTATTGCAGGAAAATGAGACACTCAAAACAACCTACACAAAAATACCATAACTTATACAAATCTTAATAAAAATGGATGAAGACCAATTGAAAATAAAGTAAATTCACATTACAAACTTCTCCCTATGGTTTCAGATCCTTATCTGAAGAATTGATTTGTACCAATCAAAACAACAGTCTGCAACATGAGAGAAATTCATAAAAAATACACACAAATCAACAGTTTCTTCATCTCCAACAATCTACAACTCTCTCCAACCCAAAATTCGAATTGGTATGATATAGTTATCTATTACAACCAATTCTAACTTCCCCAACTAGCTAATAACTCCTTTCAACACTAATGACAATATTGTTCAAGTTTGATAACAATATAAAATTTGATTTTCAACAATTTTTGCAACCTTTTACAATTTAAACAAATACACAAACTTGCCAACCTAAAACATATCCTAAGACATCAAACACATGAGATATAGTCTTTTAGGACCTTATTATATCCAATAAATACAAAAACCAAGAGATTATCAATATTGCATCTTGGATGTATGAAACTCCTTGGGTGCCCCTGCACCATACTTCCCAGAAGAAAGAAACTCAAGTCCCTTAGTAGAACCTACAAAAAGATTATGTTTAAATTCTTCTTCCTCTGATCTCCAAATGGTTGTTATACCGGTATTTCCTTCCAGTGTACAAGGTATTGGAAATGTGCATTAGCTTTAAAACTTGCACCATCACTGTGCTTCATCTTCACACTTGGTCATTCTGTATTCTTGCTTAAGTATATGACCTCTCAGGAGAGTTTTGCTTCTTTTCCCAACTTGTTCTTCTTGAATCCTCCATTGAAATGAATATTATTAAAAGAAATATGACAAAAAACAATTGATTAGTATCAAAAGTATGCATAAAATGTCTGTTCTTCTCAATTCTTCTTGGTAACTCCTACCATTTACCATCAACCTTATTATATATCTAATCACTATCATTCTTTTCTATTGATTCATTAACAAATACACCTTTATCAGTGGGATCAACCTCCATGTACTCTTCTTTTTCTTCATCCTCATTTTGTCTACCACATGTTCGTTCCTCTTTATTATTCTCCATAATATTTGGTTGCACCTCAACCGTACTCAGCCATTCATTTTCATTTTTGAAATTTCTAATCCATTTTTTGTCCTCTTTGACATCAACAATTCTCAATTCTTGGTTCTTCTCTTGAGAACCATGCCATCTCTTCACCATCCATAACTATCTCCTCTTAGTGGACTACCTTTGAGTCCTCTACAACACCTTGTGTTGTCACTTCCTCTTCCTGAACATCACCCACTACAACATCAACATCACTATTACTTTCTTTAGTTTGAGCAAATTCAAAAGAAAATTCTTCTACTTTTTCAAGTGATTTTCAAACATCGTGTTATTTTCAAAATTTGTTACCTTAGGCATTACATCATTTATCGTTTCTTCATATCTCTTTGCTTTTTTCTTCGTACTTAACAAAGCTTTCAACATCTATGCTCTCGTCCTTCAAGGATCGCCAAAAATTTCATTAAATTTTTTTCAATCTCATATGTGTTGTTTTTCTTATTGTACTTTGCTGCCCTATTGTACTGTCATGAGTAACCAGATATATGGTGGCATACATCCATATGCATAATATCACACAGTATTTCATCCTTATATTGGCCAATTTGAAACTTAACTTTGCATTGTTTAGTTACTGTTACCTTAGTACTGGTCTGAATCCAAGATATAGAATAGGGTACAGGGTGTAGTATTCTTTTCAAACCCAATTTATCTACCACGTATCCTAAAACAATATTATCCATGCAATAATGTGGAATCACAACTTACAAATTTTACCTTTGCACAAGCAATTAATTTGAAATAACATTGCCTGTTCCATCTCTCTTTCTTTCTCAGCTTTCATCTCTTGTATTATCCTGTCCCATTCTTTGGAAACTATATCAAACCCTGATGATGCTCCTTTCCCATTCTCCTCCTTATTAAGAGCCATTCTGAAATATCAACTCTCACCAAAACACACTAGCCAAGATAATAGATCATTTTCTAAAGATCTTCTCATTCTGATACCACTATGATGCAAAAAGGAGGAGTATCATTCAACAGCACCCATTAAAGACTTAATAACTCGTAAGAATGAGCATTACAGTCATTAATTCATTGAAATATCTTTCTATATTACCAAGGTATAACTTTCTATCCATTTTTTATGATTTTCCAATGATAGAAACAAAAGATATAAGTTTTCTTGTTGACTAGACACCCTGATTTTTTAACAGACCCGTCTTCACCAAAAACATCACAACTCTCAAATCTTAATCAAATTGGATCAAACAAAAAGAAAATGAAACTAAATTGATTTATTTATCTTTCCCAATTGGTTTGGTATCATTACTGTATTCTACCAGTCAGTATCATACATTTCTTTCAGACTGTTGCATAAATACTATAACTTCTACAAACCGTAATAAAAATGGATGAGACTAATTGAAAATGAAAATAGATTCACATACAAACTTCTCAAAGTGGTTTCACATTCTTATCTGAAATATTGAATTTGTACCAACCAAAACAACAGCCTGCAACACGAGAGAAATTCAGAAAAAAATACGCACAAATCAAGGGTTTCTTCATCTCCAACAATCTACAACTCTCTCTCCAACTCTCTCTAATGACAATATTGTTCAAGTTCGAAAACAATTTAAAACTCGATTTTCAACAATTTTGCAACCTTTTACAATTTAAACAAATACAAAAACTTGACCACCTAAGACATTAAACACATGAAATATGGTCTTTTAAGACCTTATGACATCCAATAAGTACAAAAACCAAAAGAAAATCAATACTGCCTCTTGGACGCATGAAACTCCTTGAGTCTTCCTGCACAAAATTATAACCTCAATGGAATGCTATGTTAATGAAATGTGAAAATACATGCTTAAGCAAAAGAAAATTCAACCTTGCTGTTCTGATTTGTTTGGGCGAATATTTAAAGGAATTTTCATAATGATCATTCTCCAAAAATTGTGAAACAAACCCAACCCTAAGCAATCAATTCCCTTTAATTTATAAAATATCATCCAAATGCTACACAAATGACTTGAAAAACAATATCTGGAAATGACATCTCAAGGTTTCGAAATGCATCAAGCTTGTAGAAAATCAAACCCTTAGATTTTTTTGAATGAAATCATGACTTGAACAAAACTGATTTTCTTGAAATCTGGTTAGAAAATTTTCAAAATACATGATGCGAAATCTGGAATACACTTGATTTCATGAGGAACAACATTTAATTTTCTGATTTCATTTTCTCCATCACAGATATGTGTTTCCCATGATATCAAATTCACACTTCATTGCCTTTGGATTTGAAATTTGCTCTTCAAATAATTATCTGATTTTAAATTTCACTTCCAACTCTGATTTTTGTCCCCAGTCTGCTCATATTTGCCTTTCACTGCCGCAAATCAGGGTGATTTAGCTAGGGCTTGTTCTCAAAGTCGGTCCTCTTTGAATTCGCTGTGGATCTGCAAAGAATTAGGGTGCAGCACTGGAATCTCATTAAATTCACCTTAAAAGATCTTGTTAAATCGCCTTCAAATCTGAATTTCGCCTTCAAATGTCTTGAATTTCGCCACTATCTGCCTCAGTTTCCACTTGTCTGGGATTGATTAGCTTTAATTGCGACTGAATTGTGGTCGTAATTACTGACTTCATACCATTCCACTTGATGGTCAGACCACTTGAAGTAGACAGACGACCTAGGTCTTTAATTCAACATATTTTTACCAAGTCGCCCCTCTATTGGATCAAGGCCGAAATGATCATTTCCCTATTCAACATTTTAATTTTGCATTTTTTAATTCCTTTTCTTGAGCACTCACATTGCATTAAGGAGGCCAACCTCATTGTGGAAATTTCAATTTTGGCAAACAAAGTTGATTTCCTTCCTTGGGTGGATTTCCTAGTAGAGATTCAAAATGAGCAAAATAATGAGCGGATTTCTTGATACCGATTGGAAATAAGCAAAAGCAAGAGCATATTTCCCGGTAGAGATTGGAAATGAGGTGGAAATTGCTCCCAGACTTGTGCAAATTCTGAATTTGATATGAAAATGTGATAAATCTTTAACCACCTCAAAGCTTTTCACTTGGAATTTCTTCTTCTTCCTCAATTTTGGATGAAACTTGGTATCTTTCAAAATTTCCCTTACCTCTCACTTTTTTTAATTCAAATTGCCTTTGAGTTTTTTTCCTCAAAATGTTCTTATCTTCTTTAGGTGGGATTCAAAAGATGATCTGAAAATGTAAATTATGTGGGGCATGTTAGCCCCAACTAATAATGAAATTGGTAATGCTATGAATGTATGTAAAAGAGACATGCTGCTTGTTATATTGTCATTGATGTCAAAGCCTTAGTTGGCTAGACATTATGCTAACTCGGTAAAGTGTTATATCATTATGATTGATGAAGAGGATTTGAAGAAAGTATGTTGAAGAGAGAGTTGATAAGTATGGTATTCAATGAGCACTTGAAAGAGTTGGGCAGTAATAATGTAATGTTGATTTGAATTTTTTTAATCATGTAATATTGTAATGTATTGAACTATGCAAGCTTAACCGAGTGACAAGGTTAAGCAAGGAAGATTGTATTCACTGAGGGCCCGTTTGGTTGCTGGAATACAACCGGAATAGGAATAGGAAATTAGAATATGATTTGTATTCTTTGTTTGGTGTGTGGAATAGGAATAGGGAATAGGAATACGTATTCTCATTTTAGCCCCAAAATGAGCTTTTGTCCATTCCAAAAAATACTTGTAATTGGAATTGCTATTCTTGCATTCATTTTCGCTTTCTCAAATTTGATTAAATTTTCAAATCCGCTTTGACCTAGGGTGAGCGCGGGAACTTTGTTTTCAATATTTTCAAATATTTCAGCGATTTTCCAATGGCGTCGATTGCATTTTCAAAAATATTTTCAAACGGCGCCAATTGCAAGTTAACCCTATTCCAATTTAAGCTTGCATAACCAAACAAGGGATAAACGAAATTGGATTGCATTTTTCCATTCCTATTCTTCATTTTCCATTCTCATTCAAATTTTCTATTCTAATTCTCAATTCCTACGCTTGCAACCAAACGGGCCCTGAGTGATTACAGTATTCACCGAGTAAATGGAAGAGTGAGGAGGAAAGTTAGTATTGCCCAATCAAGTCTAGTATTAACTAAGTGCTATATTACCCGAGTGAAATGTTATGTTCACTGAGTGATAGTTAGAAGAACAAGTTGAAAGAAATGGAATCTAAGGCCGATTTTTTATGGAAAGATGGAATTTTCGAGATGGTCAAAGCCACGAGTCAAAGTTTGTTGCAAGATCAATGACTAGGAAAATTCATTTAAGGATCTGATGATGGACACTAAAGAAGGATAATTAAAAGCATGAAGTTCTATGAAAAGTTCTATTTTCTATGTAGTTAAGTACATTGAATCTGAAATCGACGATTGCGATTAAGCAATAATAGATGGAAGAATCTAAAAGTGCTGAAATAATTATTTAAGGAGGAGATCGAGACAGTTTGAGGCCGTTGGTTTGTTATGTTGCTGCTGTTGTTGATTGAATGCTAAAGAGAAGATCAGAGTGTGAACTATTAAAGAAGGTGAAATAAGACAGTTGAGCCAAGAGAATCAAGCAAAGTTGGGAGAAAAAGGAGTGAATCAGCCAGTCAAGAGTACAGTGGAAAGAAGATCAAAAGACAAAGATCAAACGGAGACAAGAACGGAAAGGAGATCTGAACAAGAAAGGTAGTGTTATACCTAAACAGATCACTTTTACACTGTTACTTTCTAATCATTGTAGCAAAAAATCTCGTAGACCAAGTGGACCTAACAGGTCTATGAAATCCTATATGGTAACATTGATTAGTGGTGTTTGTAAGTCCTTTAGAGTAGGCTACTCTTTAGACTAGATCAAAGAGTGATAAGGTCTAGATGGTCTTTTGGTGAAATCCTCTAACAAGATCCCATTAACAATGTGTTGTAACCTTTAACAAGGTTGACTCCTAATTAAGCTCACTTCAGAACACTAAAAATTTTGGGTTGTTAGTCCAAGGTGGTTTTTCCTTTAACAGAGTTTCCATGTTAAAATATTGGTGTCAAAATTTGTGGATGTTGTTATGTTATAAGTTGTTTTTCATGTTATTTTCATTTTACTGCAACTCAGTAAGTGCATGGGTGGTAATAACTAAGTTTTATTACTGTCAGTCGGTTAAAATAGAACAATGAATAAACAATTTTAAGTAAACTGAATGAATGAGTTTAACTGTGAAGTGGAATGAATACACTAAGTGAAGTTTTATGATGATGAATGTTGTTTGCTACTTAAGAATTGATAGGGACTATAGATAACTGATTCACCCTCCCCCCACCTCTCACCTCATTTATCTAACAATTGGTATTAGAGAAAGTGCTTAAAGGAACTTGAGCTAAAGAGAAAAGATGTATAGGAGAGAGGTACCAAGACTGAACATAAAGAACTTCTCATCATGGAAAGACGGAATGAAACTGCATCTATCTGGAATTGGAGATAATGTCACACATTGGTTGGAACATGAATACACTATCCCTGTCGGTCCTCTAACAATAGAGAAAATGAATGAAAAGAGAAATCACAATAGCCTAATCATTGAGATTGCTTATGCACGCAATGATGCCGAGTTTGATGATATCAAGAACTCAACTACTACCAAACAGATGTGGGATAAGCTGACACTTGTACGTGGAAGAGATAATAATGTGAGGAGAGCCAAAGCTGAAACTCTTACAGGAAAGTACGACGACATAAGAATGAAGGAAGGTGACAATGTTGCTCAATATGTAAACTGAATCAAAGAAATTTTGAGCACAATCAAAGTGTGGTGTCCCCTTCTCCGCGCTAGACCTAATGGCACCTAGTTGGTCTATCTTTCCATCCGGATAGGCTAACGGCATTTGTTTTTAGGATGCCAGCCAGTCATAGGAGTCTTTTGGCTTCAGTAGAGGAGATATTTAAGTGGGAAATTCTAAAGTTAAAGTCACATTGTTTTATTAAGTTGATTTATAAAATACTTTATTATTTAAAGTCACTTTAGCACAAAATGACTTAAGTGACTAAAAGACAAAATAGGCTTTTATCCCACATTGCTAAGTTGTTCGCATCTCCCCTCACTTCGAGGTTATAAAAGAAAGCAGTTGCATTGCGATGAGTACCACAAATATATGTTATTATTCAAATACTAAATGGTTTCTTAAATGTGACTTGACACTCTTAAGGACGAAACCCCTTGGGAGAGAAAAGAGAAGTTGGACGTAGCCCTAGCAACTCAATAAAGGTTTATTACAAGATCAAGTACAAAGATTTGGGAACTTCTAACACAGCTAAGAGGTGGCATTCAGAAGTAAGTATCTTACGCAGGAGACTGTTGTTTTGTAAAGGGCCACAGGAAGATTTATTATACCATACATAGGAACTGCACAAGGCTGGATATTCTTCACCAATAACGAAGTGAGTAATATGGACTACGTATAATATAGTTGGCATGGAGTATAGTTCTGTAGCAAGTACAAGAAAGAGAGTGTGAGGAATGTACAGAGCTTACTGGAAGTAGGATCACCTATAGCAAGTGCATGTTAACAGTTTAGCAGTCACATATCATAACCACGCAAGGATTATAGGAGTCGGTAGGGCTAGAAGCCATTGGATTGGTTGCGGCAGCTATCCAAGACATGACTGCATTTCCTTCAACCCAGTATTGCGGTGGCTTCATCATAATCACCACCTACAGTCCCGTCAACTAGAGACCAATACGTGGGTGCAGTAACAGGAATATCATTCATTGCCACCGGTAAATTCCATCTAGCATATGCATACACAACGGTGGGCTCTGAAGAATACATGAGCAATGTAACTACAGGTGCCACGTCCTTCTACCTTGCATTGAATACAATATATGTTGTCTATCCATTAAATCAGGTGACTGTAAATTTGATGTATGCATGTCTTTTTCTATACTGATGTAATCAGAGTATATGATCGAGCTAACAATTACTGTGATGTGATTAGCTATTTTATTGTATGGTCTTCTTATTATGTTAGTCGTCTATTATCACAAAATAGGACAGCCCGAGTTCTCAAAATACTATATTAGTATTTTTATTTGAACAGTTTCTCTTGGTTGGTATCTATACAAGTGCATTTTGGTCTCCGAGAGTTCATTTCAGGGTTGCTAACAAACTGTTCATAAAAATACCATTAAACAAAGTCTGAATTCTTTACCAAACTAAGAGGTTGAATATTACAATGGTATTAGAGCCATAAGTTCAACCAACTTGTGGGGAAAATTTATTACGTAAGAGGCTGGATTAAACGGGAAAAATGATAACTAGGTATGAGGAGGAAACCTTATAAATTTAGTCACCTCCAACCTGAACAGGCAGAATCGTCAGATCAAATTGACATTGAGGATAGTTATTCAGTTGATGAGGAGTTAATTTTTGGAACGGGTTGAACAGATTGAGCAGAGTGAACAGATTGAACAAGTTGAATAGATACAGGATACTCAAATGGCTTGTAATGAGAATGAACAAGAACGGGAAGTGAGGGAAACTTTGAGGGGCTATTAGAGATGGGCAAAACAATATAGCTACTGCACTTCAGCAACTTACATGTGCTATGCAGTAGTTAGCTCCACCTCATAGGGCAGCCCCGAGTCATCACAATGGAGGTGGTAGTGTGGCAGGATCACCTCGAGCTGCTAGGGTCCCCACATGGAACACTGAGAAGCCTTTGATGCTCGTTTTTAATGCAGAAGAAGAGGTAGCACCACCCGCAACACCAAACTTACTACCAGATAACATTATGGCAATGTACGATGAATGAGATTTATTCATTGATCCGGTTAAGCAGAATTTGTCCTTTGTTCAATACTTAATTCAAAAAAGGGAGATAGAGAGACCACAACAGGACAGGAGACCTAGAGCACAGAACAGGGACTTGAAGCATGCCATGAACAAACTATCTTTCCCTACTTTTGATGGCAGCAATAAGACATCCGCGCGAGCTTGGATTCACAAGCTAGACACTTACCTAACACTTAAGCCCATGTCGGAGACAAAAGCCATTATATTTGCTGCGATGCATTTAGAGAGAGCGGCATATGATTGGTGGCATCATGGGTTGGTCACCCAGGATCATGGTCTAGAGACCACAACAGGACAGGAGACCTAGAGCACAGAACAGGGACTTGAAGCATGCCATGAACAAACTATCTTTCCCTACTTTTGATGGCAGCAATAAGACATCCGCGCGAGCTTGGATTCACAAGCTAGACACTTACCTAACACTTAAGCCCATGTCGGAGACAAAAGCCATTATATTTGCTGCGATGCATTTAGAGAGAGCGGCATATGATTGGTGGCATCATGGGTTGGTCACCCAGGATCATGGTCTCATTACGTCTTATGAGAATTTCAGCTCTAAGCTGATTAATCGCTTTGACAGGAAGGACATAGAGGTCTATTACAAGGATTTGGCATAGTTGTGATAGGGTGGATCTCTAGATGATTTCATTAATGAGTTTCAGAGGATTTCAGTGATGGTTCCAAATATGTCAGAACAACATAAGGTAATGTTGTTTATTGAGGGTCTACAGGACAGATATAGAGGTTTGGTTAAGGTACTTAAGCCAAACACCTTGGATGATGCTATTAAGATCGCACACGATCTAGATTCACCCTCTTTGATATTACAGCCTCCTAAGAATCCTTTTAAGGGGTCCACTTCGTTCCAAAAGAACAACAACTAGCATAGGTCTACACCTCCCAAGATGGACTTTGAGACACTAAATGAACTCAGGAGGAAGAAGCTATGTTTCACTTGCAGAGAGCCATAAACACTAGATCATAGATGCATTGGCAAAGGCAAAATATATTATGTCGAGGTGCTTTCAGAGGAGGAGGCTGAGTAGCAGGAGGGCAACAATGTTGATGGCAACAATGAGGAAGAAAGTGAGGAACGGCCACCCAGAGCGAGAAAGAAGGAATCCATTCAGGGACAGCCTCCTATCATAGCTTCCCTTTCCAGCGATCCCACGGGACATCCCTTTCATTTGAAGGGACTAGTTAGGGGGCAGTGTATTGTATGTTTGTTAGATACAGGGACATCACATAACTTCATAAGTACACGTTGGGTTACAAAGAGGAAGTTACAGATTGATGACATACCCGAGTTTGAGGTTAAAGTGGAAGGAGGTGAGAGATTGAGATGCACAGGGAAAGTATAATGACTTCCGATTCAGTTTGATGGCTTCCTTCTTGAGCTAAATTTTTATGTGATCAATTTGGATAGACTAGATGCCATGTTGGGAAGACAGTGGTTGCAAACTATTGGTAGATACATAGTTGATCACGATAAGACGCCACTGGAATTCTTACAAGATGGCCGACAGGTGATCCAAGGCTATGCTAGAGAGTGAACCCAAGTTGATTTCAGCCTACAACATGGAGGCCATTATGAGGCATGATGACATGGAGTGGGTAGCACACTGTTTCATTTCCTCTAAGGCTACCTTACACTGGGGACAACAGTTTCATATCGACATTCAGCCAATGCTTGATAAGCACAAGAGGGTTTTTGAGGACATACCTCCGGGCATTCCTCCAAATAGAGGGTTTGAGCATATCATTGAGATAGAGGAGGCGCCAAAACTGTCATCACTACACCTTATCGTCATCCCAGGCACTATAAAGAGGAGATAAAAAAGACGATTAAAGAACTTTTAAACATGGGACACATCAGACCTAGCTCTAGTCCCTTCGCTTCTTCAATCGTATTGGTGAAGAAGAAGGATGGCACTCTTCGCATGTGTATTGATTACCATGCTCTCAACAAGAGGACCATCAAGAATAGGTACCCTATCCCTCGCATTGATGAGTTACCAGATGAGCTACATGGGGCAGTTTACTTCTCGAAGATCGACCTCAGATCAGGATACCATTAGATACTGGTTCGTGAGGAGGATGTGCATAAAATAGATTTTTGATGTCACTATGGACAATACGAGTTCTTGGTTATGCCATTTGGACTCATTAATGCGCTGGCTACATTTCAGTCATGCATGAACCATATTTTTAGAAAACAGTTGCGGAAGAGCGTGTTAGAATTTTTTGATGACATCTTGGTTTTCAACAGAACTTGGGAAGAGCACCTACAACATTTAGATGAGATACTTAGTATTATGGAGGAGCACTCGTTTGCGAAAGAGTCAAAATGTGAGTTCGGATTGACCAAAATTCTTTACCTTGGTCACATGATACCGAAATTCTTAACCTTGGTCACATGATTGGTGCAGACAGGGTAAAGGTACACTAGGAAAAGATTCAGGCAATCCTAGATTGGCCACCACCGAGGAACATATCAGATTTGAGAGGCTTCCTGGGTCTTTGCTCTTATTATAGGAGGTTTGCTAGAGGTTTCTCACAGACAGCAGCTCCCCTCACCGATCTCAAATAGAAAGGGGCATTCAAGTGGATAGTTGATGCAAAGGTGACCTTTGATAGGCTCAAGCAGGTGATGAGCACATGCCCAGTCTTGGCACTGCCCGATTTCTCTCGGTCATTTGTACTAAAGTGTTATATTGTCATTGTTGTCAAAGTCTTACTTGGCTAAACATTATGCTAACTCATAGAGTGTTATATCATTATGATTGTTGAAGAGGATTTGATTGGTGAAAAAGATTTGAAGAAAGTTTGTTGAAGAGAGAGATGATAAGTATGGTATTGAATGAGCACTTGAAGGAGTTAGCCAGTGATAATGTAACATTGATTTGGTTATTTTATAATAATGTAATATTGTAATATGTTGAGTTATGCAAGCTTAACCGAGTGATAAGGTTAAAGAAGGAAGACTATATTCACCAAATGACCACAATATTTACCGAGTAAATGGCAAAGGAGGAAAGTTAGTATTGCCTGAGAAAGTCTAGTATTAACCGAGTACTATATTACCCAAGTGTGATGTTATGTTCACCAAGTAACAACTGGAAGAACAAGTTGAAAGAAAATGGAATCTAAGGCCGACTTTTGATGGAAAGATGGAATGTTTGAGATGGTTGAAGACGCGAGTCAAAGTTTGTTGCAAGATCAACAACTGGGAAGATTCATCAAGGATCTAATGATGGAGATTAAAGAAGGATAATGAAGAGCACGAAGTTCTATGAGAAGTTATATTTTCTATGTGATTAAGTACATTGAATCTGATCGACGATTGTGATTAAGCGGCAATAGATGGAAGAATCAAGAAGCTTTGAAACAATTATTTAAGGAGGAGATCAAGACAGTTTTAGGCTGTTGGTTTGTTATGTTGTTGTTGTTGATCGAATTCTAAAGAGGAGATTAGATTATGAACTATTAAAGAAGGTGAAAGAAGACAATTCAGCAAGGAGAACTGAGGAGAGTTGGGAGAAGGGATGAATCAGCTAGTCAAGAGTACAGAGTGAAAAGAAGATCAAAAGACAGGGACAAGAACAGAAAGGAGATATGAACAAGTAAGGTGGTGCTATACCTAAACAGATCATTTTTACACTATTACTTTCTAGTCATTGTAACAAAAAATCTCGTAGACCGAGTGGACTTAACAAGTCTGTGAAATCCTATATGGTAACACCAATTAGTGGTGTTTGTAAGTCCTATAGAGTAGGCCACTCTTTAGACAAGATCAAGGAGTGGTAAGATCTAGATGATCTTTTGGTGAAATCCTCTCACAAGGTAAGATTAAAAATGTGGTGTAACCTTTAACAAGGTCGGCTCCTAACAGAGCTCACTTCAGAACAATGAAACTTTTGGGTTGTCGGTCCCGAGTGGTTTTTCGCTTAACAGGTTTTCCATCTTAAAATATTGGTGTCAAAATTTGTGGATGTTGTTATGTTCCAAGTTGTTTTTCATATTATTTTCATTTTACTACAACTTGGTAACAACTAAGTGTATGGTCGGTAATGACTAAGTTTTATTACTATGAGTCAGTTAAAACAAAACAGTGAATGAACAGTTTTAAGTAAAGTGAATGGATGAGTTTAATTGTGAAGTGGAATGAATACACCAAGTGAAAGTTTATGATGATGAATGTTGTTTGGTACTTAAGAATTGAAAGGGACTGTAGATAGCTCATTTCCCCCCCCCCCCCCCCCCCAGTTATCTAACAGGGCAGATTTTCAACTAGGAGATGTAAAAGCACTCAAGGCTAGGTCAAATTTCCTAGTATAAGCTAGAAATGAGCAAATTTTGAGTGGAATTATAGTGGTAAGCTGGAAATGAGCAAACTTGGTCAAAATGTGGACTAGAAGTTGAAGATGAGAAAATTTTACTTGTGCAAAATTTGACTCTGATATTCAAATGCAATAAATCTTGAACCACTTCCAAGCCTTCCACTTAAAAATTTCTTCCTTCAATTTTGAATAGGAATTCGTCATCTTTCAATATTTCCCTTTGCCTTCATCATTTTTTATCAAATTTCAACTTGTTTTTGCAGTTTTACCCGTAAACTTGTTTTTGCAGTTTTACCATAAACAGTCATGTCTTCTCAATGGTGGGTTTAAGGAGAAGCTAGAAATGTTGAATATACCAGGCGGAATTCCAAACATGATCTGAAATTCGTTTGAGTTTTATAGTTGTGAGAGAGAATATCTACCTGAGATGATATGTCGTGGTTTCTTGAGATTCATCTGTTGTTCTTTATATGAAGAGGCATGCGACATGCAAAGAGACACATGTTTGGAAATATAAACAACATGCAGCAGGCGAAGTGTCATGTTTGGAAATTTGAAAAGATATGTAACATGCAAAGAGACATGCATTTGGAAATATTAAGCCTCACATTTGGGAAATGAAGAGACTTTTAGTTAATGTATGAAGAGTCTCTCAATTCATGATATATATGATTGCTTTGTGTGATGAGTATAATTTTCAATTAGAAGCATTGTACTCAGACCTCTATTATTTCATAACAGATACATATTTTTGGTGTGGCTGGGTTTCTCCCCTCAAGTAAAGAATCTTCCCTGGATAAATTGTTGTGTCTTAGTGTTTTTCTTTTAATTGTTGTTTATCTTTATTTTTAGGCGAAACACTAACATGGTATCAGAGTGGGTTAGATAACAGCAAATAAGGGAGTTCCCCAGGTTCATTAGTTTGTGTATCTGTTGCAGATTGCAGTGAGTATTTTGTAGGCAATCCGTATGTGTTGAAATTGTAGCTTTGATAGAGATCATATTTACCTAAAATGATTGTCGAGAGTTCTCTGAAATTCTTCTACTTTGCTGGACTGTAATAATCAAGATGGGTTATTATTTCTTGTTCCTATTTATTCCTCATGTTTGTGAGTTGCTTCTTCAGCAGCCAAGAATTTCTCTGCACCATTCTATTCAAGTCTTTGCATTCATCTCTTGTCGTGTTTGGTTGGAGTTTCAGTTTGGAGTTGTATTTTATTTGAGCTGCAGTTGTTAATGGTCCATCAGAGACCTTCCCTCATTAACCTTAATTATGGTCTTGTTGTATTTTGTGGTGCTCAGACTCTGTGTGTCTGTCTCTCTGTGAGCGTTGTGGTTGTGCAGTGGCATCTTTGTATCTGCCTTTCTTTCATTGTTAATCGAGGTTAGTGTTGTATCTTTATTTGTTTGGCCTTCTTCAATGAAGTTTCTTTGCTACTATCATGAACGCATACGAAGAAGCATGATCGATCGGTGGCATTCTCTGGTTGCTTGCATTATTGTAACAGTGAACATCTTAGTTACATAGTGTGTGTGTGTAGAGGTTATTGAAATGAAGATTTTGTATGGGCTTCTTCATCATTACCGTGAGTCATCATTGAGGCATTCACTACAGATATAGAGGCTTAGGTGACTCAACTGAAGGCTCTATTGCTAAAGGGGTTCAAGTATCACCTGGAGGGTGTTATTCTTTGAGTGCAACTAAGCGATAAGTGTTCTATGATTATACTTTTGAATATTTATCACGAATTTTATGTAGTTTAATCATGCAAAACATAGAAAATAGTGAATCATGTATGCTTCTAATATTTACTAATCCCTCTAAAATGCTTCTAGGATTGATTGAGAAGCATAAGGATGATCAGAGGTTGCACTCAGAGGGAGTTAAACTCTGAGAATTCAAGGCAACCTATCAAAGGGATAATGCGCTGGAGATGAAGTTGAGACTAAAAATATTTATTTCATAAAGGGAAAGCTTGATGAACTAAAGAAGAAGGAATTCTTTAGTCTCATTAAGATTCAGAGGGAGTTTGTGTGGCAGATGCAGGGTGTCAAGTCCTTTGCAGAGAAGCAACAAGCTCCTGTAGCAATGTGACTCCAAAAAATTCTTGGTTGGTCAAGCATTAAAGTCTTCTGTAATTTATTGTGATAATTTAGCCATGAGAATGCAACCCCCTGCAGAGAGCGAGTCTCAACATTCAATTGTTCTTATTATGTGCTATAATGAGTTCTCTGCGAGAAAGAAGTTCAACGTGCAATCCCTTGTTAATGAGTTCTTTTCTAAGAGGGAGGAGTTCGAGGTGCAATCCCATGCTAATGAGTTCTTCTCTGTAAGGGAGAAGTTCAAGGTGCAATCCCTTGTTAATGAGTTCTTCTCTGAGAGGGAGAAGTTCGAGGTGAAATCCCTTGTTAATGAGTTCTTCTCCACAGAAGAAGTATGAGGTGAAATCCCTTACTCCACCCTCTAAAAGTAGCCATGGTGGAAGTCATGTGACTCCATGACTTAGTTTTGTTTTATTCACCCTCTGGGAGTAGTCATGGTGAATGTCATGCTAAGATGATAATTTTATGTTAAGAAAATCTATTATAAGTCTATAAGAATTTGTTACGGCTTTTTTGTTGCAGGTTCTTATGTTTGTCATGTTAGAGATAGCAAGACATGAATATTCTCTCTCTTGCTAAGGGAGTGTTGAAGCTTTATAGTTGTGAGAGAGAAGCTTTATAGTTGTGAGAGAGTATCTACCTGAGATGATATGTTGTGGTTTCTTGATATTCATTTGTTGTTCTTTATATGAACAGACATGTGACATGCGAAGAGACACATGTTTGGAAATATGAAAAGACATGCAGCATGTGAAAGGACATGCATTTGGAAATATAAAAAGATATGCAACATGCAAAGAGACATGCATTTAGAAATTGAAATAGACTCGCATTTGGAAAATGAAGATACTTCTGGTTATGATATGAAGAGTCTCTTAATTCATGATATATATATAATTGCTTTGTGTCATAAGTCTAATTTTCAGTCAGAAGCATTGTACTCAAACCTCTATTATTTAATAAAAGAGACATTTTTGGTGTGTCTGGGTTTTTCCCCTCAAGTTGGAGGGTTTTCCCAGCATAAAAATGCTGTGTCTTTCTGTGTCAGTGTTCTTATTTTGTTTATTGTTGTTTATCTTCATTTATGGGCAAAATATCAACAAAAATGAGCAAATTCCAGGTCAGATGGAAATGAGCAAAACCCCTTGCTCTTTTCCTGAAATTTATTTAAATTTAGCATTTCCATTCGAGAGTTTCAGTTCTTTGTTCAAAATTTCCTTACTGGTTTGAGGATTTACCTTTTATAACTAAGTTACGGATTTAGATGCTGATTCCAAAGCAGATGCAAGATGCGGGATTTTTTTTGAGGGAGATGCAGATGCGTATATATATACATATTCCAAAAATATATATATACTGTGTATATGCAAAGAATGAGATAAGTAATTTCAGTCTTGGATTCTCACCTTCAAGATCAAATGATTATCTACATTGTTTCTTTCATGTATTTTGTTTAGATCCAAAACCCCTAGAATGTTATTTGTACAAGGTACATTATCTGCAATTTGTTTACTTGTTTCAGATTTTAGGCATGGATTAATTTTTTAAAAATCCTGCCCTACAATTTGAAGAGAGAATTTCCTCTCACTATTTGCCACAAAATTGGCAACTTAAAATGCCGTCAAACTTGAAAAGCTTTGCAAAATGCATTTCCATATAAGCCGAAAAGAAATCCTTGCAAAGAAAGCTATCGCAATTCAAAAGGAGTTGTGGAATCAGTTTGGTAAGCCATTTTTAAGCACTAAGCATATAGTCACATTTGGTTGAAATTTTCACCCACAAAAAGTTTCTCTGAGGCATCTATGTCTCATTGTTGTTCAAATATATCGTATCACTCTTATCTTTCATTACATTTGTTTAATTATTTCACTCATTTTACTCAAGATTTAAGCCTAATATAACCACACCACATGTTAAAAATATATTACAAAATGTTTGTCTTTCTTTTCTAGGCAAGGAAGCCTGTGGATGCTCCCAGGTGCTTGTGAGAGGCTTCCGAGTGGCACTCACAGTGCACCCGTCCACCTCTAGCACCTGTCTATATTTGCTTCCGCATCCAGCCTCCGGGAGGCCAAATCGGTATCTTAGCTTTTATCCCTTTGAAATTTGGAAACAAGAGATCCCGTCTCCAATCCAAAAATCTTTCATTTTCAACTACAAACCTTTTTTAAGTCTTGCAATTTCACATACACTCCTTGGCAGGATTTAGACACCAAGCTGGAAATACAAAGCACTTGAGCGGCAAATCCATAACCAACTGGAAATCCCTCAAAACTCTTGAGCACAAATGAGACACGGATTGGAAATGGACATCTTTTGTCCTTTATTCACTTGCACTCACTTGAGTTTCTTGCATATTTCAACCAAGGAGATAGGAATTTTCAATTGTTCCTCACATAACCATTTGAGCTTTGATTTCCACTTAGCATTTCCAATTTGAATTTGAATTTGAATTTAAATTACCATGGCTCATGTTCATAAATTGCTTCATCTTGCTTGTGTTTGGACTATGATTTGAATCGGTCTTCATTAGAATCTAGATTGCCACCTCCATCATTGTGGCCTACAACATTTGATTTGTTTGAGGTACCTTTCGGCATCAACATGGAGGCAATTGAGTAGAGTTCAAAGAACTCAGTCATGTTGAGTTTTCTTTCCACAATTCCCTTTGAGGAATGGAAAGATAGCTTGCATACTTGTGCAGTACTAATTCTACCTAAGGCAAGGAGTGTTGTTCATCAAGCTTCGATCGACTTCAGCATTCGCTGTTAGGGATCTACCATTATCACATGAGATTCTATATCGGGGTCGTGCATTGCATCACTCCTCTCATCTAGGAAGGATTTTTTAAATTGCATGGGGTTTTCTACATTTTATCTTTTACCCTCACTTAGTGGGGAGTTGTTTCCCTTAGAGTTTCTTCCTCTAGAGTTTCTTCCTCTTCTTTATGAGTGCATTGTACCTTGGTATCTTAATAGGCTTTGATGCCAAGTCCCACTTCTCTCCTAAACTAGGCTCATGAGTTGATGGTGTATTAATCCTCCTTAGGTTTGGTTGTTTAGGTGGCTTGCCTATGTGATATGGTAGCTAGGGTGGTAGGTAGATTATCTTTTCTACATATGTACCTCCTCCTTATTCATTTTCCCACTCAATAAATCATCTTTGTCTTTTCTTGGCATTTCTCTCTCATTTGTTACTTACAATCGTCTAGTGTTCTTGGCTAGGTCCCACAAATGCACTTACAACTTGGATACACTAATAATAGATTATATGCGTCCCATATTTACCTATGGTCAGTCTCATGGTAAATGTGAATAGTAACCATTGTCCATAAATAATTAACTTACCATTGCCGGGAATATATTTTTAATTATTGGTTGAGTAAAATATTTTTACTGCCATTGGTGAAACTCCCAACCCTTATGAATAATATACAAACAGCATTAGGAATAATTAATTATGCAAGATTTACAAGTTTGATGACACCTACAATTTTCAACACCAATAATCACAAGGTAGGAGAACCCAAAAGGAACACAAGCACCTTAGAGCAATCTTCGTAACAATGAAAGGAATTCTAACATGCAATCTCAAGGACTTGGAGTGATTACCAAATGATAAATCTAAAATAATTACAATGGAACAGTTTTCATCTTTAAAACCTTAAAGCTACCTCCATGTATTGCCTATTAAAGATGCAAGTTCCGACATACTCCCTAATGCCAAAGGCAAGGACATCTAACACTTGGAGATCACAGTTGTGTCCAATCCAAGATAGAAGGAAATGCAAAATAATACGAGCTGAAGCTAAGGTGAGTACACCCATTAATAATTAATATGCATCTCTTGTCATTTCAACAAACACATATCTGCAAGCATAGTTGGCGCAAAGTAATCGGCAAGTAGCAGGAAATCCCCGAGTTTTCTCAGCCGGCGAGTAAAAGGCAGAAAAACTTGCCATTTTTAAAACTCAGCTCCAGCAAAAAACTTGTTAACTAATCACCGAAAAATCGGCGAGTTTTTCTTTAAAACTCGGCCGCACGTTTGGAAAAGCGATATAAGGCAAAAAATCTCATTTTTTTCAACACCAATTCGTATTGTGCGATCAAAGACTTGAGGAGGGGAGAGAAAAAGGGTCCCAACATACTTTGAACTAAATTTCAGCGGTTTTTTAAGGTTCCCAAGTTTTCCCAAGTTCTTTTTTTTAATTGCCAAGTTTTTCCCAATTAAACTTTTGGGGAGCTTGGTGAGTTTTGGCTTTGGCGAGTTTTCCAACCTATGTCTGTAAGTACATGGTTGACTATATATCTAAGTTGCAGCAAGGACTGAAAATGAACAATTGGAAACTTTGCAATGTGAGAATCTAAACCAGGGCCAAATGGATTAGGATATGGCAGAATTGTTGGTTGGACATCTCATGAAACCATAGCAAAACCAGTGGAGACTTTTGAAAATCCTTGAAAGCTTTATTGGGAAACAATTGGAAACTCCCAGAGGACAGAAAAGGTATTTCAAGCTCAACATAAATTGTAGAAAGTTGAATTCCAAGGATCCGACAAAAAAGATTCGTAGAGACTCGTGAAAATGACCAGATACATTTAAAAACATAAAAGAGGATTTCCAGCATGTTGGAAACAGCTCTAGCATGCAATGTTATGAGAGACTAGCATATCCTGAGAAAAGTTAAGCAACAACAAGGCTAAAAGTACATACCAAAAACAACCCTAAAGCAAAAGATGGGTGTTCTAAGAACATGGCACATAAATTCCTGTCACTTTCAAAAGCTCAAACCCACAAATGTGTGTGCCCAAGAAGCATTAACTTGTACCAAATGAGTCATCAGTTAAGCTTAATTTGTAAACCTTTAGGGATTTTATTACTGCATCAGAGTCTAGAGACCATCAAACAACATGTTAAGGGTTGAAATTGGTTATGATATGCATCCAACTCTGACAGAGGACTTTCATGTTTACAAAGGAAATGGTCCAAGTTCAAGTCCCAGAATCACATGTTCTATGCAAGCAAGTTGGAGAGTTGAGACATCCACTTGAGAGAGGCTATGATTAATTCAAAAATTGCAAGTGCCCCTTCGACTCCCTAGTTTGGTGCTTGGGTAAGGATGTCTATTTACAAGAGAATGGATACATGTTTAGGCACGCAAGCAAGTTTGAAAGTGACCACAAGCTAAACCTTTAAAATATAGGTAAAGGAGAATGATGAGTGTTGAACCCCTCAAACAATCAGGAGAAGAGAGTAAGGACAATAATACTTGCAAAATCAATGTTAGAATTTATACAATAATAAAATATAATTCACTATTCTACCCTCTATCCCAACCCAAACTCAAAGACGTCTCCACATCGGGATTAATAACCCTCTTGAGGATCCTTAGATCCTCGATTACTTCTTTGTCTTCTATGAAGCGCTCCCTTTAAGGTCCTTCCTAGCAGAGATATTCTCTATCCAGGGCCCTTGACACATGCATATGTTAACATCTATGAAATATTCCGGCCTTATAACCATGTTAAGATCACTCTCTTCCTAGTGGGACTCTCTTGACCTTAAATTAATAAGATCACTCTCTTCCCACCAAACTCTCTTGATCTTAATAAATAACTCTCTTGATTCTTGCATGATTGCAAGTGTCTGAGCTGCAGTGAAATATGTTGCGAAGGTGCGAATAGCAACCAGGATAGTTAAAGCGAATGCAAGCGCAACATCGCATGGAGTTAAGAGTGTTCCAAGGTTAACGTTGTGAAGTGGCGAAAGCTTGTAATCACACCATCGTAGGATTAAATAATGAGTTAAAACTTAAGTCACGAAGTTGCGAAATGAATTAAAGCAGTAAAGTTAGCGGCTAGCACAACATCGCAAGGTTTCATCTGCAGTCGCGGCGTCACACAGTTTCAAACAGGCTTGTGTCTAGTGGTTCCGAGGAGACGACACGGTTAAAGATACAAACATTGCAGCATCGCATGGTTAAAGAAATGTTAGGTCCTAACAGTTGTGAGGGTGCGAAGCAAATCATTTTATGATATTCGAAAGGTTGCAACAGTATGAGCTAAAGAGATTTCAAGCTGTGAAGCAGCGATAAGGCATGAAATAAAGACGTTGCCATTTCGCATGGCCAAACAGTTAATGAGGAAAATGAGTTGCAAATATTGGGCAAGGTGGCAAACTGTTTAAAAGGTACAGGGCCACATGGCAGGTCAGATGTTTGAATTTGGTTGACTTGATGACAATGCTGACCTGGCATGGTTGTGAACACGGAACCAAGCAGCTCTTCGATGGCGAACAGGTCCTTTTGATCGTCTGCAACCACCTTTTGGTGTTCTCCATGCCTAGTAAATGCAGTTTTCATCCTTCCACCACCATGGTTATCCATCTACCAACCAGAGCAGTTATGGTCGTTGTTTTTATCTCTTCAAAACCAGATTTGCACACAAAGATCATATTTTCCAGCATTGGGACGTGCATCTGATCAGATTTCCCTTCTAATTCTCAGTTATTGTTCTTCTGCAACTTGAACTCAGTGGTTGAGTTTAGAGTTTCAATGTAAACATCAGAGTTATGCCTGAACTCTATAAAAGGCAGTTGTAAATATGTTTTAGGGGTTCATCTCTGCTTGCATTTTGCAGCAGCATTATGCTCTGCAACTTTTGCCTTCCATTAATGAAAGCTCTATTTCTTACCTCTTCTTGTGGTTCATTATTTGTGTATGTATATTGCCTTGTGGTGAATGTTTTCTTTTTTGTTTCCTTAATTCATATGTTGTGTCAAGTCTGCTAGCGGTTGTTGCATAGTGAAATTCATTTTCCTTTCAACACTGCAATCAGTGCCAAACTTTCATGTCATTTTGGGAGATAGATTGGAGTCAAGATTAGTGTATTTTGGGTTTTCATTGATGTTTTGTGCAGTTATAGGCAGAGCTGTAACCACATTCAATCTCGGTGCATCACCCCCCTTCCCCTTCAGCAATTTACTTTCCTGCATCTCTTTCTCCCTTTTCCTCTCAAGAAATAGTTAGAGGCATCCTAATTGTATGGAAGCCGGCCTTCTCCGGAGACTCAATCTCATAGTTCAAGTCCCACAGCTTGGAGATTGTTTTCATGTTATACAGGGTCGCTTAAGGGTCATACCTCAAGCAAGGGTGCAGACTTTTGTGTCAACAGGTACCTTGACAGAAGATGATGACAGGTATCTAAGTCATTGGCTAACCAACATGGAGAAATTGCCATAAACAAATTTTAGAAACAGTATATATAGTTTAATCCATAAGGAGCATGAAAAAATAATGGTTGTGTGTAACAAAAATCAGAGCAAGAGATTCCACGTTAGACATAGCACATCAAGACAGTTTGGGGCGATTGGTTTCAAGAATAAATTCCAATAACTCTCTCGTTTCAAGAAATCATGGCTAGTCCAAATATCAAAATTTCATAGCTAACTTATGGTAGTTCGCTGTGGGTGCAAACTCGTGTAATGGAGTTTGACGTAATAGACGCCCTCAACCATAACATCACCAAACAAGGAGAATTTGCCGTAAAAATAACTTCAAATAATAAAAACATTAGCTCTACTTGATCCCCACCAACACCTTTGTGACCCCCACCTCCCCCAAAAAAGGTAATGCCAGACAGACTTCACGATTATCTAGTGAAACACTTCTGAAATAGGAATTTATATTGCACCACCCTCGAAAGTCGAGACTACCAAATAAATGCCAGCAAGGAGAAATTGGCAAATAACAATCTTTTACAAACCACTTGGTACCTTTATACCCGAGAAACTTGAAAATTAGTGGGTGTTCCTCAAAAGCAAGGCAAGTGTACCCCAAATAGAAATTACTTGAACAACCAACTTAGCATCTTCATTGAGGCGCGGATAAAGGATGAACTTACCACAGACAGGCTCCTCCATTTTCTGAGGATTGTGTTCTGATTCGAGTTGGCGAAGAGCAGTCTCTGCGGCGGCAGTCTCGGCCTGCTTGAGGCTTCCGCAGTAGCCGGGGCTGTGATAAACGCGTTCATTGTATTTGACAGTTGCCCTGAATCGAGGTGCATGGTCTGGCCCATCTTTAGTGGAGCTGTAGATGGGCAGGCTTAGGCAATGCCTTTGCGCGAGTTCTTGCAGCTTGTTCTTCCACATCTTCTCCCACCTCTCCCAATTCAAAATACTTAGAATCGACAGTTGTAAACGAGAGGCCCGCCTCGTACGCCTGCAAGGTACAATTCATTTCTTCACGAAAAATTCCTGGATTCCTGTCTCCCGTACTTTTAAAAGCCAACTCGAATCCTTGTCTCTTGAATTGCAAATAACTTACCTAGGTACTTGCCCTGATATCCACTCCGTATGCTTTTCTTACAAGAAACAAACGGAGCTATTTAAGTCTACTTAAGTTGTCTTGCTGTCCTACAGGCTATTTTTAGCCTCGCGGATGTTAAAATTTTATCTATCTATCTATATATCGGAATTCCTACTTTCAATCATTCGGTCTTTTCCTATTGAATTTTTCCATTCACAACGCAGAGGGTTCTATCAAGCATTGGTAGAAATAGGAAGTGGATAAAGAAAACTATAAAGATGTGTGTTAATTGGTATGAATGTCTTAGTATTGATGAGGAGATTAACCACATGGTAGCCCCGTTTGTTTCACCGAATTGGATTGGAATTGGGATAGTGATAATCTAGTTTTGTCAAATTTGTCGTTTGGGTCAAAAATGATAAAGTGGAATTAGATTTGTGGAATTCTAATTTTGCTCCAAAATGAGGTTACCACACTTCCATCTCCATAAATGGAATTGAGAATTGAATTACTAGTTTAACTTTTTGAGAATTGGAATTTTTTTTAAATAGATTGATTTTTGAACCATTTTACATTTTATTGTTGTACATTGTGCATTCAGCTGTTGAGTTTTTCATTTTATTATTGTGCATTGTGCATTCGGCTCTCTAATAACATTTAAGAAAAATGTTTGGTCACAAATGTTTCATTTCATCTTAAATATAAGGAATCTCTGTTAGCAAACAGTCTTGCAGTGTTAGCAAGGGCGCAGTGTTAGCGCAGGGATAGCAGTGAGAAATATCAGCGGAAGAAATTAGGAGGTTGTCGGAGTTCTGCCAGTATGAGGCAAGGAATTTTGTATCTCTTGATTTGCTGAAGTTTAATATAATTTCTCATCTGTAGAACTGGTTTTCCCTTAGGGGTTTTTTCCAGGGACAATTTGTCCGAAAATATTGTGTTGATTCTGTTGCGCATTTCTTTCCGTATTTTAAGTGAAGTTACAGTTGTGTTATTTTTCGATATTAGCTGGAAATTTATTTTCAGCAATTTAATAATCATTTGTGATAGGAGATTAATAATCAGTGACTGCAATAGTTTGATTTTTCACATGGTATCAGAGCATTGTTAAGGGTAGAAGAGTTTTGCCCTAGGAAAGAAATTTTGATCTCTTTAGATTTATTATTGCTTTAAACCCTTGAGATGGCTTCAGCTGGTTTGAGAGATCAGGATAGATTGGATGGTGCCTCAAATTTTGGTGTCTGGAAGGCCAGAATTTCTTTATTGTTGGAAGAGAATGGTATCAAGGATTATGCTACCAATGGTGTACCTGTACCAACGGATGCAACACAGCTTGCAGCATATAGGAAGGACGATGCCAAAGCGAGGAGAATTATCCTTGATGGTGTCAAGGATCATATTGTTCCACATATCTCGGAGCTAGATACAGCAAAGAAGATGTGGGACGCCATTCTAAATCTGTACCAGAATGCTACCACTAACAGGAAGTTGATTCTCAGAGAGAAGCTAAAGAATACCCGGATGAATCAGGGAGAAGACGTCACAAGTTACCTCACCAGGCTCAGACTTGTCAAGGATGAGTTAGCAGCTGTTGGAGATAGCCCTAGTGATGATGAGCTAGTGAGAATAGCCCTAAATGGGTTTACTAAACAATGGAGTGTCTTTGTTCAAGTTGTCAGTGGACGAGATACTTTACCGAGTTGGGATCGACTATGGACTGATTTCACTCAGGAGGAGTTTAGACTAAGTCTTGTCAATGGGGCCAACAAGAGTCAAAAAAATGAGGTGGAACAAGAGAACGTTGCCCTAGCGGGTAAAGGGAAAGCAAAGAAGGGATCTAGCAAAGGATCAAATTCACAAAGTGAAAAGAAGAAGGAGGACCTTTCTAAGGTTAAGTGCTTTGGATGTCACGAGTTTGGCCACTATGTCAGTGATTGCCCAGAGAGGAAAAAGGGTAAGAAGCAGGTGGCAGCTTCAGCAAGTGCAGAAGAACTCTCCAGCAGAATGGAAGATGAGTTTGCACTCATAGCTTGTATGGTTAGCTCAACCTCACAGTGTGTTTGGTATATAGATAGTGGGGCGTCATTTCATATGACAGGAGTTAGAGAGTACTTCTCCAGTTACAAGGAGGAGGACACCAACATCCAGATTTCTATGGGAAACTTGTCCAAACTCAACCCTGTTGGGAAAGGGACTGTTCAGTTTCAGAGGAAGAATGGAAAGATAATTCCTCTTCATGATGTGTTATATGTGCCGGGCTTAGGTATGAATTTGATTTCTGTATCTGTTCTTCAGGATAGGGGGTATAATGTACTCTTTAGAGGGACACATGTGTTGATTAAGCACAAGGATTGGAAATCGCCCATAACTATTGGAGTTAGGAGTGGTCACCTTTATAGATTGCAGCTTGATACTCCTAAGGCACTTATGAGCAACAATAATCCTAGAGATCTTGGAGAGCTATGGCATAGGAGGTTGGGCCATATTCATCATGGAGCACTTAGATTGCTTCGTGAGACAGTGACAGGTGTTCCGGATGTGAGCACAGAGCATGACAATACATCTAAGGAGAAAGATGTAGATCCCACTTTATATAGACAGTTGATTGGTTCGCTTATGTATTTGGTCAACACTAGACCAGATATAGCATTTGCAGTAAACTCTCTTAGTCAGTTCATGGTTGAACCAAAGAGAATGCATTGGAGAGCGGCTAAGCATGTGCTACGTTACTTGTGTGGTACAGTCGAGTATGGGATCAGATATGTTCGAGGTGAAGGTATCAGGTTGATAGGCTATACTGACGCAGATTGGGCAGGAAGTACAATAGACAAAAGGAGCACTTCAGGGTGTTGTTTCAGCTTGGGATCAGGAGTTGTATCTTGGTTCAGCAGGAAGCAGAAGTCTGTGGCTCTAAGTTCAGCAGAAGCAGAATACATAGCAGCTAGCATGGCGACATGTGAAGCTATATGGCTTCGAAAGTTGTTAGTAGCCTTGTTTGGTCAGAAGGTTGAGACTACTGTGATACATTGTGACAATCAGAGTTGCATCAAGTTGTCTAAAAATCCAGTGTTTCATGATAGGTCTAAACATATAGATATCAGATATCACTTCATCAGAGATTGTGCACAAAGGGATACTCAGGAGTTTGTGGGAGCTCCTAGGAAGAGTACTAGACAGCGAAGACAACCAGCCAAGTTCAATGACTATGTTAGTCAGTTGGTAGATAGTGAGCCTTCTAGCTATCAGGAAGCTGCAGAACATCAGGTATGGCGAGATGCTATGGTTGAGGAATATTCTTCAATAATGCAGAATGATGTGTGGGAGGTAGTACCTAGACCAACAGATAGGGCTGTAGTTGGATCACGCTGGATTTATAAGATAAAGCACGGTGCAGATGGTAGCATCGAGAAATACAAGGCTAGGTTTGTGGCAAAGGGGTTCTCTCAGAAGGAGGGAATAGACTATGAGGAGACATTTGCTCCAGTTGCCAGGTATACTTCTATACGAGCTGTAATCTCACTTGCAGCACAGATGGGATGGCAGATCCATCAAATGGATGTCAAGACAGCATTCCTCAATGGTGAGTTGAAGGAGGAGGTATACATAGAACAACCAGAAGGCTTTGTAGCACACAACAAAGAGACCCACGTGTGCAGATTGAAGAAAGTTGTTCGACTACAATACATACCTACAGATGAGCAGGTAGCAGACATTCTGACGAAGGCTTTGGGAAAGGCCAAATTTATCTTCTTCAGAGATAAGATGGGTGTCATGCAGAACAGCTTCCTCGCTAAGAGGGAGTGTTAATTATTGTTAGTTGGACAGCTGTTATTTCTGACCCGGAAATAGCAGCACTATTTATGGGTAGCTTGGACAGCTGTTCGTCCTTATCTATGAATAGCGGTTGTATTTATGGGTGGTTTGGACAGCTGTTTGTCCACTTGCCAAAAATTAGTAAATGGTTCTTATTTACTAATTTTAGAGATTCCCTTTTGGACACCTTGCAACCAATTCTATTATTGGCTGTTGAGTTGTCTTAATCTCAGCCGTTGGTTTGTTTTAATCTCGGTCGTTGGTTTACCAACGAGAGTAGTATAAAAAGGGGTCTAGGGGCATTTGGAGAAAAAGGCAGGAAGCTTTTGGAGAAGCAGTTTGCAGTGTTAGCAAACAGTCTTGCAGTATTAGCAAGGAAGCTTTTGGAGAAGCAGTTTGCAGTGTTAGCAAACAGTCTTGCAGTGTTAGCAAGGAAGCTTTTGGAGAAGCAGTTTGCAGTGTTAGCAAACAGTCTTGCAGTGTTAGCAAGGGCGCAGTGTTAGCGCAGGGATAGCAGTGAGAAATATCAGCGGAAGAAATTAGGAGGTTGTCGGAGTTCTGCCAGTATGAGGCAAGGAATTTTGTATCTCTTGATTTGCTGAAGTTTAATATAATTTCTCATCTGTAGAACTGGTTTTCCCTTAGGGGTTTTTTCCAGGGACAATTTGTCCGAAAATATTGTGTTGATTCTGTTGCGCATTTCTTTCCGTATTTTAAGTGAAGTTGCAGTTGTGTTATTTTTCGATATTAGCTGGAAATTTATTTTCAGCAGTTTAATAATCATTTGTGATAGGAGATTAATAATCAGTGACTGCAATAGTTTGATTTTTCACAATCTCTGAGTGGATGTATAAGGAAGCATTTGTTCACAAGCAATTTCTTTTTGAAAAAATGTCCACTAACATAACCATACTACAAAGCCCAAAAAGGAAAATCCCAACATCAAAAATAACAAAAAAAAACTTTATGACTTAGGATTGAGAGAAGAAAACAAAGAGATTTACTTCGCTTACAAAGTCTTTAATGCTAGCAATCAAAGAGCCCTCGCATGCTTTTATGCCTATAGATAACCACCCTTCAGAAATCGTAATCTTTGTAGTATCTTTCAGTTGTCTCATTATTTTCTGCAACTCACTTCCCCAGTTGTCATCCATCAACAACCTCACAATCTTCTTCATCATATTATGTTGCAACTCTTCTTCAACACCCCTGCAAATCTCCATGCTTACCCCAACTTCCTCCTCCAAAAGCTTAGAATTCCAATTTTATGAACCAAACGAAGAAGTTGCATCTTCCTATCATCTTCCAAGTGAACCAAACAGGATAAACGATTTGCCCAAAACTTGATTTCCATAAAATATGGTTTGAAATCAAAACCCAATTTTACTAATTCTACGAAACAAATGGGCCCTAAATTCAGAGGTCTCGTGTGGATGGTTAAAAGAATAGAATTCAAATGTGGATAAAATAGGATGGGAAGAAAATGAAGTATATGAAATAAAAGTCTATTTGAAGATTGCAACTGAGGAAGAGGCAAAAAAAAAAGTCTTAGGAAGAAAGAGTTTGTACGCTTTGCAACTTTCTAAAGGTGGAAACTGAGCAACACTTTATGTTAGAATGTAAAATGTACAAAGACATCAGGTTCAAATTTGTAGATATTTGGCAGCTCTTGACACAACTTATTAAGCGAGGAGAGCATTGAGAAGTTAGGTGGGCTTATCATCAACTTGCATTAAAAAAGAACACAATTGTCAAAGTTGGTTTAGTTGGAAGGTTGTCCCATAGCCTATGTATAGCCTTGTGGACATTAAAATTCATCTATATATCTATCTTAAATCTAAGATTAAAAATGTGGCGGTCTTAAAAATTTGTCAATAAATAACTTGTCTCTTTGTAGCTAAAATGTAGATAAAATTGATTAACTTTCAATTATATTTTGTAGTATGTGAGGATATTGGTATGAAATTTGAAATTATTGTAAAGGTAAATGCTCTGAACTAGCATTTTGAGGAGACAAGACTTCAAAAATAAAAAGTTTCTTGATCAAAATTCATTATAGAAGGGCTCACATAGGAAAAAAATAAAAAAATATTTCAATTATGTGACTTTTGATTTCTTAGATTGTCTAATCTTATAAACATTATTAAAATTCCTTCATACCTTCATTCATTTGTATTAAATAAAAATAATAAAAAGAGAATTCTTTTTGAAAGGTATTCAAGTACTCTATTTAGATTTTTTCATCGTCTAAATTTACAAATATTTAATTTTGAATTGTTAGTTTGAATAAACACAAATTAGAAAAGTTAGAGGAAAACATTATTTTAAGTTCATTTTGGCAAAAGGTACCAGTAGCTAGTACAATTAACTTTGCATACCTTAACCCTTGAACAATACTTTGGATTTTGATGTGTATTTCTTTGTTTTCTTTGTATGGAACTTATGTGTTTATAGCTATTTTTCTAGTTTTAAGATAATTACAATGAATGTAGTGGGATTCATTATGCATGCAAGGGTCAAAAAGTGTTCATTTTGAGTTGACTTATGATACATATTCTATGTTAGCATGAATGATGAAGGTATTCCAAAAGAGAAGATTGTTGGCACGTTTGGGGAGATGATCAAGTGGTTGGCACGTGTATTGATTGCTTATGTGTTGCATTTGTGACTTGGTTTGTCATTGATGTCAACATATATGTATTCTGGTTATGACAGTTAGAGTTGTAGAGGCATATTTGTTTAGCAAGGTCAGAGTATGTAGAACTTAGTTCTACGGGCTTAGAATCATGTTCATGAATATGCCTAGATACTATATCTATGTGCGCAAAAAGTTCCATGTAGGATTGCATGAATTTTAGTTGAATATGTGAAGATTGGTCATAGAGAAGTTCACACAAAATAGTTTACTAGTTAATCAATTGTATATGTTAAACAAGATGGAATTTAGTTGAGAAGGCTTGGATTTTGGTTGAAGACATGTATCGATGCATTCAAGGTAGCAGAATCTAGAGTTTGCTTGGTGAAGGTCAATGAAGGATAACATGTGATTTATTCACTGTTAGCCAACTTTTTTATTATATTATTTTGGGATGTGTAAATGTAATGTAATGTGTATTGTAATATTTTAATGAAGTCCTATATTATTCATTGTACATTGAGTAAGCCTTAAGGCTAACTCAATTAGTTAGTAGGACAAGGTATAAAGGAAAGATATTTTCCTTGGTCGTAAGTGTATCATATTGTATTGTATTATTGATTTAGTTAGTGGATATGAACTTGATGAGATCAAAGCAGGAGATGATGATGAAAATATGTTGAGAACTTCAAAGGAACTGTATTAGCAAAGAATTTGTTGTATTGGTCAAGTCACCCTTGCATATGTTATCATAGAGATATGTTTTATGGAACAATTGTGAAGAAAATTGGTCAATGGGTTCAGTTGGCATCTTGTCAGCTCCTAGTAGGGTTGGAATAGCTCCTAATAGAGTTAGAATCTTCTAACATGGATTCAAAGTCTTATAACAGTGACTCATATGTACTGACTGTATGTAATTGGCTCCTAACATGGTCACATCCTTTTGCAAGGAATTCTTATATTAGTATATCATATTGTAGGCATCATTCCTTCCAGTTATTTTTTCTCTAATCAAGGGGTTCCCTAGTTAACGAATCTCGTGTTACTATGCATGATTATCATCTTATGGATGTTCCATTTTATTGACGGTTTTTTTCCATTGAATTTTTCCATTCACGGCGCAGAGGGTTCATATGTGCCTGCCTTAGTGGATGTAAATAAGAAGTGGATAAATAAAACTATAAACAAATGTGTGTTAATTGGTATGAATGTATTAATATTGCGAGGAAATAAACCCCGTGGTGTTTGATAGATTTAGAAGTCTCATGTGGATGATTTTAAAAAATGAATTCTAATGTGGATAAAATAGGATGGCAAGGAAACAAAGTATATAATATAAAAGTCTATTTGATGATTGCAATTGAGGAAAGATAAAATTTCATAATTTAGATGGGTTCTCATCATCTTAAATCTAAAATTATAGATGTGGTCATCTTTAAAAATATTAAGGAAAAACTTGCCTCTTTGTAGCAAATGTGCAGCTGAAAATGATTGACCTTTAATTATATTTTGTACTATGCAAGGATATTGGTAAAAAAAACTGAAAATATTGTAAAGGTGAACACTTTAAACTGGCTTTTTGAGGAAAGACTTCACAAATAGAAATTTTCTTGATCAAGATTCATTATAGAAGAGCTCACATAAGAAAAAAAAAAAATGATATTTCATTTATGTGGCTTTTGACTCCTTAGATTGTTTGGTCTTGTAAACATTATTAAAATTCCTTCATACCTTCACTCATCTATATTAAATAAATTTCATAAATAGATATTTCTTTGTGAAAGGTTGTTAAGTAATCTATTTAGATTTTGGAAGAAGAGCTTGGATGCAATGTTGATGAAATAGCTGATTTTGAAATAAATGTCTGCAAAACTCAACCTAGCTGCCTAGGGATTGCACGGAATGAATTTATAATTTCGAGAAGATTGGACAATCTTACTTCCTACTTTTGTGCCTTGAGAGCTCTTTGGATACATGTTCCTCTGAAGATTTGTCCAATGAGCCCTGCATAAGGATGGTTGCACTATTTGATATTGAAGAGATACTAGATTCAATCTTAAGTTTTTGCACTATTACTAATTGAATTGTAAAGTTGCATAAAGTTTGAATTTCCTATTTGGTCCATAATGGAATTATAGTCCAATGTTCCTTTGATTTTTCTTGATGGATTGATCGTGTGCATTGTAGTTCAAATTTTGAGCAGAATCTTGAGAATATTAACTTAAAGGTGAAGTTTAATTATTGAAGGTGAAATATAATGTTATATTAATTTGTTTGACAATAAATACACTTGGAAAATTTCAATTAGCTTAGTTATCTTTCTTATGGATTTAGGCAAAATATTGGTGTTATAGAGCTTCATTTTCCACTTTAGAAGTAATTCCTCCCTTGGTTGATCTTCATTGTCCACATAGAATTCATTCTTTGCCTAATATATCAACATGATTAAGCTAGTAAAGCATATATTATTTACTCGTGTTGGTGAAGCTAATTACAAGCTCCAATATGTAATATCAATTTTATTAAATGTGAACATAATATTATATGCTCTTAAATTTTTAATAGCATGCTAGTTAAGAGCAAGAAGATATCTACTATCCAACAGATGATGCCTTTGCTTTTGAATTTGATTGATACAAAAAGCAATCACACAATCAAATCTAGAAGCAAAGGCATCAACATGCTTGTTGTTGACTATGGTATTATACTCACATAACCATGGAAAAATACCTTCAATATTGCAGACATTGAGTTTTGGTAGTGGGTCATCATCCCTTGCTAGATTTGTGATATGGTTTCACATTCATGAAATGTTAATAAATCCATAATGTGCTTTCATATTTCTTATTATTCTTTATCTGCATTTTATTATTGACCTTACTTTCTTGAGAATAAAAGAGGATATTCTTTGAACTTGCAAATCACACCAGTGCTAGCTCTTTATTAGAAATGTATTAATCGATACTCCTAGTGTTTAGGTTTGTGAAGTTCCTCCATTAAACTAGAATATTTAATTTTATAATTTTGTTTTCATGCTTATTTAATTTTTCACTCTTACTTTAATAAATAACATTATTATCATCACCTATCATATTGTATTCATTTCTTGATATTGATGTATACATTAGAATGTGAGATTATCATTTTATACTACCTATTTATTCTAGATTACCTTTTTATACCATCTACAAATTGGCCATTGAAGATGAACAAGGAGAACTTAAGAAATATGGTTTAGGGAGGATGCTTATTGACCATAGGGTCTTGTAACACATAACCTTTAGGAATTGGTACAACATTCTATATATTAAGATAATGACAACAAGAGGAGATCCTTTCTTTCTAAGATTTTTCTCAGGGAAATCACACCTTTGTTATATTAAGAAGAAGCGTGTTTTCTAGCATACGTATATATTACATGAGCTTGATTATGGAAATTTTATAAATATAATCATTATGAATGCTTATATTAAATGTTTACTATGTCAATCTCTTGGTTTTAAGCAATGCAAAAGGCAACCTAGTTCAATACAAAAGATCAGTAGTCGTCTTGCTCAAGTGATTTTGCTTCCACTACCATACTCACACACACATGGTACTTTTGAGGAAGCAAGTCAAGGACAATTGACACCTCGATCCATAAGCACGGATGACAGGTGGAGCTTAAAAACTTAATTTCCAACACATCTTTGCATGTTTGTTAGAGATGTCTATAGGTTTTTTAAGTTATAGATTGTGGAGGATGTTAGAATTCTAACTCCTATAGGCTAGGGTAATGCCCTCAACAAGAAAGAAAATGGAAATAGCTAAAAGACCAAAAGATTTTTAATCAAAATAGATAAGAACTTCCCTATTTGAAAATTACCAAGATGTTCCAACCACCAACAATATTCTGAACATCTTCATCATATATAGCCTTCACTTGTATATAAGCGTTGATCAAAGAAGGTATATGCATAGGTGACAAGTGTGTAGAATTTGTCAAAGCATTGCTAGGAGATGACCCAGTGACAAATATACAAGTCATATATCCAAATGTTACAAAATCATTGCTAGTTGGGATTGGATCAAGCTCCCAACAATTCTTCAACAAATCTACGAGTTCGTCACCTATGTACATACCTTCTATGAGAAACTCTTATATGCATGGGTAAAGATTGTATGTGTTGAGGAAATTCATAAAATTATTGGTGGTCCAATTTCCATGGTGGTTTTCTAATAAGGATGTTCATAGTTTTTTTGATTAATAGTCTTCTAATTTATAAGTTGTTTTATTTTGGTGGGTTGTTGGGGGCATTCCCTCACCTATACAAGTCAAAATTATGAGGTTTGTGATGACCTATAACCTAATAAACCTATCCACCTCTAACAAAAATGCAAACGTGTTGGAAATTGCGGTTTCTCAACTCTTCATATTGTCCATACATATGGATTATGGTTTTATGGCCCTTGGCTTGCTTCCTCAAAAGTATCATCTATAGGTCATCAAAATTTTGATGACTAGAGAAGAAATTTTAATAGTATGTCTAATGAGGGTGTCATACACATGATAGCACCATTGTCATGTGTGAATGTAATGTTGTCAAAATGTCGATGTCCAATCGAAGGCACATCTGACATAGATGCCATACTTGTGACGACATCCTTGTCAAAATTGGTGCCAGTTGTCCAACAACAACCCGTTAGCACATGTACAATCAAAATTTTATTTTCCTTATTTTATTCTAATGCTATTGGCATTTGCATTTTGATGTTTGCACATTTTTTGCAGCTAACTGGGCACGTCAAAATCCCAACAATTTTGCCACCTATTAAAAAAATTAAATGCCCATTTAGCAATGACAATATTAGTCAATATTCTAATAGTTGGGTGTCAGTTGGTGTGACGAATGACTATTGAATATCGGTGCCAAATGTAGTAGTGGAAATTCTAGTAAAAAACTAGTGACAATGGGTATTTTCCCTATTTCATTAAAAGTTTGACAGCTATGCATCAATTTTTTTAATAAAATTCCTCAAAGATTAGTCTCGAATGTACTAGTGTTGGGTCTACTTTACTATCACAAATCCTATATTTAGTTTGACATTCCTTATATGTTTGGTGCCCTATGTTTTTATTGAATTCTCTTATTAGTCCATAAATTTAAAAAATTGGATAATATATCCTTGAAACTGTCAATTTTATTTCCTTCCACTTTCCTAGGGCACTTTTCAAACAAGGAACTATAGATTCACCTCTAACAAATAACTCTCTAGTTGTCATCTTATTATCCAAGCCCATAAACTTTCCTCTTCATTTAAATCGCACTATATAATTAATTCACTTGTTTTATAATAACCAATCCAAAATTATAAAACTAGAGATACCTTATGTTGATTTACTCATCTACCTCTATAACATACCACTTAACTTGCATGCACACATAGATTTTGTGTATCACTTCACTAAATATATTTCTTACATTATGAAACATAAATGAGAATACTTAATACACTCAAGATTTGAATGAATAAGTTACATTATATGCACAACAATTATAAACTACCCCACTAAATGAATAAGATGTATAGAAATATTTGGAAACTTTTGTGGGCCACCCTCTAACAGTTCACACGTGCTAAAATATTGGCATAAAATTTAATTATTTTAGGATTATCAATCATATTTTTAATGAGCAACACTCTAATATCATTTTATGTAGTCATGGAGTGAATGTCTAATTAATGAAGATTAAGAGATGTAACCTTATCCCCTAGATCTTAGAAATAAGCACAAAATTAGAAAAAAAGAAGAAGAGAGGGTATAATTAATGCATAAATAAAAAGATGACTCAATTTATCCATAGTTTTTATACCAAGCTATGTTATGGATTGAATCGAGTCATTTCTCCTTATAATAATTACAAATAAATTATGGAAATTAGTGATACTACAAATCTTTATCACTATAACTACACCATAAAAAAATAAAAATTAGATCTTAGTTAGCTTGTGCCATTGAACTTCTAATCATAGCTACTTAAATTCACCTTTGAAATGTGTCTTCTGCCTAGATCTTTAATTCTCCTTAAAAACTCTTTCATTGAGTTCTCCCTTTTCATCAACTTGTTTTTCCAAAATGACTCATGTCATTGGTTTACACAATAAAATGAAAAAAACAACATAAGAAAAGTAACAAATATCCCAAATTTAAATTAGGTCAATCTCATGAAATAATATTTAAATAATAATATAGGATTTATTATTTCTCAAGAATCGGTACATGCATTTTACTAAGTAGTGATAATTAATAGGCCACAACCTAAGATTGACATCGTCTGAAATCACCAAATATGTGCACTTATACCTTAGTAATGACTCTAGTAAGGTCATTTCTCTATAATAGTTCATGCGAGATCATTCTTATCCTCCAAAGGAAACAAACTCCATTAATCATCTTTTTACCACCTTAAGTTATGAAATATGAGTAATTAAGAATTAATAAGTTATTGTCTATTGATAATCTTTTTACCACCTTAAATTATGAAATATGAGTAACTAAGAATTAATAAGTTATTATTCTACAATTTTCGATGAGGATTACCATACACATAAAATAATATCAATCAGGCATTTATCTTCCTTAAAAAAAACCACTTACCATGTGCCATTAACATGTATATCTTAAGCCTAGTGTCGATGACTATAAAAACAATAAAGCTAAATTTTAAGAAATCCAAAATATTCCAAAAGAACAATATATCATAGAGAAATCAATACACACATCTTTAAGTGATACAAGATTACATGCCCCATAAGTTTCCTCCACTTCAATTTATATAGTCATGATAGACATTTAGATGAATAAAACTCCCTATGATAATCATTTCTTAACCAACATGTGCTTTAATTTATTTTTGATAATTCTAGAATCAAAATGTGTACTCTTAATTACATATTTTCATTTGCATTCACTAATTGTAGAACTAACACTTAATATTTCAAGGTGTAAGGCTCAAATGCTTGCTAAAAAAATACCTTTTGTTTTCATACAAATGTGTAGTATTAATATTTCCACTAAAACAAATGCTAAATTAATTCAACAAGAGCTCTACAGAGCTAGATTCCCACCTAATGTTAAAAAAGAAGAAGTTTTTATTATGGTAGAGGCATCATTGTGTTGGAAATCTTTTAGAATAACTAAGAGGGGAGGTGAATCAATTATTCAAGGTCCAAATGTACAAATAAAACTATTTTCACAATTTAGTGAACCCACAAAACATTCATACCCATGCATGCATTCATTGTGTATCTACTAAGACTTATATGTTACTATCAAATCAACTTGCAGAAATGTAAAGCATGAAACACAACACATTCATCAACACATGAGGTTACAATACACACCGTTAAATGTGACCTGATTAAGGGATTTCAATCACCCTGTTAAAAGTGAGCCTTGTTAGACTTTAGGCCATTCACTTGGAATGCCACCTTGTTAAAGGATTTACCAATGATTGTTAAGTCAACGTTACTCCAAAGGATTTTCCCTAGATTGATACAATTTTTAGAGAGTAACAATAGAGCTTTGATTTGATACAACTTACAAATTCACTTGCAGATTACAAATCATTGTTCAGTCCTCAATTTTTCTTGGCTTTCATATTTCGCAACTCTGACAACTTATTCACCCATCAAGCATTCATATCCTTAAGCCTTCTTGCTTAGTATGCCATTGTAGACACTTCTCTTGGGTCACTTGATGAAGAAAAATCCTTAATTCCTTCTCCTCCTTAGGTTCTCGTACATGACACCAATTTTTGTAACTCTTTTGCTTCATGACCAGACATTCCTATATAAAGGAAATTATAATATTTTCCCACTTATTATCCATCATCTAAATTAGGGTTTTGGATGGATTAGGTAGGATACAATTTATCTACCCCATATCTTGTCTTCTCTAGAAACTTCTCTTAGAATCCATTTAAATTTGCCTCCAAAATGGTTTTCATAAAATTCAGTGCCACCAGCTCATCAATTTTATCTTCCTCCTAGTTTACAAGTTTCAAGAAAACAAACTTGTCGGCTTTTATTTGGAAAATCTTTGATCTTTGTCATCATGCAGTAGCTTGGCATTGTCAATCTTTTGTTGCTCAACACATATTGCATCACTTGACATCAACTATAAAATCACTTGACATCAACTATCTTGCTCGACATCCACTAGAATTTTCTTTCACTCAGCTCCAACTGACTTTTTGCTCGACTTGCACTAACTTTGCTCGACACCTACTATCCACTCGATCAAGCTTCATAGATAAACTTTGTTTAACTTATTCTTCTAAACTTTCTAAGTGTAGCTAGTCATTTTGTAACCTTAAGCAGATCATCGATATATCATTTCATCACTATCTTAACTGATCCTTGTACTTCATTACATAATCATAACTCAACCTTTCCTCCATGTGCTTTTGTCACATCTTGTTGATCAAATCCTCCTCACCAATCAACTAAGTGATAGTACTTGAAACATATAAGCAATTATCTTACCAGCAAATAGCAGGTTTGACATCAGTGACAAAACAATGATTGAAACACATAACAATCTCCCTTATTACAATCTTTCTAATCAATGATCTTTTCAATTAGATTTCAACACATTGAATTTATTTTGGTTGATGTTTGAGGGGAGATATATGTAGTTAAGAAATATTATATTAGGGTTGAAATTTATAAATAACATTTCAATTATATCGAGTTAACACGAAGGGAAGGAATTTGATAAAACTATGTAACAGGTTTGTGTAAGTATTATCCCTAAGTTTTCTATTTTTTACTAAAAGGATATTTTGAAAAACATTTTGTAAAGTGCATATATTATGGTTTGAGACTATACCCTTTCATTAATAAATTGATAGTTTGAGACTATACCCTTGCATCAGTAAATTGACCTTACAAAGTATGTGAAAGCATGAAGCTTATACTAAAGACTTCAATTGTGCATATCATTAACACTAGTAGAGTCTTTAAAGTACACTTTAAAAATGCATTGAAAGCCACTTATTTCTAGCTATAGAATACTTATTCAAACAAAGTACTTAGATTTACCTATCTTGTTACAAATTACCCAAATATTCAACAAATTATACAAGAATCAACAATTGATATGTACAAAAGTTGAATAATGCCACCCACATAAACATATGCTAATATTGGTTTACCTTATGTGAATTAAATAATGATCAAAATTAGGCACATCTACTAGATAATGATAACACATCACTTTTATCACTTATCCAAAAAGGATGGCAAGCACAAGCAAAAAATGGAGTCAATGCCAAACCCTCAACATGGATAAAGATGAATGTCAGCTAACAGTCCTCATAAATTTCACAAAATAGATATTGTTAGAGTTTTAGGTGACTCTATAACACCCCCAAGATCAAATGAAAGACCAAGAAAACTTCCACAAGAGATTGGCAAGACAATTGCATGAAGATGCAAGAATGCTATTATTGTTAATGGACTTGATTGACATCCAATGGATTGATTTAAAATGTACATAATAGGCCTCGATGATAAGGAAAAGATAAGCTATCACCCATACAAGGTGGAATCACATGTCCACCAAAGGTGGATCATCCTCCATTATGCAATGAAGTATGTGCGATGATGAGGATGATAATGTGATAAGTACACTAAAGTTGGAATGAGATAACAACTATGACCACCTAGCGTGGAATTCTCCTACACCATGTGTTTAATTGAGGTGCAAACTCCTAAGTGTCTCAATCACAAACTATTATGCAATGCATTATCCTAAGTAAGCTTAAGTAAGTGTAATTAGTGAATATTTAATTACACCCCCCCCCCCCCCCCAAGTGCAACTTAGGAGAATACACTTAAACTGACAATGCAAGATGGGTCTTATTTACTAGTGTTGGAATTATAGATGAAGTAATTGAGAGAGGCGGGGGGGGGGGGGTGTTAGTTACTACAAAAACAAATCCTGATCCCTTAGATGTCTTAAATAACTAATTAATGTTGTCACTCGGTAAAAACTTCACAAAAATGTTGTAACTCAGTAGATTAACTTGTTACTAATCTTTAAGCATTTATAATTATTAGCATACATGCAAAAGTAAATAACATGAACATAAGAGACACCATATTTAACGTGGAAACCCAATATGGGAAAAACCACCAAGTAACTGCTACCAATTTTCACTCTTCTAAAGTGAGCTCTATTAGGAGCTAACCCTGTTAAAGGTTAGAATACACACTGTTAGGTGTGACCTTGTTAGAGGATTTAATCACCATTAGATCCTCCTTGATCAAATATAGCTTTGCTGCTCCTCAATGATCTTTGATCATACTTCAAAATTTTCTCTCTCAATTATTAGTCCTCCTTCACATTCATATCACATCAAATCCATCACACACTTAGAATTTGCAACTTGACCTCTTATATATACCATTCAAATTATCAAGTCGGCTCATTCACAAGTTACATTTACCAATAAAACATACATTAGTTAGCTACAAATATTACATTAAACAAATAAACTTTATTTCATAAAACAATGAAATCCTTCATTGGCCGACCTTGCTCGGTAAGCACTACTTCCAAAAATAATTTCCTGAGTTAACCATGTCAACTCGGTTAACACTGCAAAATCTGCAAAATCCTTTGGCTACCGAGTGAACTCGGTAAGAATTGAATTTCCTTCCCTGACCATGAGAGCTTAGTAAGAACTATGTTTTGTACTATTTTCCTTTGATGACTGAGTAAGCTCAATAGCAACTAAATTTCCTTGCTTAACCTTGAAAGCTTGGTAACAACTGTTTGTACGAGGTAAAGCCTGAGAATGCTTTTTTAGACACTGTAAACCTTCTTTGCTAACCTTCTGAGCTCAGTAGACTCTATCTTTTGCCTTGCTGACCAACTGAGCTTGGTAGACTCTATTTGATAACTGATATGACATTTGTGTAACATCAAAGACAACACACAATTGAACAATTGTATCCAACAATCTCCCTCTTTGGCATTGATGGCAACACAACATGTCATAGTAGAATGAAATTTGAGAACTAGTCTTTTTTGACAGAATGCTTCTTATATTTCATTACAGTAATCTCCCTCTTTCATAGTAATCTCTCCCTCTTACATAAAATCTCTTTTTCTTGCAAATTTCAAAAAGATATGACAATAAACTCTCCCTCTTTGACAACACATGCCAAAGATAACACAACTTCAAAATGGATTTTACTGTACCTTAAGTACTGATTCATATGCATTGTCTTCATTACTTTGTTGCATCAATTGATAGATCTTCAATTCTGTTTATGTTGATGCATCACTAAAAATGTATTTTAGTGAGCTTCAGATAGGACAATGACCCCTAATTTACCTCTTAGATACAAGAATGCATCCTTAGGTAAAGACTTTATGAATATGTCAGCAATTTGTTCCTTTGTATGGACATATTCCAGTTTGGTCTCCTTATCTTGCACCAATTCTCTAACAAAGTGATACTTTATAGCAATACGTATGTTAATTGTACTTGTATTGTTATAAAACATAACAATAGGTTCTTTGATTTCTTGCTTCATACCTTCCAATAACTGTTTAAACCAAACAATGTTTGAACAATTTACTGCTGCTGCAACATATTTAGCCTTTGTTGTGGACTGGGATGTATAGTTTTTCTTTTTACTTGTCCAAGAAACCAACCTCTTTCCAACAAAGAAAGCTCCTCCACTTGTACTTTTTCTGTCATCAACGTTACCTGCCTAATCTGCATCAGTAAACACTTTTAAATCCATATTTCTTCCAAGTTTATACCATAATCCATAATCTTCAGTTCCTTTCAAATATCTCATGATTCTTTTGATTGCCGTCATGTGATTTTCTTTTGGTTTTGCTGAGAATCTTGCTACAATTCCTACTGCAAGAGCAATGTCTGGCCTTGTATGTACTACATACTGCAACTTTCCAATCATAGATCTATACAATGTTTGATCCACTTCCTTTGATTCATCATCCTTGGTAAGTTTCAATCCAGTACACATAGGAGTCCCAACTAGTTTGCAGTCTTACATACCAAATTTTTTTAGTTTCTCCTTGATGTATTTAGATCGAGTGATGTAGATGCCATTCTTACTCTGATGAATTTGAAGACCAACAAAGAATTTGATCTCACCAAACATTGATGTTTCAAATTCCTTGTTCATTTGTTCTAAAAATTCTTTGCAAAGATCATCATTTCCTGTAAACAAAGTATCATCTACAAATATTTATGCCAAAACAATCTTATTATTTAGTCCTTCCTTTATGTACAAGCTATTGTAATCATTAGTTCTTTGAAAACCAATCTGAATAAGATAGTTATGCAGTCTTTCATACCATGCTCTAGGGCCTTGTTTCAAACCATACAATGCTTTATGTAATTTGCAGACCATGTCCTTCTTGTCTGGATCAACAAAACCTTCAGGTTGTTCAATGTAAACCTCTTCATCCAGTATGCCATTGAGAAATGTTGACTTGACATCCATCTGATAAACTTTGAATCCCCTGTATGCAACATATGCAAGTAAGGTTCTGACACCTTCCAATCTTGCAACAGGAGCAAAAGTTTCTCCATAGTCTACACCTTCTTCTTGAGAGTATCCTTTGCATACCAGTCTAGCTTTGTTCCTTGACACCTTACCATCTTCATTTAACTTGTTTCTGAATACCCACTTAGTTCCAATCACATTTTTGCCTTTAGTCCTAGGTGCAAGAGTCCATTTTTTTTCTCTCTATCTGTTCTATCTCTTCATTCATAGCTTCAATCCAACTTTCATTTTCTAATGCATCTTTGACATTTCTAGGTTCAAAATTAGCAAGTAAACAATTGTCTTTTAACTTACTTCTTGTCATTGTTCCTTCAGATTTATCTCCAATGATTTGATATTGTGCATGATGCTTCTTGACATACTTGGCTAGCACAGGCTCCTTGCCTTTTGAATGACTTGCATTGTTATCCTTATGTGTTTCAACTTCTAGTTCTAATTGCTTGAGCTCAGTAGCTAATGATTGGTAGCTTCTATTTGCAACTTGATTTCTTGCAACTCGATAGGTATTGACTCAATTTGAACTTCCTACAACTCAATTACAGAAGACTCTAGAGTAGAAGATTTCTAATTGACAGGTGTACCTGGCACTGTATCAGGTTTAATGAAAATAAATCTCCTATAGTCTTTAGGTTCCCTTTTGCTTTCTTCTTCAATTCTTTCTGCAAACTCATCAACTTTTTCATGTGCACTTTCTATGACTTTGTGAGTAGACAAATTCAAACATCTATATGCTTTACTTTTGCAAGAATATCCCAAAAATATTCATTCATCACCCTTCACATCAAATTTACCTTTTTTAGATTCTTTAAAAATGTAACATTTGCTTCAAATACTTTTAGGTAACTTACATTGGGTTTGTAGCCATACCATAACTCATAGGGGGTTTTGAATGAGTCCTTCTTTAGCGGTACTTGGTTCAAGGTATGAACTGCAATGCTGATAGCTTCTTTCTAGTATTTGATAGCAATGCTCTTTTCAATCATTAAGGTTCTTGCATAGTCCATGATAGATCTATTCCTTCTTTTAGCTAATCCATTTTGTTTAGGAGTTCCAAGTGCTGAAACCTGTCTTTTGATTCCCCTTTCAATGCAAAAGTTATTGAATTCATGTGAAATGAATTCACCACCTTTGTATGACCTCAAGCATTTCAGTCTTTTTCTTGTTTCCTTTTCTACTTTGGCCAAATAGCATTTGAACTTCTCAAATACTTATGATTTCTCTCTTAGGTATATGACAGTCATTATTCTTGAGTAATCATCAACAAACAGAATGAAGAACTTTTCACTAGTATAACTTTTAATTCCAATAGGTCCACACAAATTAGTATACAAAATTTCTAAATTTTTTTCAGATTGATAGTTCTTGCTTTTAAAGCTAGTCTTTCCCATCTTTCCAATTTGACAATTCTTGCATAGACCAACCTCAGGTTTCTTTGTGTTAGGAATGCCTCTTACTTTCCTGAATTTACTTATTTTCACCAATTTATCAAAGTTCACATGATACAACCTCCTATGCCATAACCAACTTTCTTCAACTTGAGAAATAAAACATGAACATTCACCAAGTTCAAGATAAAACAAGTTACCTTTTGTTTGAGTGCTTGATCCAATCAGCTTTCCTTTGTCATCCAACAGTCTTGCTTTTCCATACATGAATTCCACTTTGAATCTATCATTGAGTAGTTGTGCCACACTCAACAGATTGTGTTTTAGTCCTTCTACCCAATATGCATTATTAGATATAAGTTCTTCGGTTAGAGAGATTCTTCCTTTTCCTTTTATGTAACAAGTTTCATTATTACGAAACCTCACATTGCCACCATCATAGTCTTCAAAATGTTCAAACTTAATTTTATCACCAGTCATGTGATGAGAAAAACCACTATCTATAATCCATGTATCATTTTTGCTCACATGCTCATCATTATCAGACTCATCCTTTATAGTAATGTAAACAATTTCATCTTCTTCTTCATCATCAAAATCATTAGAATCTTTAGCCATGAAACATGTTTTCTTACCTTTGTCCTTGAATGATTTGAAGTCTTTCTTGCCATTGCACTTGTGACATTTCTTTTCATCTTTGTTTTGCTTATTTGGGCACCTAGCAGTAATATGTCCAATTTCTTCACAAGAAAAATAGATTAGAGGAACCTTACCTTTGTATTTCCCTTTGCCTCTTGAAAATTTCCTTGCTAGTAGAGCTTCAAACACCTCAAGATCACTGTTTGAACTTTATTTTGATTCTTCATCACTATTTGACTAAGGATCCGTTATCTTCTTTCCCTTCTCCTTGAGTGAAAGCTTGGCTTCAAATGTAGATTCAATGTTCTTGGTAGCTAGAACATAATTATCATAATTGTCTAGCTCGAATGCAGTCAATCTTCCAACTATGGCCTCTAAATTTATCTTATGATTTGCTTCACATCTTCTTTCTTGAATTGTAGAAACTCTGATTGCATAAATGGGAAGTAGTGTTCTGAGAACTTTACTTCTAACTATTTCCTCCTTGACATCTCCTCTAGATGATTTGATTGCACTAACACTTGCTTTAACTCTTTCAACATATTTTGCTATGTTTTCATCCTCTCTCATCCTCATTTGATCAAATTGTCCTCTCAAACTTTCTACCTTGGCTCTTCTCACATTATCATCACCTCCATAAATCTCTTTTAGTTTGTTCCACATTTCAAAGGTAGTTTTGCAATCCTTGATGTCATCGAATTGTTCATAACTTAGAGCAAATGCAATATCTATCATCATGTTGTTGTGAGTCTTTTTTTCAGCAATATCATTGACAGATAATGTACCAATAAGTTCTACATATTTTTCATCAAGGTAATTCAGCCCTGAATCACCAATAGAAGCCAAATGAAGTCTCATTAGTCCCTGACATGTTGAGAAGTTGTCCTTGTCGAGTCTTGGAATTTTTCTCTTGTAAGACATCCTAGTCTTTAGCTTAGATCCTTGAAATCTTTGCCTGCAAGCACCAAAAGCTTTGATACCAATTGTTGGAATTATAGATGAAGTAACTATCCCTTAGATGTCTTAAATAACTAGTTACTGTTGTCACTCGGTAAACACTTCACAAAAATGCTATAACTAGGTAGATTAACTTGTTATTGATCTTTAAGCATTTATAATTATTAGCATGCATGCAAAAGTAAATAACATGAACACAAGAGACACCAGATTTAACATGGAAACCCAATATGGGAAAAACCACCAAGTAACTAGCTATCAATTTTCACTCTTCTGAAGTGATCCCTGCTAGGAGCCAACCTTGTTAAAGGTTACAATACACACTATTAGGTGTGACTCTGTTAGAAGATTTAATCACCCTGTTAGGACTAGCCTTGCTAGAGGTCTTTAGAATAATTCAACTAAACTGTCACCTTGTTAGAGGATTTTCAAAATGGCTATTAAACCAACTCTATTAAGAGATTTTGAAATCACTACTACAATGGTTAGAAAGTAACAATGAATTGACCTGAATATGATGCAACTAAATTTGCTAATTATAGATCTCTATTCTACACCATTAGATCCTCCTTGATCAAATATAGCTTTGTTGCTCCTCAATGATCTTTGATCATCCTTCAAAATTTGCTCTCACAATAATTAGTCCTCCTTCACATTCATATCACATCAAATCCATCGCACACTTAGAATTTGCAACTTGACCTGTTATATATACCATTTATATTATCAAGTTAGCTCATTCACAAGTTGCATTTACCAATAAACCATACATCAGTTAGCTACAAATATTACATTAAACAAATAAACTTTGTTTCACAAAATAATGAAATCCTTCATTGGCTGACCCTGCTCGGTAAGCGCTGCTTCCAAAAATAATTTCCCGAGTTAACCATCTCAACTCGGTTAACATTGCAAAATCTACAAATCCTTTGGGTACCGAGTGAACTCGGTAAGAATTGAATTTCCTTCACTAACCATGAGAGCTCGGTAAGAACTATTTTCTGCACTATTTTCCTTTGATGACCGAGTAAGCTCGGTAGCAACTGAATTTCCTTGCTTAACCTTGAAAGCTCGGTAATAATCGTCTGCACAAGGTAAAGCCTAAGAATGCTCGGTAGACACTGTAAACCTTTTTTGCTAACCTTTTGAGCTCGGTAGACTCTGTCTTTTGCCTTGCTGACCAACTGAGCTCGGTAGAATCTATCTAATAACTGATATGACATTTGTGTAACATCAAAGACAACACACAATTGAACAATTGTATCCAACAACTAGGCCATTTTAGGTACCCATGTACAATATGCAATGTAATACATGAAATGTAATCTCTCATAAAGTGGAGAAAGAGAGAAAACCTCATGGGAAAAACTCTCCCCCAAAAAGAGATATGAAAACAAGATGCATGGATGGATGGAGTACTCAAGACCCCTCAAAAATTGCATACATCATGTATATACAAAGAATGATCCACCATAGGAAGGAAATAAGGAGACATGATATCCCCTTATAATGAAGAAGCTCCAATGTAGATGAAGAGTACCTACAAGAAAAATATAATCCAAAGCCTACAAGAAGCATGTCTCTCCTTAGGAAGAGATAAATACATAAAATGATGAAGAAGCCACTCCATGTAAAAAGTGAGGAAGGAGGAAGAAGGTCTACATCTATGCATCTCTGAAGACTAAATAAGTGTCTCCAAGCTCAAAGATCCCTTCACACCATCAAGCTAACCTATGAGATGTGAAAAAATAAGAGAACATGAAGATTTGGGAAATCCAATCTCCAAAGAAGGTGAAGAAGTATCTCAAAGAGAAACCTCCTCAGATGTATTAACCAAATCTACATTATGAGACTCATCTGAAATAGCATTCAAAAATTCATCCCATTGCAAGATCTAAAGCATAAAGATCATCCTGTTGAATAGTAGAGCTCATGTCTAAAGAAGCAGGAGGTGGAGGAGTAGGAAGTTCAACACTTGTGTCAAGAACAAAATGATTTAAGTGTCCAATGTTCTCCTCACATGAATTATTCACCCTTGATAAAGGTTTAGGTACATCATGAATATCATCATCATTATCATCAAAATGTGCAAAAGAATACAAGCGTGATGTATGATCAACAACTCCCATAGCTATGACATCTCTAGTCTCGATGTCCCTAATATAGACATAATCAGGAGTGAACTCAACAATTTTACCTTGTGCCCCATGAGTAATTTGGTAAATAGAAAGGATATTAGTGGTCAAAGATGGTACACAAATAACATCATTAAATGTACCCTCTCCCATAGGAATAGGACCTTTCGAACAAACCTTCATGTATGTATTATTACCCATCAATATAGGTGGAGAAGTACAAGGCTCAATAGAAGAAAATATATCCATAGAAGATGCCATATGATGTGATGCACCTAAATCAAGAAGCCATTTACCTTGCTCAAGATGTGTGGAAGCAATGAGTGCTTGTCCTTTGCCTCTAGATGATGATGTATATGTAGAAGCTACCTGATGTGTAGAAGAAAGAGCAGACACTAAGGAGGGCAACTAGATATTGTTTTTTTGAAGAATATGAGTGAGCTCATCAATCTTCTTATGGAAACATTTATGCTCATCATGTCCTAACTTTTTGCAATAAGCACATTTATCTCTCTTTCTTCTAGATGTTTCCTCTCTTGAAGAGGACTTGGATTCAATATTATGTTGTGAAGGAGAGTCATCACCTTTGTCATGTTGCTTAGGATCCTTTTTTTGTTTGCTTCCCTTTCCTTTGGGAGCCTTTGGAGAGGAGGAATTTGCAACCAATGCTTTATACTTGGAAGGCTTCAATTGACCCACATGTGTTAACTTTGCTTGTTGCCTTGTGAGCTGAGCTATAAATTTTTCACGAGAAGACATTTTGTATGCACTACAAAAAATATCCATAGTAGCATAGAATGTGGAAACAAAGATTGAATATTCTAGACCTAGCTTGGAAAGAATAGATAATATTCTTTAGTAATGCCACAATTAGAAAGCTCCAATATAATAGAATTGGACTTAGAGAAAAAGTCTTGAATATTGTCAAAATCACACAAACTTAGACCTATAAGCTCATTCTTTAATTTGAATTTTCTTATTCTATTAGGTTTACCAAAGATCCCTTCCAATGTAGTCTAGGCATCATGAGGATGTGTGCAGGATGCAATATGATATAAAAAATCATGAGAGATGGTAGATCTAAGAGAGCCAAGTGCTTTATTTCTTCTATCAAACTCTTTCCTTCTTTCTGCAACACCTGTAGCTTGTTTTAGATCATGTCTAAGATTCATTCTAAGAAATCCAATACTCTCAACTAATTAGAATTTGTTTGTTTCCATTCATGATAGTTATATGGAGTGAGCAATGGAACTTTTGAAAAATCCATAATGAAATCAAATGATGACTGAAATCAATTGATAACTCCTTCAAATTATTGATTCAATTAAGAAAATTGAAATCCAAGTATTCACCAAGTACAAATTTAGCCAAAAAAGACCTATTTTTGAAAGTGGTATGCCCACTCCAAATCACTGAAGTCTGATTACATATCTAGAAAGTAGAGGAAAAATCATGCACTTTAAAAAAAAATTGTACCTAAAAATGTTATCGGATGTGCCCAAAGAGATCCTTGAGAGTTACAAAAAATGGGATTTGCAATTTTCAGAAAAATTCATAGACAGAGATCCAAAATCATCTACACCACTGTGTAGATTGTGAAATTTTACCCCAAAACAAAAATAATTGCTCAGAAAAAGTAGTCTGTATGAGGGAGATATCACTATTTGAAAATCACCTCTGAAATTATTTTTTCTGAATCGCCACTATTGCACTTTCAAAAATCAAATGACTGTAGATTTGGCCTCATATGTTTGATTTGGATGAAACGAAATTTGATCTAGGGGTTTTTGGACCTCCTCTATATGATGCCAACCTATGATTTGCACTAGCATACTATAGTTTTTGCCTGCAATAGAAGGTCACAAAATATGAATCACGAAATCTCCTCCAAATTGTGATGTCTAGATTGCCAAATGCTACACCAACAATGAGTCAAGCCAAGATTGCACTTCTTGAGAAGAGGTCTTCACACCATGAGAGCTTTGATTCCATGTTAAAGCTTTAGATAACTCTACAATACCCCTAGGATCAGATGAAAGACCAAGAAAACTTCCACAAGAGATTGACAAGACAATTGCATGAATATGCAAGAATGCTATTATTGCTAATGGACTTGATTGACATCCAATGGATTGATTTAAAATGTACATAATAGGCCTCGATGATAAGGAAAATATAAGCTACCACCCACACAAGGTGGAATCACATGTCTACCAAAGGTGGATCATCCTCCATTATGTAATGAAGTATGTGTGATGATGAGGATGATAATGTGATAAGTACACTAAAGGTGGAATGAGATAACAACTATGACCACCTAGAGTGGAATTCTCCTACACCATGTGTTTAATTGAGGTGAAAACTCTTAAGTTTCTCAATCAAAAACTACTATGCAATGCATTATCCTAAGTAAGCTTAAGTAAGTGTAATTAGTGAATATTTAATTACACCAACATGTATTCCTTTTTTACACAATCACTTAGCCAAAAAGAAGCATACACTAAAGTCAAGAGGACTAAGATGTAACCCTTTACAAACACTATAATAATAGAAACAACATCCTATGAAAAAAGAAGCATACACTGAAGTGAAGAGGATTAAGATGTAACCTTTTACAAACACTATAAATATAAAAACAACAACATCCTACGAAAATGTGAAGTGTGTCAAAACATGAATGCAATGGCACATCATTAAGCTTTCCTCTAGTTAAGACCATAAGTGTAGACACTTAAATGTGATCACATAAATTCGTAATCAAATTTAGTCATCTTCTAAAGTATATTTAATATTTAATTATTTTAGCGCTATCTCCTGATTAATTAATTTAGTTGATTAATTATAGCTCAATTTAATAATTTAATAGACAACCAATAGTCTAATTTATTAATAAAATCCCCCTTCCTCTATTAATTTTAAATTAATGCAAAACTCATTTAATTTAATCTCCAAAACCCCTCTCTATTTAATTAATTGAATCCCTCCACCAACAAACTAACCCTTCAACCCAACAATTACCCAAACTTAACTCGTGTACCAAATATTCCTATTTTAATTAAATAATTTATTTATTTAATTAAATCTCATGCATCAAATATTTATCTTTTAATTAAATAATTCATTTATTTAACTAAATCTCATGCACCAATAATTCTTCTTTTAGTTAAATAATTCATTTATTTAATTAATCCCATGCACATATTCCTCTTTTAATTAAATAATTCATTTATTTTAATTAAATCTCTCATGCACCAATAATTTCCCTTTTAATTAAATATGTAGTGCCTGCCCCTAGATCGCATTTCTGTTATCATTGACAAATTCCTTAGGCTGATTTTATGCATTGATTAGTTTTAGAGATACTAGATTTGTAATATTAAGATATTATTTCATGTTTTGGATTACATATATACTTGTTGATTTCATTTCACATGACGTTAATGATGTCTTAATGATTCCTAATTAGTAAATCTGGTTTCTTTGTAACAATGTTAACGTGATGTCTTTAATGATGATTATGTTGTGTTGATAGAGATGCATTATTATATGTACGCATTTGATATTAGACTTGTGATTTTTACGATACTTACCCCATATTTGCATGTGTATGGTGCGCGTGTTTATTTTATTTCTGTCTGACGTGTTTGATATGGTTAAGGGAGGGAGTCGTAGTCACCTGCTAGTCGGGATCTACACGATGAACCACTCCCCGCCATTGTCTGTTTAGTTTAGATATATTATATACATGTACATGCTCATCTTTTATGCAGGATGCAGGTATCGGGCATCGACTTCCCTGAATTGCCAGGATGAGCGTGCCCTATTACAAATACTCAAATGGTGAGAATGGGAAGATAATGATCAGGTCCAATCCTAGCCATAACCTAAAATACTTGTCCTGCAAGGAGGACTCGTAACAGACTGTCTACCCTTTTTAAACCCGTGAGTATTTTTGTGCGTATGTTGTTTTGTGAGTCTTTGATGAATTTCTATTAATTAAGTCTAATTAATAGATTAAATTAATAATTTAATTTAATGGAAAATTATAATGTTATTATGAATATTTAATTATATTTAATTAATTGAGAAATTAATTAAATATAAAGAATTAAATTGAAGATAAAAGTTTTAAGAGTAAATTTAGAACATGATAATATTTATTTAATTTAATAATAATATATTTAGAGTTCATTTTTAAATAAATACTAAATATTATTTTTATTTAAGTTAATAAATATTTATCAAGTTAAATGTTCAAAAATATATTAAAAGGAGAAAGATATTAAATTATGAATATGTTTTAAGTTCACATGAATAAGTTTAAAATATAGAAATTAATTTAAAAGATAAAAATATGTGAACTTGAATAAAGGTATTTTAATAAAGTACACATGAGATTAAAATTATAAATTAACTTTAAAAGCAAAGTCAAAGTGGAAAGTTAAATAAAGTAATTTAACAATTCACTTAAAGTGCATGAAGGATTAATAAAAGAATATCTTAATTAAAAAGAAAATTAATTGTGCATGAATGAATTAATTAAATAAGAGAGAATTAAATATTAGAGATAAAAGTTAAAGTTTAAATTTAGAACGTGATTATATTTATTTAATTTAATAATAATATATTTAGAGTGCATTTTTAAATAAATGCTAAATATTATTGTTATTTAAGTTAATAAATATTTTATCAATTAAGTTTCTAAAAATGAAATTAAAAGTGAAAAGATATTTAATTATCATAAAGATTATAGTTCGCATGATTTATGCATGAGTTGAAAATAAAAGATATTAATTGAAAAGATTAAACATGTGAAATTAATAAAGATATTTAATCGCATTAAGTGCGCATGAGATTTATAAGTTATAAATTGATTAAAATAGAAGTTGAGTGGAAATTAAATAAAGAGATTTAATAATCCATTTAACGTGCATGAAAATATGAAAGATAAGATAAATAAAGGTTGATTTTAGAGTTAACGAGATTGATCAAGAGACCTCTCGGGTAAACGCACAATTAGTGCCCCGATTGTAGGAAGAGAACTCCTTATCAAAATTTGAGGGTTCATTTTTCAAGGGGGAGTTTTTCATACATAGATTTGAGGACACACATAGGTTTGAAGAGAAAATCAGAGGGTTTGGAAAAAAAGGGAAGTTTTTCATAGCTTGAAGGGTTTCACTTGCAGTAGGAATCTTTATCTAGCTGCCATTGTTTAGCATCAGATCCAGGTAGGATCTCGTGGTTTAATTGTATAGTAGTTTTCACTTTTCAAATTTTTGTCTGCTCCGTGTCTTTTGCATGTGTTGTGTTTCGGGTATGCAATATTGTTCTTGTTTGAGAAATATCTATACATGGCTTAGATGGATACTTCGTTGAAATGATTTTTAAATGATTGCATAAGATTGAATAAGAAATCAAACAATACGAGAATCTATTAGATAATTGAAAGAGGGTTTGAGGTTTAAAAGTAAATTTAATTGAGAAATTTGAATGTTAGACAAACCTTTTTATCGGATGGTTTGGGAAGAATTTGAAATTTGAAATAGGACTTTGTGCATTATATATTTATATATATATGGTTAATAGAAACTCTTCTATTAGACCATAATTGCAAGATAGGTTATATATATATATATATAAAATTTATGGGAATGGTTTTTATTTATTTTACATATAAAAAAAATTAAAAAAAAAAGAAAAGTATAATTTAAAATTTAGTGGGGGGGAGGCAGGGCCACCACATCCCTACCTTCCACACCCTAGCCATAGCCTCTAGGGCTGAGCACGGCAGGTAGGACTGCTGCACGCGGCAAGCAAAACTGCTGCGCAGCAGCAGTACGTAGTACTACTGCCTGCGGCAATAGTCGTACCTGCGGCCGCAGAACAGCGCAGGCCGGCAGTCCTTAAAACACGTCCATTCTTATTTTATTTTATTTTGTTTTTATTTATTTATTATTAAAGTTTATTAATATTTATTAATATTTAATAATAAATTTTACTTAAACTTTGTTATTATTTATTAATGTATTTTTAATATGTTAATTTTATTAATATTTAATAATATTTTATTAACAAGTTTTTTTATAATGTAAATTATATGATTATTTAGTATTTGGTCTAATGAATGTTATTATGAATTTATTAACATTTATTATTTTTATAAATGAGTAAGATTATTTTAATTTTATATTATTAATTAGTTTAATTAAATGAAATTTAATTAAAATTAATTAATATAAGAGAGTACTTAGTGGAATTTAGAATTATTTTAATATTGGCTTTAATGAAATTGAAATAATTAATTTTATTGGAAGAACAATCATTATTATTTTAATAATTAATTGATATTGAATAAACAAATGGGTTATTGGATGGAATAAACTAAGAATCTTATAACTTGAAACGTATATTAAAACGTAAACTAAAACTTTACCTGTAACCCTATTGTGTCCTTTTAAATCAAATCCAATTTATGAAACTATACTGTTTTGCTTATACTGTCTATGCTTTGGGTTTTTGGTGTTGATTAGGTGTTGACCAGTCTAGGACGTACACCAGAGGTTTTGTGAGATTTTTGTTATACCATTTATGTGGCTAGATGTTATGATGTGTTTTATGATTCATATTGGAGATTATATTTATGAGGTTTATCTTGTGGAGAAATTATGTGCACTTGGATGGGAGAACCATCTTGTTATCAGGTTGTTTGTTAAGGAACCGAGTTTGATCTTTATGGGTGTTGTGGTATGGGACACAACTGTGTTTTTTATGTGCTTAGGAGAGGTTGTCTAGGTACGTGACTTGGGAGTGGCTTGCATAGGGGTTCGGGACCCAAAGTGGTCAGTACCACGGTAACCTAATGCAAGTTATGTAATAAGTGATAATCTAGTAAGTAAAATTTATGGGGGGAAAACACACTAAAAAGATAAGTTAGAGATATTTGATCTACCCATGCCTTGAGTGCTTGTATAGACTAAGGGTGGGAATGAGATGAGTACCTCGTCGTCTTGAGAGGGCTTTCTAGTTTCCATATGTGTGATGTTGAGGGTCCGGGGTTCAGAGTAACCAGTCCAGGGTAACTCAACGCTTGAGGGTCCGAGATCTATTAAGAGATTAGTCCAGGGTAACTCAAGTAGCCATGTGATGACACTCCCTAGTATGTAGCCTGAGTCTCCTCTGTAGATCTCTGTAGTTTTTGTGTATCTCTGGTGGTGTATCTATTGTTGGATGTGTCTATTGTGGTTATTTACTTTCATTGATGATGATTGGTGATTCATGGATGTTGTACTTTTGACATGTGGCTTTTGACTTGAGATGATTATCTTTCATTGACTTTATCTTATGATCTTGGTATTTGGTTTATACTTGATTTGTGTATGATGTTTGGTTATGTGGTGTCGGTATTGGATTGAGTGTTCTTACTTCTGGATTATTTTATCTTCTTGAGTAGCATGTGTTACCTTTGAGGTAGTTTTGGCTATTAGGGGTACCTTGCCTAGGAATGTTTTATGTTTGATAGCCGTTTGTGGATCGTTCATTATCTTCCCTGCACGGTGGGAGTGGAAGCCTGACTAGGTAACCACACGGTCAGGAGGTAGTGCCTTCTTACCATTTGGGTTCCCTTCACATTGCTAGCTGTTGGATGTTCGTTGCAGAAGATGTACCTTTATCATTCTTATTTCTTAGTTTGGAGACTTCTTTTCAGATGATGTATATATGTTATCATGTATTCTGATGTATTGTATCTATTCTCACATACCCTACGACATGTGCAGTGGATGTTATTAATTGGATGTACTTTCATTGTATTGTTTATACTTATGCGATTATGTATCTGTTATTCTTTTATGATCTTGAGAAATTGTACTTGGAACTTAAACTAATTAATTTAAAATTATTAAATGTGACTCAACGTAAAGGAACTCTTGAGGAATTGAAACTGTATCTATATTTGCATATGTGTGTTTGATGTGTATGTTCATATTGCTTCCGCATTAATGTTATCTTGATGTTGTTTAAACTTTAAAAAAAAAATAGTTCAGTAAACATTGTAACATGTTAGGAACATTTTCTCTGACAAATCCATCCACCTCCCACATCCTCCAATTAATTGATCCACCTTACCCACCTTAATTGAAACACATCACCTCCTTTTCCATATCTAAAATCCCTCTCCAGATCACTTGCATAAGCTAAGACATGATTTATTCCCTCTAACTCAAGCCCGAGTCCACACTTGTGCCACATCTCCCTCATTTGTCTCTAAATATGGAAGTCTATCTCCTCTACCTATAATAGTCAACTGAAGCCTATCTCACACCTCACTCAGTTAACTATCAATCAAGAATTTATATCTCCTCTTCATCCAATTGCCTATAAATTGAACTCCATTCACCTCACAAATCATCCACCTTCGGAGTAGAATTATTATACCATTTTGAGAGCTAATTACTTTCAAAGCACTATTTGGTGATATTCAATTATTTCAAGCATCCATCTATCAAATTCATCTATTGTTGAAGCTTGAACATTATATTTAAGCACACATCCATGATCACGACTATGTATACATATCAAGGAGGCTACGAAGACTTGCAAATTTGCATTCTTTGTTTGGGTTTCCTTATTGGTTTATCACATATGTTTGTTAATTGATTTAATTTATTAGATGTTTGGCTTTGGCTTCATATCTTTTGCATATGTATTCTAACACATACATTTTGGCACACCTGGTGAGACCCCTCAAATGGGTCATTCTGTTATCCAAATTTCATTTTTCCTTTGTTAAATGACTAAAGGATTATCTAACACTTTTGTATTTTTGTGATTTGTTTGCATAGTTTATTGAGTTTTGCAGGTCAAGGTTGATATCAAGAGCCTACAAAAAAAATCAGATTTTTGAATCAATTTTTGAAATTTATAATTTTTAATGATTTTCCAAAGAAAATTATATTAAGAGAAAATGAAAGAATTAGAGGCTTAAATGTTTTTTCGGAAGTTTCTTCCGATGTCGGCGGCCTACAGTAAAATATTCAAATTTTTTGAGCAATGTATGATTTTATATATATTTTGCATGGTTTTCATTAAAATAAAATTTTCAGAGCAAATAAAAGAATTAGGAGATGATTTTTTTTTGGATATTGATGTTCATGTCGCCATGCTATGGTAAACAATTCAAATTTGTTTGAGCAATTCATGATTCGTTATATGTTTTACATGTTTTTTCTTTAAAAAAATATTTTGGGTGCAAATAAAAGAACTAAGAGCTGATTTTTTTTTGGAGGTTTTTGTTGATGTCGCCATGCTACACTAAAAAAATCAGATTTGTTTGAGTAATTTTCAAAATTTTAATGTTTTTTGCATGATTTTCATTAAAAAAGTATTTTGGGAGCAAATAAAAGAATTGTAAGCTTTTTTTGGAGGTTTTTGCCAATGTTAGAAACCTACAGTAAAAAAAATAGAGTTTTAAGATCAATTTCTATCAATTAACAATATTTTTTTTAATGATTTTTATTAAAAAAAATCTTTTGGGAGCAAATAAAGCCATTGTTTGATGATTTTTTTTTACAGGTTGGAGATGATGTTAGGAGGTTGCAATAAAAAATTCAAATCTAAACAAAGCTTTCGAAGTTAAATTTTTTAATCTTAAAATTTATCTCACATTTCATTTTGGGACTAAAAAGAACAATGCATGCTCTCACATACACACAATCCTGAATGATTAAGAGAATGAACCAAACAATTATTTTTTCAATTTGGGTCTAAAATGAAGTCACATAATATTGAATGCATAAAGTTTCAAAAACGTTGAAAATTGCATGCTTCAATTTGGGCTTAAAAATGAATGCACAATTCTTGAATGACTCAAGTTAACATCCTCTTATTCCCTTCTCTTTCCAGCTTTCATGATTTGATTTATTAAGTTGACCCCTTCGAATGATTTATTAAGTTGAAGATTGACTTACTAAGTTGAGCACACACATTTTCAAGTTGGAAAAATGAATATTACATCTTAATAATGTGTGTCTTCTATCATAGATAACCAACTTAAAATCTTCAAATTGGAAAGAACAAACTTTTTGGTGTGTTTCTAGGAGTGTTTCTACTACAAAACTTATGTGGGCTCATTTAATTTCTTGCATTTTAGAATCCAATTAATTAAGCAACATGTGTATTGAAAGGTTGTTAGAAAGATCATCCAAAACAACCCTAGGAGCACTTCTAGAAAGGCCTATCCATTGGGAAGTGTCACCTCATTGAAGAATGACCTCACATCAGTAAATACCCTAACTGGTATAGAAATAAGTCACTAAAAAAATTCTCACTTTATATCCATGTAAGTTTTGGTGATGTATTTTTTATGGTAGTCTGAGGTAGGAAAACTTTCCTACAATTTCAACATGGTCAAAATAGACTCTCAAGTGGGTCATGCGCATAACAACCATTTAGGAGGATTCCATGGATCTAATTACGAATCAATTTAGTAGATCCCTTTAGCCATAATCAAAAAATCAATTTTTCCTTAGGGATAATGTATTTTTGAAGTGCTTGCATTGTGAGTCGACCTCATGAAAATATTTTTTGAACATATATAGTTCTTAGTCCTATTTTCCAAAATCCTTTCTTCAGAAAAGACTATGTACTTATCTCTCTCAAAGTTTCTATGTTCTTTGAAAGAATATTTGTTGACATATCTTATTTATTGTTTAGAAATCTATGGGTACCAATAGGTTTTTAGAAAGTTCATTCACAACAACCCTAGGACTATTTTGGTTCAAATTACAAAGTCATATCATTGCTTTATCTGTTTGAAAGATTACTTGTCCTATTTATTATTGCAATTATTTATTTGTGCATAGAGAAGTCAAATGCCCATTTCTGACCAACCATAGCCCAAGTTTACAAAGGTCAAGCTTAAACCATCCTTAGCATATAGAGAAAGAGAGTCAACATGCCAAAAGCTAGCACCCTCCAATCCTAGCCTTGCAAAGGAACTACAAATTGAGAAAGAAGGAGTCAAAACATCATTACAAACTGAGTGGGATAACAAAGTCAACAATTTGATCCTTACGAAAGGAGTAATCCACAAGCTTATTGACCATTCATCCATCAACCATCATGATTCCTTTTAGCCTCATCACGCATCTTGCAATTTATTATTGAGATCTTTATCATTAAGCATTGAAAGGTTGTTAGCTAGTCCATTCACAACAACCCTAGGATTTGTTCCAGAGAAAGCACTTATTCAACACACCTAAGGTATACTTACCACAGTAACTACCTAATCTGAAAGTTTTTATATTGAGAAAATCCAAAAAAGACAAGTACTCATGTTAAAAATATCCAAAACCAAGTTCAAAAAGGTTAAGCTCCAACCATCTTGGGTATACAAAGAAATAAAAGATGAACACAAAAAAGAAGCACCCAATCTAAGAATTTCTTGATTAGATCAAATTGAGAACGAGGGCATTGAAAGTGCATTAAAAGTAGAGTGAGAGTGCAAGATTGATAGACTAAGAGCCCACCCTAGAGTTAATTACACCATTATCAAGATCACCACTTACAACTATTATGATTAGGTCCAGCTTCTTCCTCACATACTTTTCACTTTTTTTACCCTAGAATCCTTTCTTAGAGCCATCATGTAGTTTATCCTCTTCAACATTGTTAGTTTCACCATCCCTTAGAAGTACATCTAGAATCCTTGCCTATTTACATCTTGATACAAATCCTCTATCACATCCTAACTTTGATATCATCATCCTAGAGGCCACATATCTTATATCTCACATCCAAATATCACTACAACTATCCCTTGGATAATGCACTTGTCTAAGGTAGTTTATCTTGTCATTTGTGTCCCTCATCACCTTGATCAAAAGGTTGGGCTCCACATTGATTATCTACCATCATCCTATAGCTCCCACACATATCACATTATATCCACCTTTGATACCAAGATAATCCTCACAATCATATAGGCATCATGCCCTTAGACTAATCCTCCACCATTAGACTATCTTCCAACATTGGTCATCACCTGTAGATCCTTAGAAGAATCTGTGCATTTTAGGAAGATCATAGACTTTGTCTTCTAGCTTGCATCCACTATCATATTATCTTTTTGTACCCCACATCTAGGTTACAATATCATTTCATGGCACCAACCACATGTCTTAGTAAAAGGAAGAAAAATGAAATTGCTCCATATCTTCTCAACACAAGAACTAGTGCATGTCTCAATCCTAAGTAAACAAAAAATATGCAAGGCCCAACATCTCAAGATCTATAACCCAACAAGAAAAACATCATGACTTCACAACACACAAATTCTACCATAGAGGCATTTATGGGTTTCCTTGGGACTACATCATTTATTAGTGCCATCATTGCAAAGCATAAATATACCATCAAGGTACATTTTCAAAGAGAAGACACTAGAGGTTTTGACTTTGGATGAAAGCCACCATCCAATAGTATCATAGATCTCACTCCATCATATTCCAGTGATGAGATGCTTGTGTACAAGGATTCTTATGTTGAAAGCTTGAGAAATCCTTCTCCATATATCCTCCAAATTCCAAACATTCCTCAAAATCATCCCATTACACCTCCATGCATACCCACCAATACTCCTTATCCTACTTTTAACAAGGGAAATCCATTTTTGCATTCATCCACGCCATCTTTCTATATTGCACCCATGTATCCACCACATAAATTTTTTATATATCCATCTTCCTCCATAATCATATCCCAATCTCCACATTTCCATAGAAATGCTACTAGCTATATCCCTAGTCCAAACCCACTACCTTCATATCCTCCAACCCATTTTTCAAATCCTCAACTCAATCCTAGTTATGCAATGCATCAACCCAACTTGCCTACTCTTTCAAATCCGAGGCAACAGTTAGTGCCATTAGGATGGCCATTAGTTCTTGTGCATGCAGAGCAAGGAGGAGCAACATTGTGTGTGGAGATCTCATCCTTCTTTGATGCTAGAGATGATACATCTAGTGTGCGGTGGGGATTTGAGCTATTATTGCCATCCGAGAAACTTTGATATCTATATCCTTTTATTGGGGGGGAGGGGGAGAGTGCCCCTATCTATATACCATCCACTCTATCCTTCATAGCTCGTCCACTTCATATTTGTCTACCTATTCCATTCCATCCTATGTCACTACAAATCCCATTTCAAAAACAATCAACACCCCTCAATCCACTTCATATTCCATACCCCAATCTATCACACCTCCTCCACTAGAAAGAAAACTACCCATCATCAATAACCTAGTAATGCCTCCTCTCAGAGGTGGCCAAACCATTCCACCACTACAACATCAATAAATGGGTGCAAACCCTTATGTGCACTATCTAACCATGCCATCTCATACATCCATTTCTAAACCTCCACTCATTCAACCAAGCCTACAAAATGCCGCCCCACCTTTATATAACTTTCCACCATCTACTTCTTCCAATCCTCCACCTCGAAATCTAACACCCCAGTCTTTGTTGGTGTTTTAAAACTACAGATCTAAAACAACTCTAGAATACAACATAAAGGTAGATACCTAAGGGTTAGCTATTTACCATCTTTAGTAAAACCTATTTTGGATTTGGACCAACTTGACAAAGCACATGGGCTTCCTACACTTTAGGCTCTACAGGCCAAGGTGAGTATACCTAGGGATTATATCATTTACTGATTCTCTTTACCCATTATTCATCCCTTATAATAAAAATAGTCTTTAAATCTTCTTGAAATTGAAATTAATTAGTTCTTGTGCATGCAGAGCAAGGAAGACCAACATTGTGTATGGAGGTCTCATCCTTCTCTGATGTTGGAGATGTTACATTTGGTATGCGATGGGGATCTGAGTTGTTGTTTCCATCCAGGAGACTTTTATATTTGTATCCTTTTATTGGGGGGAGAGAGTGCCCCTATATATATACCATCCACTCTATTGTTCATAGCTCATCCACCTCATATTAGTCTACCATATTCCATTCCATCATATGTCACTGCAAATCCCATTCCAAAAATAACCCACACCCCTCAATCCACTTCATATTCCATATCCCAATCTATCACACCTGCTCCACTAGAAAGAAAACTACCCATCACCAATAACCTAGTAATGCCTCCTCTCAGAGGTGGCCAAACCATTCGACCACCACAACATCAACAAATGGGGAAAAACCCTTATGTGCACTATCTAACCACACCATCTCATATGTCCATATCTAAACCTCCACTCATTCAACCAAACCGACAAAATGTCACCCCACCTTTATATAGCTTTCCACCATCCACTTTTGCCAATCTTCCACCTCAAAAGCTAACACCCAAGTCTTTTTTGGTGTTTTAAAACTATAGATCTAAAACAACACTAGAATACAAAATAAAGGTAGATACCGAAGGGTTAGCTATTTCCCATCTTCAACAAAACCTATTTTGGATCTAGACTAACTTGACAAACCACATGGGCTTCCTGCACTTTAGGCTCTGTAGACTAAGGTGGGTATACCTAGGGATTATATCATTTATTGATTCTCTTTAACCATTATTCACCCCTTACAAAAAAAAGTAGTCTTTAAATCTTCTTGAAATTGAAATTAACTACTAATTTACAGAAGCCAACTATAAACTCAAAAGCTATTACAATAAGTGAATGACCAACATGTAATTCATTCTCACAGACTTTAGATAATTGATTTGATTTAAATGTGAATTATGCAACTAAACAATTGCCTCAATTTGTATCTCAATTGATGACTAGTGCCTTATCCATTGTTTACATAGAGTCATATCAATAAATTTTGATCTATTCAATTGACATGCAATTAAATATATCAAATTTTAACCCTAAATCTCATTCTTATGATATCCCTCACATATACTTAGAAACCCTATCAATTCATAGAAGTATATACTTAATTGCTTGAATTAAAAGTAATAATGAATTGATATACACGTTGAAAAAAATTATTCAATTGTATGTTGTCTTTGATGTTTCACACAATGTCAAGCCTTTACTGAGCAATCAGTAATAGTCAAGCTCACTCGAGCATAGAAGGTAGTTTCCTGTGTATGTTGAGCGTTTAGTTATAACCAAGTTCAGAGACATTATTGACTGAGATGAGTTGGTTAATGAAGCGAAGTCAGTATTGACCGAGTTGGGTCAGTTAACATTAGAAATCCTATTCTAATTTAGTTGGGTCGGTTAACGAAGGGATTCTTTGTGTTGACTGAGTACTCAATTTTATTTTAGCTAACTATCAACATATTAAGTTTGATAAATTTATTGGTTAATATAAGCCAACTTAAGGGATGAAAATTATTTGAATAAAAGAGTATTCAAGTCAACTTGACAAGGTGAATCATATATACAAAAGGTCAAGTTGAGGATTGAAATGTGGAATTGAAGAAGATGAATTAAGGAAGCCAATTCAAAGGATATTTGTAAAGGGCAGAGAATTTGATTTGACATACTTGCAAAGAACATTCTGATCAAGGAGGATCAAGTAATCAAGCTAGGACTGAGATCTAAATCAACAATGTCAATTGCATCAACAATTAGCTCAAGTCATTATTACTCTCTAATAATCGTAGTAGTGAATCAAATCTCGTAATAGTTATTCAACAAATCCTCTAATAAGGTGGAATTTCCAGATTGAAGTGTTTGAAGACCTCTAACAAGGCCATTCCTAATAGGGTAAATTAAATTCTCTAACAGGGTCACACCTAGAAGTGTGTTTTGTAATCTTTAACAGGGTTGGCTCCTAATAGGGCTCACTTCAAAAGAGTGAAAAATAATAACTAGTTGCAATTGGTGGTTTTCCCAAATTGGGTTTCCATGTTAAATCTTGGTGTCACTTGCGTTCATGTTATTTCCTTTATGTTTCTGCAACTAAATTTTGATTAAGTAAAAATAGGTTTTGAAAGGACTTGAAACCTTTTACAAATAACCAAGAAGAGAAATGGTAAAAGCCCAGGAGAAACTGTGCATCAACACCAAAAAACTAAACAATCTAGAGTAGACACCCATAAAACATCAATCAAAAGAAAAAATATAGCAAAGAGACAACAACAAGATAACTATAAAGTCTTCAATAGGTCAGCTTCTTGATTGGTTAAAATACTCATGTTCATAGCAAAGGCCCCCAACGCATCGATCTCTTTATCATCCATAACCTCTATCTTCTTCAAGTTTTCCCCTTGTGTGTTTGCTATGAGCTTGATCATCCTTCATCTCCTTTGTACCCTAATTTCTCCCCTGCTCCAGCTTATCCAACAAATTCTTGATATTCTCCACAACAATTTTCAATATGGAACAACTCTGATCAACAAGTTTTTTCAAAACATTCTCAGTGCCCTCAACTCTATTATCCAAAATGACTAGGTTCTTCTACATGTCCTTTACCACTTTATCAATAGCTCTATTTTTAGCTTCAAGAGGTGGGACTCTCTTCATCAAATTCTAAGCTTATTCAACATTCCCAACCACATTCGAGGCCTATTCAAATGTTGGCCTAAAGTCTTCTCACCTCTGTTTGTTTTGTTGAGATGCTCAAACTCCCTTCTTAAATCCTGCATTTTCTCCTTCATAATGTTAATGTTTCTATAACTAAGTTAATAAAGGCTAATCACATTAATATCTTAAGATCTAATTATCTATGCTAACTGAGTGACAATAATATATTCAATGTTAACCAAGTTACAACAGAATATTCAATGTTAATCGAGTTACGACAAGATTTGGTTTTATATTGTGTTGACATCTTAAAAGGGACTTTGAATTTGAATTTGTAGTAACTGATCACCCCTCCCCTCTCAATTACTCCTTTCCATTTCCAACAATTGGTATAAGAGCGTATGGTGCTTGTAGATAAGGTTTCAAGGACCTAAGCTAAAGATCAAGATGTCTTACAAAAGGGGAATTCATAGGTTAAATAGAGATAACTTCCAAGCATGGCAAGAACTCATGAAGTTGTATTTGTGATGTAGTGAAAGGTAGAAGAATCCCCAAAGGAGATGTCCTAGCCCCTAGCAAATAACCACACAATGGAGACAAAACAACAATGCAAGATCAAATACCAAATCACAACTCTTTATTCATTAAATAATTGATTACATGCAATGTGTCGAGTTGTAAGGTCTTCCCAGTTATAGCCAAATACAAAGCAAGTAATAGTTTTATAAGATCCTTCGAGATCCCATCCAAACCCTAGCTAGTCCAGATCCATATACTGGTAGAAAGTGCCAAGGAAGATCTAAACTTGTACTCATAAGCCCACCAAGCAATCTCCTTGTTTCCCAAGCCTTAGCTACTAGCTCTTCTCAAAATTCGCTCCTCTACCACATTGTCTTCTCCAAGATGGACGAATAATCACAATCCTACTATAAACTACTTAACATTCAATGCTCTGTCCACAAACTCAGGAAAAACCTGTTCTTTAGATACTCTCTAAACTCACTCCTCCTCCTCCTCTAAATCCCTAAATAATCCACAAGACCCCTTACTTATACCAAACTAAGCCACAAATCGGCCTAGTAATCTATAAATTAAATATCCCTTACATTAAATACATGTAGATCCATAAGTTGACCTCCTACAAAAATTAAATACCAAGTGCCTTAAAAGGCTTATGACACTTATTAAAACATCAAAAAAAAAAATTAACCAAGACCCAAATAGATCCACACAACTCCACTAAAATTCCTCCAACATGCAGGATGGCCAACTACCCCAACATGCTCCTACATCAGACTCCCTATGTGTGAAAATAAAAGTGTGCCCCACACTTTGATGTCCAATGAAAAACTACACAATTATCTTCATCTTCACCAAAGGTTTCCACTCCAATAGGGACAAGAAAACCAACATGCAAATCATCCACATCTACATCACTTAGTCAAACACTAGGATATCAACCATCCAATCAACATGCTGAGTCCTAAGAACAAACTAAACACAGTGCTTCATCAACAAAATCTTATCCACATCATCAACTAATGAATCCACACCAACAAAAACAAACTCCATATCAACAATAATATGTAATTCCTTAGCAACATATGCCAAACTCTCAACACCAACCATCCTATTACTTAGAACAAGATGCTTTGCAATACATAACTCATCACCAACAACAAATAGATCATCCATGACCAATTTCTCTACAATCTCCATGTTAGACTCAACCAATTGATCATGAAACCGATCTCCATCCCAATATCAACAAGATTAGGAATATCCTCAGCAACAACCTCTAGTTGCTCTACAGGTTATCTATCAGGCTCTATAAACTGTTCAACCAAACCAAACTCTTCCACCTCGACCTTTCAATCCCATATTCTCTCTCAAACAAGTCTTCTAATTTGCTCGACAACTCTCTTTCAGATTGATAGACTCCAACTCCAATAACATACAACTTCATTCTTCTATTTCTCAACTCTTTTAAAAAAAGTAGCATCCACAACAGTGTCCACTCAAGCTATTTTCTCATTAATCCTCCTATCCACTATATCATGGAGATTCATAATCATCCTAGGGTCCAATCCTCTCAGAGCCATCTTCCAAGATCTTTGCAAACCCTCTACAACAAATCACCAACAAATCAATCTTTTCGAACAAGATCAACCTTCCATCTTCGTAACCATAGATCCATCTGCATGTGCTCCCAAGGTCCTTATGCAAACTGCCTTAACTTTGGTGCTTAGCCTATACACTTAGGAACAATCTTTACTCTAATACCATTTGATGTAGTGCAAGAGAGAAGAATCCCCAAAGGAGATGTCTTAGCCCCCAAAAAATAACCACACAACAAAAACAAAACAACATGTAGTGCCTGCCCCTAGTTTACATTTTGTTGTCATTGCCGAACTCTTTTAGGCCAGTTTTATGCTTGATTACTAGTAGTATTGTTTTGAGATTATCAGATATTGTTCTACATTCAGTTGATTATATGATGAGATTACTTGGTACTCTATATTTTATGTAGGCATGATGATTGTTACAATGTTTTCAGTTATTGATGATGATTAGTTAGATGGTTTATTATCATATGTATTTTCTTATGGATACTTATCCCATACTGCATGTGTATGGTGTGTGTGTTTGTTTTCTTTATGTATGGTATTTCTGATGTGGTTAAAGAAGGGATTCGTAGTCACCTGCTAGTCGGGATCTACACGATGCACCACTTCCTGCCATTGCCTATTTAGCTTAGAATATTGTGTCTGTACATGCGTGTATTTTATGCAAGTTGTAGGTATTGGGTATCGACTTCCTTGAATTGCCAAGATGAGCGTACCCTATCGCATTATCTCAATGGTAAGAGAGGGGAGATAAATTCTTAAGTTCAAATCCCAAACCTTTAAGTCATTTGTCCTAGATAATTAGGACATGTATTCAAGTTGAATACCCTTTGAATGCATCAAATGACATTAATTCATGATTATAACCCTTTAGTTTAATTTTGTATGTGGCTTTCTATGATGGGTTTTCGTATTTTGTTTTATGAGTCTTTGGTGAATTTTCTATTAAGTCTAATTAAAAGATTAAATTAATGATTTAATTTAATGGAAAATTATTATGATATTTTAATATTTAATTATATTTAATTAATTAAGAAATTAATTAAATAAAAAGAATTAAATTTAAAGATGAAAGTTGTAAGTATAATTTTAGAACATGATAATATTTATTTTATTTAATAATAATATATTTAGAGTTCATTTTTAAATAAATGCTAAATAATATTATTATTCAAGTTAATAAATAGTTTATCAAATTAAGAAGTGAAAAAAGAAATTAATTTATTAGAAGTCTTAAGTTCACGTGATGCGTGCATGAGATTAAAATATAAGAAATTAATTAAAAGATAAAACAAGTGAATTTAATAAAGATATTTTAATTGCATAAAGTGGACATGAGATTGAAAATTAATAAATTAATTTAAAAAGAAGTCAAGTGAAAATTAAATAAAGTTACTTAATAATTCAATTTAATGTGCATGAAAAAGATAAAGAAAAGTTAACAGGAGTTGAAGTCTGGTGAGCACGGAGTTCTCCCGGGTGAACACACAATTAGTGCCCTGATTTAAGGAGAGAACTCTTTATTACAATTGGAGGGTTCATTTTTGGGGGATGGGAATTTCGAGAGTGAATTTTCAAAGAGGAATGAATTTTCAAAAAAGAGAAGCTTCTGTGAGGAGGGATTTCTCTTCAATCTTCTTGGGTATAGCAATTAGCATCAGTGTCTAGGTAGACGCTTGTGATTATTTGCACAATTTGGTTATGCAATTTCCTTTCCTGCCTTCTTTGTGCCTGTGGATTGTGAATTGAAATATCTCTATGATGAATCCTTGAACATTTTAATGTTCTAAATTACTGAATGCCTGTCAATATCTTTTACATATGTGGAGATTAGAAAAGTAATTAAAAACCTCATTTTGTAGATTAAAGAATTTAGTATTTTTATTCAAGAAGGGTTTGAAATAAAAAAGAAAATTTTAAATTAGGAATTTGAATGGTTAAACGTATTTTTCCTATCAGACTAAAACTGTAAATATTATTAATATATATATATATATATATATATATGTTTATGGGGGTCTTGTTTATATTAAAAAAAATTGAAGTGGGAGGTGGGGGCCACCACCTCCCCCACCCCCCTTGGCCAAGTGGCCTGCGGCTTGATAGACCACAGCTTGCTAAGCAGTCCACGACTGCCAAGGGCAGACTACGACTCCCTTAGTGTAGACCACAACTGCCTTCCGCAGTCCACGATTTATATATATGCGATATGTATGTTTTATAATTTGTTAAAATTTTTAAATATTATTTTAATTAAGATTAATTTTTTATAAATTTGTTTTGTTATTATTAATTAATTTATTAATAAAATTTTAATTTTATTTAAACTTAGTTAATTTTTAATTGATGAATTTTATTAATAAACTTTATTAAAATTTCATATTTTTTAAAAATAATTAATAAGCATTTTCACTGATATTATTTAATAAATAAATAATTAAATAATATTAAAATGGTTCTTTTTAAGATATGTAAGTATTAATTAATTTAGTTAAAATTTTATTTAACTAAGATTAATTAATAAAGGAAGATGTTCAATTAAGTATTAAATTTATTTAAATTATCGATAATATTTACCTTAATAAATTGTAAATTATTTTATTGGAAATCGATACGTATAATTTAATAATTTGAATAAATTTTTACTCTTTGGTTATTTTGGGGAAATTTACTTAAATCAAATAGGGGTAATTGCGCAAAATATTCAAAATAAGAATGGGTTAATTGAAAGGGGTGAACTATGAATCTTATTTACTTGAAACATACGTTAATTGGAAACTGGAACCTTATATTTAACTCAACTATATGCTTTCAAATCAAATCTAGACTGTGAGATTGTCTTGCTTTTTGTGTGATGCCTATGTTTTGGAATGGGAGTTGATTAGATGTTGACCAATTTAGGGTGCCCACCAGAGGCTCAGGGGTTATGTGTTTGTAATGTCATGCTAATATTTGATCTCGATCTTTTAACCCAACCACGGTAATGTGATGGCATGCCCTATGATATGTTTGTATTCACTATTCGTTATTGCTTTCCAGTGATCTTGTGGGACACTGAGGTGAATGTATGACTTACTTGACTTAACCATTTTTGAGTCCTTGATCAGTTATACTTGGGTTACTTTCTAGTCACCTTGATGGGACTGAAGTGTTTGCTTTGATCTTGGTGATGTCATGTTCTGACATGTTTGACTTAACCATGTTGAGTCGTTGGTCAATATTATTGGGATACTTTCTAGGTGCTCATTGAGAACCAATGAGTATTGTGATTTATCTTGGGATGCTTTCCAGTTGTTCATAGAGAACTGATGTGATTATTGTGAATTATCTTTTGATGCTTTCTAGTCGCTTGTATAGGGCTGAGGTGATTTTTATATGATTATTGATTTGTGCTTGTATGAGCCTAGGGTAGGTAATCTATATGTACTGTTGGGAAGTGGCTTGCAATGGGGGCCGGGGCCCTAAGTGGTTACCAGGGAAACTCATTGTAAGTTGTTTAATAAGTGAAAACATTACACTAAATGAGAGTAAAATGAATGTAATAAGAGTCTTTGTATGTTCTCACCCATGGCTTGAGTGCTAGTACAAACTAGGATGAGAGTAGAGAGAATGCTTGGTTGGGACCTTGCATTCCGTAGTATGCCTTGTTAGTACAAGAGGATACTAGTAGCCATATAGGGATCACTAGGGACCCTGGGGTCCTAAGAGATTGCCAGGATAACTCCACTTTGATTCGTGTGATGACACTTGCCTGCTTACATAGTAGGTTTCCTATGTGTCTTGTGTGCCTTTGGGAATTAGATGTCGATCTATTTTAGAACCTTTGAGTTAGATTGCTTTTAGGATTTCCTGGACTTAGAGAGTATTTTGATATTTGGTTTGATATCTTATTTGGGACTTGAGACTATCTCCTCAACATGGTAGGAGTGGGCCATTTAGGTTGCACGTGGTTGGGTGGTAGTGTTTTTTCACTCTTACCATTGAGATCCATCCGTAGTCACCGTGATTGGAGCTTCCTTGTTTGCATTTACTTTTCATTCTTTCTATGTATCATTATGATGATTGGTTATATTTCATGATGGACATTATATCTTTTATAATGGATGGATGTATCATGTATGGTGGATGGTTTCATTTATTTTATTGTACTTTGTATCATGGATCTGAGGAGGATGATGTATTTCTATTTCTACATATGTATATCCTTTTAGCCTTTCATACCCTGTGACATGTACAGTGGATGATTGAGCATTTCAAATTTCATTTTCCAAGAGGCATTCATAACAAATGTGTATTATTTAAATGGACACTAGATTTTATAATTATTCTTTCATATGGATGTGGTATTTGATGGACTTAGTATTAATCAAAATTAAATGTATTCTAATGTTATTCATCCTTAAGGAATGTAACCTATTATGTATTCTTATAGATGATTGCATGTTTTTGCTTCCACTACTATGTTTTTGATGTGTATGTTATTCTTCTTGTTAAAAAAAAAAAATCGTTGGTAGACTTAGTAAAAATTTAGGTTATTTCTTTTGGATCCCTTGGCAGGGCGTTACACAACAATGCAAGATCTGATACCAAATCAAAAATATTTATTCATAAAATAACTGATTACATGCAATGTGTTAGGCTGTAAGACCTTCTTAGTTATGACCAAATACAAAGCAAGTAATAGTTCTACAAGCTCCCTCAAGATCCTATCCAAACCCTAGCTAGTCTAGATCCATACTCTGGTAGAAACCTCCAAGGAAGATCTAAACTTGTGCTCGCAAGCCCACAAAGCAATTTCCTTGTTTCCTAAGCCTCAACTACTAGCTCTTCTCAAAATTTTCTCCTCTACCACATCATCTTCTCCAAGATGGATGAATAATCACAATCTTGTTGTAAACTACCTCACATTCGGTACCCTATTCATAGACTCAGGAGAATATTTCTCTTCAGCTACTCTCAAGACTCACTCCTCCTCCCCTAAATGAATGCCTAAAGACTCCATAAGACCCCTTACTTATACCCAACTAAGCCACAAGTTGGCCTAGTAAGCTACAAATTAAATAAACCTTACATTAAATACATGTAGAGCCACAAGTTAGCCTCCTACAAAAATTAAATACCAAATGCCTTAAAAGGCTTACAACACTTATTAAATACATGAAAATAATAATTAACCAAGATCCAAATAGGCCCACACAATGTTAGGATTAACCTCAGACAGAAATAATAATTACATGCAAATATAAACAATATCAAAAACTAATAAATCTCATAGAAAAGAACAAAAGACACTAAGATTTAACATAGTTCACCCAAACCCTGGGCTATGTCCTATGTCCACCAAACAACAAGTCCAATATTATTGTGATCTAGTGATTACAACCCGATTACAATCTGTAATCCCTTATAGCTCAATATCGCCACAAGAAACAATTTTCGCATCACACATAATGAAAAAACCCATAACCTTAAGCTCTTTTATACAAGTATTTTTACTGCTTTAGGGTTATAATTAATTATTACATGTCAGCCCAAAATCCTGATAAAATTATGAAGTATGTATAGTAATTCCCTAATCAGTCACCACAAACTAATAATCTCCCAGTTCAGAATTGATCAGGTTCCACACTAAACAATGATCTCCCACTTGGAGAATGATCTTGTAGCTATGTCGCTACTCCATGAGACTCCCACTAAATCAAAGCACACTGGACTCTGTTGTTCTTTTATTCTATTTAGTCTAGAAGACCAATTGAAGTTGAAGAGGAGTTCAACTTCTCCCTTGTCACTAGCTTTGTAAACATATCCACTGGATTGTCATCTATATGTATCTTGTCTAGCTTTAATTGTCCATCATCCAAAACTAACTGAATGAAATGGTACCACAAATGAATGTATTTTATCTTTTAATGTAGAGCAAAATTCTTCATAAGATGAATGACTCTAACTACCATAAACAAATAATTATTTCTCTAAGGGTATCCTAATTCTTCCAGGAAGAACTGAAGCCATATCATCTCCTTGGATGCCTATGTAGTAGCAACATACTCTGCCTTTGTAGTGGATAAAGCATTAACCTTCTAGACACAAGAAACCCAACTCACAACTGCCCCATTAACAGTAAATACATAACCTATAGTACTCCACCTGGTATCAATATTCTCTACGAAATTTGAGTCAATATGTCCCTGTATATCAATATTAGAGATCCCAAAGTGTAAACACTTACTGGATATACCTCTCAAATATATGAGAATCTATTTTACTGCATTCCAATGCTCAATTCTTGGATGACTCATATACCTGCTAACAACTCCAACTACATGTGCAATATCTGGCCTCGTACATACCATAGCATACATCAAGTTTCCTATAGTTGAAGCATAAGGTACCTTAAACATCTTATCCTCCTCTTCTTATGTCTTGGGACGCATCTCCTGAGTCAACTTCAAATGACCAGGTAAAGGTGTGCTAACAACTTTAGCATTCTCCATAGAGAAATGTTGCAACACCTTTGTAATATAATCAGCCTAAGATAATGTCAATTTCCTATTCTTCCTATCTCTCTAAATCTTCATACTAAGGATTTGTTTTGCTGCCCCCAAATCCTTCATAGAAAATGAATGTGCTAAATATTCTTTTAACCCCTTAATGTGATTCATGATAGACCTAGCTACAAGCATATCATCAACATATAAACATAAAACAATGCAACTATGATCATCCAACCTCTTAAAGTAAACACAATTATTTGAATGAAAATTACTATATCCAATCTTATGAATAAAACTATCAAATTTTAAATACTATTGCCAAGGTGCTTGCTCCGAACCATATAAAATTTTCTTCAATCTGCACACTAAGTTCTCCTTACCTTTGACCTCAAATCCTTGTGGCTGTGCCATATATATCTCTTCATCCAAATCACCATGAAGAAAGGTTGTTTTAACATCAAGCTTCTCCAAATGCAAATCTTTAGTAGCCATAATATTTAAAGCAATGCAGATAGAAGTCATTTAAACAATAGAAGAAAATATCTCATCAAAATCAATGCCCTTTTCTGTGCAAATCCTTTTACAACTAACTTGGCTTTAAACCTTTCTTACCTCCATCCTCTTCTTTCAACATGTAAACCTATTTATTCTATAAAGCCCTTTTACTTGCAGGCAACTTGCATACATCCCATGTCTCATTTTTTAGCTAAGAATCCATTTCTTCTTTCATTGCAGACTCCCACTAAATCTTTGTATCCACTTGCACAACTTCATCATAACATTCATGTTCACCAGCATTAGTAAGTGAAATAGAATACAAAGAAGGAGAAAATATTTTTGGAGGTCTACTTGGCCTTGTTGACTCTCTAACATTCACTAGGGTGTGTGGTATTTCTTGTTGCAGTTGTTGCACATCATGGGGAACTGTTGGAACACCATCTTTTCGAGTATCATCCAACACTGCAAGATCTTTGTACAACACTTTCTCATTAAATATGACATCCCTACTTCTTACAATTTTATGATTTTCAAAAATCCCAAAGCCTATAACCAAATTCATCAATGCCATATCCAACAAATACACATTTCTTTGACTTACTTCCATCTTGGTCCTATTTTTAGAATCTATGTAAGAAAATGCTTCACAATTGAAAGTTTTAAGAAAAGAATAATTCACCTTCTTACCAATTCATGCTTCCTTTGGAATACCATAGCTCAAAGGAGTAGAGAGACCTCTATTAATCAAATATATAACAATATTGATAGGCTCCACCTACATGTTTAAGGGTAACCTCATGCTCCTTGCATGCTCCATTATAGTCATGTTCATGCATTCAACCACTCCATTTTTCTATGGAGTCCTTGGAATAGTTTTCTATCTAAGAATACCATTAGTGGCACAATAATCTTCAAATTCATGACTGCAATACTCACCATCATTATCAAATCTAAGACATTTTAATATCTTTCTAGTCTCATTTTCAACCAAGCATGTCCATTTCTGAAAAGTTTGAAATACATCATATTTTTGTTTAAGAAAATAAACCCATATTTTTCTAGTTGCATCGTCAATAAATGTAACATAATAATGAGAGCCACCAAGGGAAGATACCTGATATGATCCCCATACATTTTTATGCACAAGCTCTAATCTCTCACTTTTCTTTTCCTTCCCACTCTTTACAAAACTCACTCTCTTTTGTTTTTCATACACATAACTTTTATAGAAATCCATATTAATACATTTTAGACCTAGTAAAACTTGCTTTGAATGAAGTACTTTTATACCTTTCTCACTCATGTGTCCAAGTCTATTGTACCATAGTGTTGTATTAGAATCTACAACAATTATTTGTTCTTGTTGCTCAACTGCAACAACCATTCCTGAACATTCATTTTTCTTTGAAACAAAAGTAGAAGGAACATTTTGACCTATACAAAGATATAAGGTGTCTGCTTTCACACCTTTTTCTACTACAAGGGAACCTTTTGAAACCTTCCAATTTTTATCATTAAAAGTAACTACACAACCCTCATTATTGAGTTGCTTTGTAGAAATAAAATTCCTACTTAGCCTTAGAACATATCTTACCTCATGTTTTAGCCAATGATTCCCATTCTACAACTTGATCTTAACTTTTCCCTTTCCAAGAATCTGATAGGGTTCACTATCCCCCAAATAAACAAGCACAAAATTCCCTTGGACATAATCAATAAAATAACCTCTATAAGGTGTAGCATGAAACAAAGTATTAGAATCTAAAACCCATGAATCATCAATACTTTCTAAAGAAAGAAGTAAAGCATCCTCTTTGGATTTTTTACTTACCACATTTGCCTCCTTCTTCCCTTCTGGTTTATCTCCTTCATTGTTCTTTCAATTCCAACAATCTTTCTTCTTATACCCTAGTTTCCCACAATACCAACAATCTCTTGGTCCTCTATATTGAGACCTCTCCCCCTTTGAATTTCCTCTTGATTTCCCATGATTTCCAAAATTATTTCCTTTCTTAGTCATTATGGCTCTTCTTTGTATGTTTAAAGCACTTCCTAATGTAGATCCACATGAGGTTTTCTTATGAGTTTCCTCAGTCAAAATAACACCGATCACATCATCAAATTTTAGGGTATTAGATCCATAAACAAAATTACTCACAGCCATTACCAAGTCATTCCAGCTTTCAAGCAAAGAACATAAAATCAAGAGAGCTCTAATTTCTTTATCAAAATTAATAACCAAAGAAGATAACTGACTAGTAACAATATTAAACTCATTTAAATGATCTGCAATTGATCCACCTTCTGCCATCTTCATATTAAATAAATGCTTCATGAGATATACCTTATTTGAAGCAGAGGGCTTTTTATACAATTTTGTTAGGGTTTCCATCAACTCTTTGGTCATCTTCACTTTTGCAATGTTAAATATCATCAACGGTGCTAGGCATAACCAAATACTTTAAGTGCCTTTTTGTCTAAAATGTCCCAACCCTAATTTGTCATAGTTCTTTGGTTCTTAGTTTTTCCTTCCAATGGCTTCCATAAGTCCTCCTGATAGAGATATTTCTCCATTTGCATTTTCCATAACTGGAAGTTATTCCCATCAAATTTGTCAACCTTTAGCATACCCTCATCTGCCATTGCTCTCACTCAACTATGAGACTCCCATTCTATTGTGAGACTCCCACTCAACTGTGAGACTTTCCTGCAAAGGATAAATGAATTTTTTATTTTTTGCTCTAATACCACTTGTTAGGATTAACCTCAGATAGAAATAACAATTACATACAAATACACACAATATCAAAAACTAATAAATCTCATAGAAAAGAACACAATACACCAAGATTTAACATGGTTCACCCAAACCCTAGGCTACGCTCACCAAATATCAAGTCCAATATTATTACAATCCAGTGATTACAACTTGATTATGATTGGTAATCCCTTGTAGCTCAATACCACTGCAAGAAGTAATTTTCGCATCATACATAATGAAAAAAACCCCTAACTCTAAGCTCTTTTATACAAGTATTTTTACTACTTTAGTGTTATAATCAATTATTAGATGTTGGCCAAAAATACTGATAAAAATATGAAGTATGTATAATACTTCCCTAATCATTCACCACAAACTTATATTCTCCTACTTGGGGACTAATTAAGCTCCACACTAAACAACACATAACTCTATCAAAATTCCTCCAACATGCAGGATGGCCAACTACCCCAGGATGCTCCTGCATCAATTTGGCAACCATTGAAGACACAGGCTTAAAATACCTAGAGAACAAGTATGTGGCACCTACTAGACCTTTGTTTGTGGATCAAATTGTGGAAAAGAATAATCAAAACATAATGATGATTGGCATTTCCTCTACCCTCAATTATGTTGAATTTGATGAAGTCGAAGATTGTCCTACTACTCATGAAATGTGGATCACGCTAAAAGATATCTATGGAGGAGATGACAATGTGAGGAGAGCTAAGGTAGAAAGTCTAAGAGGTTAGTTTGATCAGATGAAGATGAGAGAAGATGAAAACATTTTAGAATACAATGAAAGAATCAAAGCAAGTGTGAGTACAATTAGAGCCTCGAGAGAGGAAATAGATGACGTGATAGTGGTCAGCAAGGTACTCAAAACTCTTCTTCTTGTTTATGCAATTAGAGTTTCAACTATTCAAGAAATGAAATATGATCCCAAACATAATATAACTTTGGATGCACTATTGGGAAGGTTGATTTGTTAGATAACTTTGATAACTATGTTCCTAACTTTGGTAGCATTGAGTTTGCATTTCAAGCTAAACTATCACTCAAGAAGAAAGGTAGAAAACCTAAGAGAAAAAAGTCTAGCAATAAAGATGAAGATAATTTTGATGATGACCTTGAAGTCATTGAAGCCCTGCTTGCAAGAAGATTCCCTAAAGGAAAAGGAAAGTAAAAAGGTAAAATAACTCTAATCTATTTTTCTTGCTGAAGAAGTTGGTCACATTGTTGCAAGGTGTCCAAAAAAAGAAGGCAAAGAAGAAAAGAAGCATGACAATTACAAAGGAAAGAAAGATTTCAAAAGCTACAAAGATTACAAGGATAAAGGTAAGAAATATTGTTACATGGCTAAAGACTCTGATAGTAGTGATGAAGATGAAATGGTTTACATTGCTATTAAAGATGAATTAGATGATGAAAAGATGGCCCTCATTTCCAATATTAGCAAGAATGGCACATAGATTATTGATAGTGGTTGTTCTCACCACATAGCTTGTGATAAATCAAAATTTGAGCACTTGGAACACTATGATGGTTGGAGTGTCAGATTTTGAAATGATGAACCTTGTTATGTAAAAGGAAAAGGTTGCAGTATATTAACTGATGAACTTAGTTGCAACAATTCTTACTGGGTAGAAGGACTAAAACACAATCTACTAAGTGTGGCACAGTTGAACAACATTGGATTCAAGGTAGAATTCATGAATGGTAAGGCCAAGCTGCTTGATGGGAAAGGAAATCTAGTTGGGACTAGAAATCAAACAAAAAGGTAACCTATTCTATCTAGTTCTAATTGAAAGTTCATGTTTCTTAGCTCACGTAGAGGAAAGTTGGTTATGGCATAAAAGGTTGTGTCATATGAATTTTGATAACCTGGTCAACATAAGCAAGAATAAAAGAGGAAGAGAAATTCCTAGTCTAAGGAAACTTGGTATGGGCATGTGCAAAAATTTTCAAATTGCGAATATGGAACAACATGTTTCAAAAGCAAGAATTATCATTCCGAAGAAGTTTTGGAGCTAGTTCATACCGATCTTTGTGGACCTATTGGCATAGAAAGCTATTGTGGAGATAAGTACTTCATTTTATTTGTTGATGATTATTCTAGGATGATGACAATGATGTACCTAAAAGACAAATCTAAAGCCTTTTAAAAATTCAAGTGGTATCTAGCTATAGTGGAGAAAGAAACATGAAAGACACTTAAATGACTAAGGTCAAATAGAGGAGGAGAATTCATCTCAAATGAATTTAATAAATTCTACAATGAAAGAGGAATCAAAAGATAGGTATCTACACTTGGTACATCTTAGCAGAATGACATAGTAGAAAGAAGAAATAGATCCATTATAGATTGTGCAAGAACATTGATGATAGAGAAAAATGTTGCAATCAAATATTGGAGGGAAGCAATTAGCACAATAGTTTGTACCTTAGATTGGGTTTAGCTAAAGAAGGACACAAATCAAAAACTTTATGAATTATGGCATGGTTATAAACCTAATGTCTATTATTTCAAAGTATTTGGAAGAAAATGTTATATCTTGAAAGAAACAAGGAAAGGAAAATTTGATGTGAAAAGCGATGAAGGCATATTCTTAGGATAATCCAACAAAAGAAAATCATGTATATGTCTCAATCTTACTACTCACAAGGTTATAGAAAGTGGACATGTAAAAATTGATAAGTTTATAGAAAAGAGTGAAGAAGAAAGTAGGAAAGAACCCACAAACTAAATTTTTTTGCCTACTTTGAACCTGATACTTTACTTGAAATTCAAGCAAATGCAATTGGAAATCAATAGTCTTCACCACTTGAGTCCCCTAAATCTCCAGTTTAACTTGAGTTACAGCTAGTGCAACCTAAGTCATAGTCTAAAGGACCCAAGTCTTATTTAGAAGGACCTGAGTTTCAGCTAGTGCAAATTGAGTCATAGTCTAACAGACTCGAGTTTCAAATAGTGGGACTTAGGCATGATTCAAAAGATCATATTGAGCATGGTAAATAGAGTGAAACAAGTTTTAAATCTAAAGAGAAGGTATCTATACTTGCTAGATATGTCAGAAGGCATCACACACTTGAGAAAATCATTGAAAACAAGTCAAAAGGCACAATGACAAGGAACACAATAAAAGGCACATGTTTGCTTACTGAGTTTGAACCTAGAATTGTGAAAGATGCTTTAGACAATAAAAGTTGGATTGAGGCAATGAATGAAGAGATTGATCAGATTAAAAGGAACAAAACTTGGACTCTTGTTCCTAGACCCAACAACACAAATATAATAGGCACAAAATGGGTGTTCATAAACAAGTTGAATAAAAATGGAGAAGTTATAAGAAATAAGGGAAGGTTAGTATGCAAAGGTTATGTTCAAAAAGAAGGTATTGATTATGGAGAAACTTTTTCTCCTATTGAAAGACTAGAAGGTGTTAGAATACTATTTTCTTATGCTGCACATAAAGGATTCAAAGTATATTAGATGGATGTAAAGTCATTTTCCTTGAATGAAATCCTAGAAGAAGAAGTCTACATTGAGCAACTTGAAGGTTTCATAGATCCTAACAAAAGGGATATGGTTTATAGATTACACAAAGATTTATATGGTCTCAAGCAAGCCCCCAAAGCTTGGTATGAAATATTGCATAGTAATTTGGTAAAAATTGATTTTCAAATGACAAATGACAACAACAATTTATACATTAAGGAAGGACTAGATAAGAAGATAGTGCTAGCAAAAATGTTTGTAGATGATACATTATTCACTGAACATGATGACATATGCATATATTTTTCTAAGGAAATGAGTAAAAGATTTGAAAAATATTTGGAGAGATTAAATTCTTTGTTGGCTTGAAAATTCAATAGAAGAAAGATGGTATCTATGTTTCTCAACTAAAGTACATCAAGGAGATATTGAAGAAATTTGGAATGGAGGATTCTAGACCAGTTGGAACACCTATGTCTACTGGACATATCCTTTCCAAAAATAATGATTCCAAAAAGGTGAATCATACTACATATAGATAAATGATTGGAAAACTTTAATATGTGGTCAAGATCTGATATTGCATTAGCAGTTGGTATGGTGGCAAGATTCTTTGCTAATCCAAAACAAAATCATATGATGGCAATAAAAAGAATTATGAGGCATCTAAAAGGTACTAAAGATTATGGTTTGTGGTATAAAGGAGGAAACTTTGAATTGAAAGCCTTCATTAATGTTGATTGGGTAGGAAGTATTGATGATAGGAAAAGCACTAGTGGTGGAGAATTCTTTCTTGGAAAGAGGCTAATGTCTTGGACAAGAAAGAAACATAATTTCATCTCTTAGTTTATAATTTTTTTAAATTTTTTTTTGTAGCAGCAGTTAATTGTTCCAACATCATTTGGTTCAAATAGCTGTTGTCAGGTATGAAGGAAGAAATCAAGGATCAAATAGTTATCTTTTGTGATAACACTAGTGCAATTAACATATCCAAGAATCCAGTGATGCATACCAAGACAAAGCACAATATAATAAAGTATCATTTTCTATGAGAATTAGTACAAGACAAAGAGGTTAGATTGGAATATATGAATACAAAGGAATAAATTATAGACATATTCACCAAGCCATTACCTAAGGATGCATTCTTGTATCTAAGAGGTAAGCTAGGGGTCATTCCCTTATCTGAAGCTCACTAAATAATATTTAGTGATGCATCAACCAAGCATTTTGAGGATTAGTCAAGTTGATGCAATATTTTTAGAGTAGATTACATATGAATCAGTACATCAATGCATGGAAAATACATTGATTGTTGTCTTTAGAATGAGATGTCAAAGAGGGAGAGTTTCCTATCATATTAGAAAGAAGAGATCAATAAGTCAGAGGGAGAGATTTTAGTCAGAGTATATCATTCTAGAGGAAGAGATTGATGTCAGAGGGAGTTCTCACTAATAGAGAGAGTTCTGATGGATGAGAATCATAATAAAACTAAGGTATTATCCTTAATTATGTTTTTCTCTAAAAATTTTCTATATTATGACATGTTGCATTGTCATCAATGCCAAAGAGGGAGATTGTTTTATACAATTATTTAATTGTATATTGTCTTTGATGTTATATAAAATGTCAAGCTTTTACTAAGCAGTTCGTGATAGCCGAGTTCACTCGGGCATCGAAGGTAGTTTCTTGTGTATGTTGAGCATTCAGTTTATAACCAAGTTTAGAGATAGTATTGGTCAAGCTCAGTTGGTTAATAAAGTGAAGTTAGTATTGACCAAGTTGGGTCGGTTAACATTAAAACTCCTATTCTAACTGAGTTGGGTCGGTTAACGAAGGGATCCTCTATTTTGACCAAGTACTCAATTTTTTATTAGCCTACTATCAACATATTAAGTTTGATAAATTTATTAGTTAATACAAGATGACTTAAGGGATGAAAATTGTTTGATTAAAAGAGTATTCAAGCCAAATTGACAAGGTGACCCATATATATGAAAGGTCAAGTTGAGTGTAATGACCCCATCTTTTAGCCTTTATGTTCTCCAAAGTCTAAGTGGAGCATAAGAGAAAATTAAATTAATTTCTTATAAAGTCATTAAATAAATTAAAATTAAAAATTAAAAGGTGACTTTATATTTAATTAATTAAATTAATTATTTTATTACAAGGGAGAAGCTTCTAGAGTGTGTATTAACATCTATGTGTGAATTATTACATGCTCAAACATAGATGTTAAAGATATCCATAGGATGGTAGGACTTATAGCTCTGATACCACTATAATAGATGGCTTTGATACCACTATAATGGGCACCCTAGGAATGTCCAAAAATTGAACCAACTGTTGAAATAGATTTTTTATGCAAATTGAAGATTGAACCGATGTTGAAATTATATTAGTTCTCAAAATGAAAAATCAAGTACAAAGAAATGTATTCCAAATGCCAAACCCCAAGGGAATGACATCTACAATGTTACAAGAGAGGATGGATGTCCTCTATTGCCAAGAAAGATGTGTGACTCACACATCCAAGTTCTTGTCAAATGTCATTCACAAAAATTCCCATGCTAAACAATGAGACTCTCACCCCTATTTATCCTTTTCCTTCACCCTTCTAGGAGGAATTAAAACATTAATTAATTGCAAGTACTAGAAGCTTCCCCCTTCCAATAATTAATGCACTCTCTAGAAACTCCTCTCTTGCAATACAATAATTAGTTGTATTTCCACAATCTAGAGCAAGAAAAAGTAGGAGTTCAGACTCGTAGAAAAAAAAGGATAGTTCATCCGTGTAGAGGGACATTCAATCAAGTCATATAGACATAGAGGAGATATTCTTTGAACAAGATAGTAGTATGGGTGATCAAGATGATAAGAATACTGGTCTATATCAGGAAAATGTAATGTTCAAGTTATTGGATACATTAGAGGAGGGGCAACATATACAACATGAGCAAAATAGGTGAATGGATATGATGTTGCAGCTGATGGCTAGATAGATGGGCATTAATATCAATCCAGGTGATGCCAACAATGGAAACAACAATAGAGGCAATGATAATGGAGGTCGAGGCAACATTAATGGTAATAATGGACATGACAACATTGGGAATGAGGTTGATAACTTTAGACATGTTGTACGACCAACTCAAACAATAAGTTTGAGACCTCTTCTACCTACCTTTCCACCCACAGATCTAGTTCAACCGGTTAATGAACCACATATTATGAAGTTACAAGATCAATTCAGGAGGGATTGGGAGGCTAGTGGACCAGAGTTTCAGGCAGACATTTCTCTCAGAGATTACTTGGACTTGAGGATGAGACACATGCCCAGATTAGGAGGAAGAAGTCAAAACCTTGAGCTGAGAAGGAAAGTTGGGAAAATTTCTTTACCTTATTGTGGATCTTCAGGGAATATGACCACACAAGCTTGGGTGCAAAAGATGGATACATACTTGCAGCTAAATCCTATGCTTGAAGAGAAGGCTATAAAGTATGCGACTATTCACTTGGATGGACCAGCACATGAGTGGTGGCACCATGGCATCGTAACCTTGGGAAATAATTAGATCACATCTTATGAGGAGTTTATTGAGAAGCTCATAGAGAGATTTGATACTAGGGATCCTGAATTATAGTTTAAGGAGTTGGCAAAACTCAAGCAGTGGAGATTAGTTGAGACATATATTAGTGAGTTTTAGAGGTTAGCTGTGTTGGTCACTGATATTTTAGAGAGGAGGTTGGTAGTTTTGTTTATGGATGGACTCTCAGAACCCTTGCGAGGATGAGTCAAGGGGCATAACCTAGCTACGTTGCAGGAGGCCACTAAAAAGGCTCGTGACTTAGCACCTTCTTAATTAAGGAGTAGATTTCAACATAGGGATTCTTATATGAAAAAGGACAAGGAGAAGGATAAAAAAAACTTTTCACAAGGTTGCTCAGCCAAAAAGAGATAAGTTGGATAATGACACCTTGAATGATTTAAGAAAGAAGAAGTTATGTTTTCATTGCAGAGAGTCTTGGGATTTATCTCATAAGTATCCTCCCAAGGCTAAGGCAAATCAAATGGAGTACTTCTTAGCATAAGAGTCACAATTAGAGAGGGAGGATCAACACTCTAATTCAAATGAGGATAGAACTACAGAGGAAAGCAACATTCTTGAGGATGAGAAGTCATTAGCATGATTAACAGGGGCTTAGAAGGCAATCATATTTAAGGTCAGAGGTACTATCCAAGGGCAAAAAGTGATCTCACTCATTGACACTGGGGCTACACATAATTTTATAGATGCACAATTGGTAGCCAAGAGGGGTCTATAGACTGAGGAGCACGTTGGATTTAGAGTTATGGTAGCTAATGGTGACAAACTATTATGCACTTGGAAGATATCTAATCTTCACATCAGGTTTGGAGATGGCTATGAGTTGGAAGATGAGTTCTATGTGGTAGACATGGGAGAATATGATGTCATCCTCGACATGGTGTGGATGGCCTCGCTAGTAGAGTTCATACTTAACATAGAAAAATTGGAGATAAATTTCTAGTATGAGGGAAGAATTGTTGTACTTAGAGGACTTTCAGATGGGAGTTACAGAGTAGTTTCCCTGAGGAGAATGTAGAGACTTTTTTGGCATAATAACATAGAGTGGGTAGTAGAATGTTTCACTATTCCAACTTCATAAGATCCATAGGTGAAGAGTCATCCACTAGATATCCAGGAGATACTTGATAGGCACACTAAGGTATTTGGTGAGATTTTGCATGGGGTTCCTCCTGACAGGGGGATATAGGATGTTATTGAGCTCAAGGAGGGAGCCAAACCAGTTATGATTACTCCCTATCATCATCCTAAGAAACATACGGATGAGATAGAGAATGAAATTAAGGAGTTGTTGGAAATAGGGTATATTAGGCCTAGTAAGAGCCCCTTTGCTTTAGCAGTAGTGTTGGTAAAAGAGAAGGATGGGACGATGCACATGTGCATAAATTACAGGGCATTAAATAAGAAGACCATTAAGAATAGACATCCCATCCCATGAATAGATGAGCTAATTGATGAGTTACATGGTGCATGCTTTTTTACAAAGATTGATCTATGGTCAAGGTATCGTCAAACCAAGATGAGGGAGGAGGACATTGAGAAGACAAATTTTCGGTGTCACTATGGCCACTTTGATTTTTTGGTTATGCTAGTTGGGCTAATCAATGCCCCTACTATGTTCTAGAGTTGCATGAATCAAGTATTTAGGGAGTAGCTTAGGAGATTTGTCTTTGTTTTCTTTGATGACATTTTAGTCTTTAGTAAGACTTGGGAGGAGCAATTACAATATCTTGAGATGGTGCTATCCACTTTGGAGAAAGAGTCACTGTATTCCAAGGAATTTAAGTGCGAGTTTGGGATAATTGAACTACTATACCTTGGGCATATCATTAGCGCAGATGGAGTTTGGGTAGATCCTAAAAAGATTAGGGCTATTGTTGATTGGCCTACTCCTACGAATCTTACATAGCTTAAGGGATTCCTTGGTGTCTACAAATTTTACAAGAGATTTGTTAAGAGATTTTCAAAGATTGCTACACCCTTGATAGACCTTACTAGGAAAGGGGCCTTCACATGGATAGAGGCAGCTCATTGAAGCTTAGATCATTTCAAGAAGGTGATGTTATCATGTCCAGTACTAGGTCTACCAAATTTCACAAAGCCATTTGAGCTTCATTGTGATGCATCAAGAGATGGAATTGGGGTGGCCTTGATATAGGAGAAGCATCCCATTGTTTTTGAGAGTAGGAACCTCCATGAAGTGGAGAGGAGCTATTCCATCTATGATCAAGAGATGTTGGCTATAATGCATGCATTGGCTAAGTTTTGGTCCAACCTAGTTGGGGGAAGGTTTGTTATCAAAACTGATCACAACAACATCAAATACTTCATGAGCCAACATGATTTGAATGATAGACAACATAAGTGGATTATGAAGTTACAAGCCTATGAATTTGAAATTGAGTTTTTCAAAGGTAAGAAGAATGTGGTGGTAGATGCTTTATCCAAGAGACCTCATATTTGTGCTCTAGCTGAGATTACAGGAGATTGGATAAATAAAATCACAGAAGAGTATGTGAGGGACACTTGGGCTTCTGGAGCAATTGCAAGCACCATACATGATGATCATTATGTGGTGATCGATGGATTGATAAAGTTTTAGGGTAGGATATATTTGATTCCTTCATCACAGTTTAGGGAGGTAATACTGAAGCCATTTCATGATGCACCTACAACTGGACATCCGAGGGTCTTTAAGACCTATAGGTAGATCTATGAGTGGTTCACATGGAAAGGGTTCAAGGATGATGTTCAAAAGCATGTTAGGGAGTGTGCAATTTGCTAGCAGAATAAGGGAGAGCACACATATCCTACAAGGTTGTTACAAACTTTGCCCATTCTAGATAGGAAATGGGAAAGTGTTTCTATGGACTTCATCATCGGGTTACCATGAGTACAGGGGAAAGATTGCATCTATGTGATAGTTGACCGGCTAACGAAGTTTGCTCACTTCTTTTCTATTCCATCCACTTACATAGTAGCATAGGTGGCCAATCTTTTCTTTAGAGAGATATTCAGGTCACATGAGCTACTTAGTTTCATTGTTAGTGATTGAGACAGTAAATTCATAAGTACTTTTTGGTAGGAACTATTTAGGTTGTGTGGTACAGATCTTACACCTAGCACTAGTTATCATCCATAGATAGATGGGCAGACAAAGATTGTGAGTAAATGGGTGGAAGGATATCTATGGAACTATGTGACTGCACAAAAGAGGGCTTGGGTCAAATGGCTACATATGGGAGAGTACTTTTATAATACCACTTATCATATGTCCATCAAGATGACTCCATTAATGGAACTATACAGTTATGAAGCACCTAGTTTCATGGATCTAGTTTTGAGGGATAATAGAGTGACCAAAGCAAAACACTTCTTGTAGGATAGTTAGGATATTTTGAGGGTGCTCAAGGAGAATATACGACAAGCCCAAAATTAACAGAAATTGTATGTTGACTAGCACCAGATAGAGTGTAGTTTTGAGGTTGGGGATATGGTTTACTGGAGGCTACAACCATACAAACTGTCATCACTCAAGAAAAGTGGAGTAGAGAAGTTGAAGCCTAGGTTTTATGGCCCCTACAAAGTGATTCGTAAGGTGGGCAAGGTTTCTTATGAGATTGAGCTTCTAGAGGGTAGTTGGGTGCATAATGTGTTTCATGTGTCAAGGCTTAAGAAAGTGACCGGTTAGAGAGTTGTGCCTTCAATAGAATTGCCACCATTAGATGAGGAGGGAAAGCTCATATTAATTCTTGAGGCTATTTTGGATACTAGGGAAAGGACTCTACAAAACAGGTTGAATAAAGAATATTTAGGCAAATGTAGATATCTGCTAGAGGAAGATGCTACTTGGGAGAGTGCAGGTGCTACAACAAATAGGACTAAGATTGCTTGAGGACAAGTAATTTCAAGGAGGGCAAACTGTAATGACCTCATCTTTAGCCTTCACGTTCTCCAAAGTCTAAGTGAAGCATAAGAGGAAATTAAATTAATTTCTTATAAAGTCATTAAATAAATTAAAATTAAAAATTAAAAGGTGACTTTATATTTAATTAATTTAATTAATTATTGTATTACAAGGGAGAAGCTTCTAGAGTGTATTAATTATTGGAAAGGTGGAAACCTATATTAATTTAATTTTCTAGAAGCACAATTAATTATTGTATTGCAAGGGAGGAATTTATAGAGAGTGCATTAATTATTGGAAGGGGGAAGCTTCTAGCACTTGTAATTAATTAATATTTTAGTTCCTTCTAGAAGGGTGAAGGAAAAGGATAAATAGGGGTGAGAGTCTCATTGTTTAGCATGGGGATTTTTGTGAATGACATTTGATAAGAACTTGGATGTGTGAGTCACATATCTTTCTTGGCAATAGAGGACATTCATCCTCGTAAAATTCTAAATGTCATTCCCTTGGGGTTTAGCCTTTGGAATACATTGCTTTGTACTTGATTTTATCATTTTGAGAACTAATATAATTTTAGAAATACTTCAATCTTTAGTTTGCATAAAAAATCTATTTCAACAGTTGGTTCAATTTTTGGGCATTTCCAGGGTGCCCACTACAGTGATATCAGAGCAGCCCATTACAATAGTATCAGAGCCATCCATTACATTGAGGATTAAAATGTGGAATTGAAGAAGATGAATTAAGGATGTGAATTTGAAGGATATTTGTAAAGGGCAGAGCATCCAAGTTGACTAAGCTGCAAATAATGTTTTGATCAAGGAGGATCAAGTAATCAAGCTAGAACTAAGATCTAAATCAAGAAAGTTAGTTGTATCAACAATCAAGTCAAGTCATTTTTACTCTCTAATAATTGTAGCAATGAATCAAATTTCCTAATAGAGTTAGCCTAATAACTATTCAACAAATCCTTTAACAAGGTGGTATTTTAAGATTGAAGTATCTGAAGGCCTCTAATAAGGACACTCTTAACAGGGTGAATTAAATCCTCTAATAGGGTCACACCTAATAGTGTGTTTTGTAACCTTTAGCATGGTTGGCTCCTAATAGGGCTCACTTCAAAAGAGTGAAACACTGTAACTAGTTGCAATTGATGGTTTTCCCAAATTGGGTTTCCACATTGAATCTTGGTGTCACTTGTGTTCATGTTACTTCCTTTATGTTTCTACAGCTAAGTTAATAAAGGCTAATCAAATTAATATATTAAAATCTAATTATCTATGCTAACCGAGTGATAGTAATATGTTTAGTGTTAATCAAGTTACAATAGAGTATTCAGTGTTAATCGAGTTACTACAGGATTTGGTTTTATATTGTATTGATATATTAAAAGGGACTTTGGATTGTTTTTGTAGCAACTAATTAACCCCTCCCCTCTTAGTTACTCCTTTCCATTTCCAATAATACAACCTATGGTTTTATATTTTATTGATATATTAAAGGGACTTTGGATTTGTTTTTGTAGCAACTAATTAACCCCTCCCCTCTCAGTTACTCCTTTCCATTTCCAATAATACAACCTATCCAAGTTGCATTAAACTAAAATGAACATTACTCATTTAGTCTCAGAATAACAAGAATATGAAAAAGGAGATAGAAAATTAGGACACAAATATTTAGTAATTCCTCTCTTTGTATTAATCTTCTTGAGAATGATACATTTATTTGATACAAGACTTAGAATATAACTCATAATATAGAACGTATTTCATTCATTCTTCACTTTGTTGTTGAAATACTAATTTGAAGCAACATACAATTGACACAAAAGTTGGACCAACTATAAATAGCAGTAGCACTAAAAAGAAAACATAATTTGGAACTGAAATCCATATCTTGGGAATCTTTTTATAAGGCAAGGATTGCAAACAAGCTATAGATGGGAGGACACTTGTTAAAATTTGATTCAAAAATTAATACAAAGACAAATTTAGATATTTTTTCTTTACAAACATTTTTTGTATTTGGACAAAAGATAGGAAGTAGTTCCAAAATTGGCAAGTGATGATTTCTCTTCAATTATCTCTAGGATGAGTATGTGTACAACTTTAACAACCTGTCATAATCATTGTCTTAATTTCTTTGTTTTTTCTCTTCTACCATTTAGTTATGAACTCTAATTGCTTCTTATGGGCAAAGCTTTAACTTCTCCAACTGCTTCCCACAAATTTTTTTTTTTTTTTTGGTTATTCAGTGCTTCTAACCTTATCCAAATCACTAACTTCCTTATTCCACCTGGCATCTGTTATGGTTCTTGAATCAGTCACAAACTGGTTTATATCAATTTCTAGTTTGAAAAGAGAATCAATTAAATCATTGAAAGCAACATCATCTGTATCACCATCAAAAGTTGATGTTACTCCCCCTAGATTTAGTATTGAGTCAAAATAATTTGACCACTCCTGCCAGTCTTCTAACTTATTATCAGCATCCAAAATTAGTGGGATTTAAGAATCAATCCCTCCTCTTAAAATTTTCATTTTAATTTGCACAATTTGCAACTTACTAGTAAAGAAAAAAATTAATTCTTTTACTATCTCTAAACTTTCCTTTATTGTGAAAATTTTATCTCAAGCTTTTTTGCCATTAAAAAAATTAATCTTTCAAAAAATTTGATTGTATGGCCCCCATTGGTTAAAATAGGTGACAACCATAATAGTGTTTCATTGCATATATGCTCAACACTTTGTAGAGAAATGAAAAGACTATTTGCCTATTAAGAGATCTTCTTTGAAGTGCCTATCATGTGGTCTATCATACCCTTTACAACATTAGTTCTTATTTCACTACCTTGCTGTGGAGCTTCAACATCCATACTCATTCCCTGTGGCTCAATATCACTCTGCACTTGCTCTGTAGTCTGAGTTGATGTCTCTTGAGTAATCTTTGTTGGTTGCTCACTCCTAACTTCTACTCTACTCTATTATGCTACCTTGAGCTGATCTTTTAAAGATGCTACTTTAGCTTCTAGCTGCTTGGCCTTTGACTCTAACTCATTTATTTTCTATCCATAGACATAGCTCTTTTTGAGCTTTTTCTCATACAACTTTCTGATCTCAATGTAATCATGGAAGGTCCTAGCTAATCTGGTCTCAATTTCTTCAACCTTGGCCAAATTCATAAATGAAAATGTTTTAGGGCCTTTGAAATTTTTGTACTAGAAGTATTTTGCATGAACCATACTATCATGTTTCCTTAAGCAATGCTCTGTGTTTCCATCAACTTTGGCTTATTTGTTTTAGGTGTCATTCTCCACACTACCAAGGACTTAGAGTCTATGGTGATTCCTAACCCTCTTTGAAAACCATTAGCACCAAATGGCTTGTAAGAAATTGCATTCTCTTGCTTTTTGATATGATCTAGCATGAATGTTGTCTCAAGATCCCAACTAGGAACTAAAAGCATTCCACTCCTTTGTAAAAGGTCTCTAGCCTTTGTAGGAGTCATTTTCTCACTTTGAGGATCATATTCCTATAGTTTATCTACCATTTCTTGAATCTTCTCCTCAAATTTACCTAGCTTGAGCTTCAATACTAACTCACTCTATTTCACTATGTATAAAAAAACTTTTAAATTCAGTAGAGTTCAAGAATTCATCATCTTCCATGAAATTCTCTGCCCGGATGATCCTGTCATCCAATCTAGCTATTGTCAGCTATAAGTCAGTTAGAGAATTATTTTCTGTTGTTACTCTATCTTGCAAATAATTCTACCTTAAGTCAACAAAATATTGAGTTTTTCTAGGCATCAATTGTAATGTCCTCTATTTTACCTTATTAGGTACTTGGATCACTTTTTTCCTTTTGTTACCCTTGCCTACCCATGACATTGTTGCTAGCTCCTCCTCTTCAACTTCTAAAACTACATCAATCTTAGGGGACTTAGGGTTTACCCTTCCTTCTTCACCTATTGGCTCCTCAAGAATTTGTGCCATAATGTCATCATAATTTTTAGTCATCTTCCTTAACCTATAGGGGTATGGGACATCTAGGTAAAAATGCTTGAAATTTGGGTTTGTCCTCTTCAATTCATTTTCCACCCTCTAGAGGTCATCAATTTTTCCTTTAGCTATAACTCTACTCTGCAACTAATATATGAAAGCTCTGCGACTTCTTGAACTCCTTGTGCTTTGTAAATGGTATCTTGTTTCATCTTGGAAAGTGTCTTTTATGTCCTACATACTCATAAAATTCATTTGTTGCATTGATTTCCTATGTGCACAAGCTCTAATTCTTAGTTTTTTTGTCACCTCATGGAGTGTCAAGATTTTTCCTCCTTTATTTTTCCTCCTTTTGAAACCTTTATGCCATTTTGCAGCTCAAAAAAAGCAAGAATACTTTTTCATGTCATATTTAGAGCTTGCGATCTTATGCCTTTTGTTTGAAATTCAAACCCTTTGTTGTAATCACCCAAAAATGGTAATCTAGACTATTAGCCCCCCTTCGCAGCATTTTGGCTAATTTACTTAATCATTTACCTAGACCAAATTACTAATAATCGATTAATTTGGTTATAACCTATAGTTTGACTATGCTATCTTAAGTTCATTATTTGATTAAAAGAACATGTCCCCTTTTAATTAAATAAAAAGACCCCATTCTTCTAACCCACTTAAAGTGCACATATAAAGTTCTTATGCCTTTTGTTATGCACATATAAAGTACTTAAAATGCACACATAAAGTTCTTATGCCTTATGCCTTTTTTTGTCACCTCATGGAGTGCCAGGATTTTTCCTCCTTTTGAAACCTTTCTGCCATTTTGCAGCTCAAAGAAAGCAAGAATACTTTTTCATGTCATATTTAGAGCTTGCAATCTTATGCCTTTTGTTTGAAATTTAAACCCTTTGTTGTAATCACCCAAAAATGGTCATCTAGACTATTAGCCCCCCTTCTCAGTATTTTGGCTAATTTAAATAATCATTTACCTAAACCAAATTACTAATAATCAATTAATTTGGTTAGAACCTATAGTTTGACTATGCTATCCTAAGTTCATTATTTGATTAAAAGAACATGTCCCCTTTTAATTAAATAAAAAGACTCCATTCCTCCTCTTCAACTTCTAAAACTACATCAATCTTAAGGGACTCAGGGTTTACCCTTCCTTCTTCACCTATTGGCTCCTCAAGAATTTGTGCCATGATGTCATCATAATTTTTAGTCATCTTCCTTAACCTATAGGGGTATGGGACATCTAGGTAAAAATCCTTGAAATTTGGGTCTATCCTCTTCAATTCATTTTCCACCCACTAGATGTCATCAATTTTTCTTAATCTTTCTATGGCTCCCCCTTTAGCTATAACTCTACTTTGCAGCTAAAATTTGAAAGCTCTGTGACTTCTCGAACTCCTTGTGCTTTGTAAATGGTATCTTGTTTCATCTTGGAAAGTGTCTTTTATGTCCTGCATACTCATCAACTTCATTTTTTGCATTGATTTCCTATATGCACAAGCTTTAATTCTTAGTTTTTTTGTCACCTCATAGAGTGTCAAGATTTTTCCTCCTTTTGAAACCTTTATGCCATTTTGCAGCTCAAAGAAAGAAAAATACTTTTTCATGTCATATTTAGAGCTTGCGATCTTATGCCTTTTGTTTGAAATTCAAACCCTTTGTAACCCCATAGATAAGAATGATTACCCTTGCAATCTTACGCTCAATCCTTTTTTGTATTAGTAGAGAGCCCTTTTATACTCCTTATGGCCTTACACTCATCAATTTATCATAAGATTAGAAATATTATCTGCAATATTATTTTCAAACTACAAACTCGCGATTGGTCGTTTATAACTATGTGCATAACATTGACATCATGCATAAAAAACTTTATGATGTTATGGTTCAATGATAGTCGTAGCATCGGGGCTTCTCTCCTACTACCTTATGATCTCATGCTAATAGCTACACAAACCTCCATTGTAATGTTGAGGGCTTTTCCTCTAACTATTGTCTTCACCCTTTGACCTTATGCTAACTATTATCTTTATTGCTTACCATAACCTCAGAGGACCTAACTTTAGTTTTATTTTAGTCTCTTGATCAAACACTTAAATCTTTATTGTGGCATCAAGACCCTTGTTATCTCATCCTCTAAACTTATGCTTCACCTTATTTCATAGCTGTGGGAATCTTTATATCTTCACCTTGTGATCTTACAATCCTTCACTTTTCATACCCCTGAAAGACTTTATGGACATGTGCTCAATTCTGCTATGCTTATGCACTAGGCTCCACATCGTAAGATCATAAGCATCAAAAGACTTGAAACTCTACACTTCATGATCTCATGATTTTGATCTATGCGTATGGTTGGGACTCCATAGAGAAGCATTTACACTTTTACATTTCTCCTTTCATCGTAGGATCGTAACACCTGCTGATCTTCATAAAAAACACTTACAATGCTACACTGTAAACATGAATGTAAGATCAAAACCTATGTCAAGTACTTCTATGACTTTACACTTGTGTTGAATACTGTGATATTGGGAGACACATGAATTGTGACTTATGATCTTGTGCTAGACCTTATTTCATAGCATCAAGAGACCGACAACCTAAGACTTATGAATCCACACTAATGACTCTGGTCACAAGATCATAAAGAGTTAAGGAAAATTTGAAAATCAAATGCGATCTACCACTAGACACAAAACCTAGGGTTAAAGCCAATCCAATCATGGAATAAGAAACTTTTGAATGACTAAGCACGAGACACAAGTCTTACAATATTTGTATGATCCTAGGTTAGGGAAATTTTTTTGAATTAGATTAGGGCATAAACCTGCTAGGTCAAGGTTTTAATTGAAAACTTGACCACAATATATGAGAAATCCTATTTGCACAAGACTCTTCATGGCATTTTTACAATAAATTTTCAAGATTTTTGCATAGTGAAAATATAGACTATTAGTCTCCAAGGAATGTTACAAGGAATCTAATATAAATTAAATCTCCTAAGTTTGATGAGTCATGTCATCTAATTCCATCACATGAAGTTAGTGATAAATCACTTCCATCTCCCATGCCCATCATTCCTCTACCATATCCCCCAACTATAATCCCTCTTTCATCCACCCTACTTATAAATCCCCTTCCATCTCCTACCATCATTAAAACTCTTTTCTATCCACTTCTCCTCCTAACATTATCCCCATCTAATGAACCTCATGAGTCCATCCTCCATCTACCCATACCAATTGAAGAGACTAATATCCTCTCATTGACCCCATCTGAAGATTTCACTCATACATCTCCTATCACACCATCCACTCTCAACCAATCTTGTCAAGATCATGTTCAAAAGCATGTTCATATATCCATTGTCATAAACTGTCAAGATCTTACTATCATACCTAGTCCATCTTATGATCCTACCATCCCACTTATTCTCCTATGTAATCCAGTTTTACCATACCCTCCATCTAAAGAGAATTCATTGTCTCCTCTATATTAAGATCCTACCCTTTCATCTACCACTCCACTTCAACATCTCATTGTTTCACTCATCCCTCCATGTCAAGATTGATTTCTATCTAGATAATTATGCCCCATCTCCCCTACTTCATTATCATACATCTTCTATCATCCATGGTAATAGATCTATATAAGAAGAAATAAATATCATACCCAAAACTTCTACTCCTCCATCTACTGCTACTAATTAAATCACATCTTGTGTTCAAAATAATGATTATCATATTGAAAAAAGAAATAAAAGTGTATCTGTAGATGTTGATATCCCTTCTATCCCTTCATAGTCCCAAGTCCTTCCATCTTCACCCTAAAGTTCCCAACCATCTTATTCCACATCAATTTTGGACCCATATCCTACTACTTCTTTCCACCCCTCCATTTTGAGTTGCTATATCCCTTATCTAAATCCTTCACCCTTTCTATCCATTTTGGGTCCTTATATACCTAATCTAAATCCTTTATATCCTCCAAACATTTTGGGTCCTACTCCTTTCAGACTTCTATCTATTTTAGGTCCTTATCCTTCATTCCTTCCATCCATTTTGGGCAATTACATGCATCTATATCTTGTATTCCAATCCATCACTCCATCCCCTCAAATCCACAAGCTATATCATCAAATAAACTCATCCTTGAATTCCTTCCAACCTTCAACCTCTATTATTCCATCCATAATCTCTCCATATCCTCCATGCTCTTATTCCCATACCATGGGTAATGGAAGCAAATTGGATGCTAGAATTAAAAAGAATAAATCCAAACATCCACAAAAACCCAAGTATCAACAAGTCACATCTAAAATACATGTTTAAGAAGAGAAAAATATAATCCAAAAGAAAGAAAAGTTTAAAAGGCTACAAAGGCCCAAAGTGAAAAAGTCAAAAATAATGTGGATACCTAAGATACACATAAAATAAATGCATCTCAAAGAAAAATTTCAATTGGCATCTATTCTTGCTGCTCAAAAAGTCTCACCTGTTCATAATTTATCCAAATTTCCATATACACATCCTCCATCCCCCCAATTCATTCTTAGTCCTTATGCTTCTTATCCTACATTTCCAATCCTCCATCTTCCAACTTTACTTTTGGTCCTTATATTCATCGTACTCCATTTTCTCCTTGATCTTGTTCAACACCATCTTTCCCACTACTTCATCACTCTTCATGGTGTGTGCCAATGATGATCTTTCCAATTACCTCATCCATTTATCTACAAGTCTTATGTCTACCCATCCATTATCTGCCAACTCCCACCTACCATTCCACTCATTTAATCCAATCTTTCTCATGCTTCCTTATTCACCCATCCTACCAACATCTATGAGTAAAAATCCAACAACAAAAAATGTCAACAATTTTTTTTTGTCCAAAGGTGAAAACTTGGCAAACAGGTGCCTTAGATAAGTACCATGATGAAAACTTGGCAAAAAAGCATCATGTGTAATCCTTCCATCCAAATGCTTTGCACAAATGGGGCCAAGTTCTTCTACCTGCCGTACTCATCCCATCTTCCTACCATACCCACCACATCTTATCCATTTCACCTCCTCCATCCTCCAGATCTTGATAAATAAGAAAAAAATAAAAATAAAGGCAACCACCATACATGCATGCTGTTTGTCACCTTTTGATACTCATTCTCCCATCAGAATGTGTATCCACCTATCCTTTATCCACCCATTCTTCCTTCCATATAATCTATCCTCCTCCTTTCCTTTAGCTTCATCCACCCATCTTAGTTGTCCTCTATCTACCTCCCTCATTTTGTCGTTTCCCTATCTTCTATCCTATTGTACTCCTCTTAATTCCTCCTCATGCATGACATATTATAATTGGGGGTATTGTATTCCTTGGAGACCCTATCCTACTCACCTTCCTTCTCCCTGTTGTTGTTCCATTTCCATCTTCATCTTCCAATCCCTATCCTATCCACCTTCCATCTCCCTATAGTTGTTCCATTTCCATCTTCATCACCTACATATCCCTTGTCATTGGTATATATCTCTATTTTATCCCCATGCAACCCAATGAAATCCATTCATATCATAAAGTTCCTTGCAATTCACCATCACATGCTCCATCCTATTCTTCCCCTCTAGCATATCTAAAATTATGGATAAATAAGCCCATCTAGTCACACCCTTAGTCTTGTTTCTAGCCTTGATCAAAATCCAATCATCGTCAATGCATCCTTCCCAATCCTTACCTTGTTTTGAGGTATATCATTCTCATTATCCACATCACCCTATCCACCATAAGTCCATCTTGGCTCTTTAACTTGGCTAGGACACCATCTTACATTTCTTTGCACCACTAGCAATTCATTCCATTCAACCTTCCACCCTTATACATAGCACCAACATATCCTCACCATCCCTTGTAAATAGCTCCTATACAATGTCATCCTTGTAAATATCTTAGCCAATTTCATTATACATACCATTCTTGATCAGTCATTGCTAGTCATTAGTCATCAATCATCCATCGTTAGACCTTAGTCATCAACTCATTAATCTTCAACCAGTCCCATTATACATAGCATAGTCTCATGTTAGATAAGGTCCTTTAGTTCTCACTGCTCCATGCTTCAAAAAGTCCTTATGCACAATCCTCTGTCAGTAAAGTATTGTCCTTAGAATTTATGATTGCTTTTTGAGTCTAGGTGCTAGGTGCTACCAATAAGTCCTTGAAGGATGCATCTTTCCTCTAGTCAGACTTGGGTCCATCAGTATTGAGTCCTATCGATCTCTCTAGCACACAACTATTTTTTTGTCAATTTACTCTATCTTGAAATGTTGGATTTCAATTTTGATTCTTGATTGTCTTTTTGAGAAATTTTTTTATCCCTCCTCAAAGTTGCCACAATCATTCATATCATGGTGTGCTATGAATGAGGCAATCAACGAGCATGATCTTGATTCATCTTTAGTTTTTTTCTTTTCTGCCAGTGAGTCAGCTACGTATAATCCTTGCATATCCAAACATATGATCATTTATGATTACACGGTGCACTTGAGAAAAAACACTTGTTTCATGTGTGATGTTGGGGGCAAGCCTTGTGTGTTTGTTTTGAGTCAGACCTATGCAAAATGATGACAAGGCCTTAATTTTTTTGGTAGCCTTGGCCAGTCCCTAATATTTCTATACTAAATGAAGTGCTCAGTTACACAGTGATTCTCTTTATGGAGAATCCCACACTCAAGTTTCAAATGGATTCCATCTCATCCCCCCATTTAGGAAAAAAGAAACACTAAAAAGAGTTCATTTTTATCTTATCAACATCAATCCTATCATTATTCTATCAACATCTATCCTACATCCTTATCCTATCTTGAAACCTATCCAAAAAATCGCAAAAAAATCCTACAAAGTTTTCAAAATCTCACCCATTCATCCACCACATCGTAAGGGGTCAATGTAAAAAGAAAAACCCTCCATTTACCCCTCATGTCCTCCATCCTATCTCACAATTTGTCTAATTTGTACAATTGATCTCCCCTTGTCTCGTACTCCTACAGTGAGAGTATGAACCATTTTTAAACCTCTTTCATCCTTTGTGCATCCTCCATCTCACCCCAATTTCTTACTTTTTAAGATATTGTCTAGTCTCATTTTCTTTCCTCCATACCTTCTCAAGGGACATTATACATTACAATCTTTTATCAAGAATAGGGCAACCTAGTTTCTTTAAAACCTTCTGCATGTTGTCTAATATTTAAAAAACATCTTCGAAATAGTGTTGTACCAACATTATATCAAAGAGGGGCAAAACATAGACACCTAAATTTGATCACATAAATTCATAATCAATTTTAGTCATCTTCTAAAGTATATTTTAATTAAATATTAAATATTAAATAATTTTAGCACTATCCCCTGCTTAATTAATTTAATTGATTAATTATAGCCCAATTAATAAATTAACAAACAAACAATAGTCTAATTTATTAATAAGCAAAAGCCTATAACACAATTGTAACTTGTGAGGCTCTCATTAGGGAGGTCTTGAGTTTGAATCCACTTGAGTTAGCACTTAATAATTAATCTCAATATATAATAATAATTAACCAGGCTTGACCCATTACCTATAAAATAAAATAAAATAAAAATAGTTTAATTTATTAATAAAATCCCCCTTCCTTTATTAAATGAAATGAATGTAAAACCCATTTAATTTAATCTCCAAAACCCCTCTCTATTTAATTAACTAATTCCCTCCACCCACAAACTTACCCTTCAACCCAGGAGTTACCCAAACTCAACTCATGCACCAAATATTCCTATTTTAATTAAATAATTCATTTATTTAATTAAATCCCATGCACCAAATATTCCTCTTTTAATTAAATAATTCATTCATTTAATTAAATCTCATGCACCAATAATTCCTCTTTTAATTAAAAATAATTCATTTATTTAATTAAATCTCATGCACCAAATATTCCTCTTTTAATTAAATAATTCATTTATTTAATTAAATCTATATGCACTAATAATTACCCTTTTAATTAAACAATTCATTTATTTAATTAAGCTCACCCACCACCCTTTTATCTAACAAATCCATCCACCTCCCACATCCTCCAGTTAACTACTCCACCTTACCCACCTTAATTAAAACATATCAAATCCTCTTCCATGTCTAAAATCCCTCTCTAGATCACTTTCATAAATTAAGGCATAAATTATTCCCTCTAACTCAAGCCCAAGTCCACTCTCATGCCACATCTTCCTCATCCATCTATAAACACAAAAGTCTATCTCCTCTACCTGTAACAGTCAACTAAAGCCTATCTCACACCTCACTCTGTTAATTGTCCATTAGGAATTCTTACCTCCTTCTCACCCAATTGCCTATAAATTGAACCCTTTTCTCCACACGAATCATCCACCTTCAGAGTAGAATTATTATACCATATTGAGAGAATTTCTTTCAAAGTGCTATTTGATGATATTTAGAATTTTCATGTACCCATGTATCGAATTCATCCATTGTCGAAGCTTGAGAACCAGATTTAAGCATACATCCATGATCACGATCACATCTACATATCAAGGAGGTTGCGAAGACTCATAGGTTTACATTCTTTTTTTGGGTTTCCTTATTAGTTTATCACATATTTTTGTTAATTGATTGAGTTTGTTAGATGTTTAGCTTTGGCTTTATATCTTTTGTGTCTCGATTCTAATACATACAATGAGCACTATGAACACTAGAAGAAAAATCCATTTAATATCTGATGAAGTGAGAACTCAAAAACAAAATTCCCATGCTTCAATATTTAATTAAAGAAACATATGTAACAAATTTATGTTCTCTATATTTGAGGTTATGTTTGTACCTTCCTATCTCAATTGCATAATCACCTCTAATTGTTCTAGGGGCATAAGCTAAACGGTTCGTTGCTCTTATAATTTTTTGATCATTTGCACCCACATTTTAACCATCCTAGACCATAGAAACCATTGGAAAGAAATTATGTACTCTACCAACACTACCAAATAATGCTTTCATAGATAGGTCCTCATAGCGTTTCTCAACAAACGATCTTTCCATAGAGACATTTGTTCAAACCTGACAAATAACAAGTTCAATGCATATTAGAATTATTACATGATAGAAATAAGAAATAAAAATAACATAATTTTCATATGGGATGCATAAAAATAAAATATTATGCTACTATAAGCTTAATTACATAGAACAATTTGCTTCTTACCTTTCAGATAATAAGCTATTTTTTCTCAAACCTCAAAATGATTTCACCCACATGTATGGTTAAAGAAACAACCATTATCCATTCAAGGATATTCCTTCAAACTCTTGTACACTAAATAGTACAAAGATAGTAAGTAAGAAATTAACAGTTCATCTTATTTAGTTAAATCAATGCAAACAAAGGCAAAAAGTGACATTGTCAAGAGAAATTCAATAACGTGAGTCTGTAGCAAAAACATAATTTAATAACCTTTATGAATTGATATCAAACACTTCCACTAGAAGTTAACATTATCAATTACAAATAAGTCAAAAAAACATATTGAACATCCCTAATTTTAAAATACATTACTAATTTAATAACCAACTTCAAGAAAAACTTCAAACTGGCACCCTTCAAACCTCCACATAACCAAATAACAAATTTGAGTGTGGGAACCTCATAAGCAATGAGAGACACCAAACTCATTCCCACAGGAGCAAACCCAACACAACTCAACACTAAGAAATTGCTAATGAGAGAAGATCAATTTATAAAAGTGTAGCTAGGTCATCCTACTCATTTGTAAAACTAGCCACTAGATAATAAAAAGGGTTAAGATTCACTTGATATTGGCTAATAAATAGACCACTCTGCCACACATTAAAAACAATGGTGAAAAAGAACATCATCAAAGCTCTTATAGAGACTTAGACAATTATTTCTTAGAAGAGAGATCTCAATTTCCAATTTCAGCAATCCATTTTGGTTAGTACCTAGATAACAATTAAAGGATCACCTTAATTTTTTATGAGATTAAGACCACCAATAAAAACCATCAATTAAGTCTCGTTATTGGTATTAAATATTAAAATCTAAGGGAAAAAACAAACCTATAATCTCTCGATAAAATAACCTCTCCAATAATGCCAGGGTTTCCCTTCAAAACTTTGTCAAAGTTTAATTTCAATAAGCCATTAAGGGGGCTTGATCCAATGAGCTTCATTTGTGATAGATAGATTCTCTTTTAGCACATTACTATAGAATTAAATTTGATATATTTCTATAGTTATAAAATATTTATATTGGGGTTAGGTGTATTAACCTAGAAATTTAGTATCACTCTTTGATTACCAAAAAATTGATATGTTTGGAGTGCTAATGGAAAAATTGGTTATAGGATTGAGCTATAGCATTTCCATTTTTCTTATTAAAGTCTATACCATTCAGTTTCATCATTGTCTCTCCAAATATTCTAATTAGATCAAAGCCTTGGAAAAGAAAAACTGCGGGAATATTTTTTTTCTAGAAATTTTAAATTCTCATAAATATAAGACAAACACATTCAAAAAATTTAATGGGCAAGAATAAAAGTTCACTTTAAATTTGCAAACTCTTTTTGCTAAAAGAACAATAAACAAGGAATAAAACACCATACTAAATTATTATTATTATTATTTTCTGGAAAAAATGGAAATCCACCATAAGTTCTTATTAAGAAACTAAAATTGGTTCAAGAGCTCAAGGAGGAAAGAGCTAGTAATAAAACCTCCTATCCTTTCTCAATTACAACATTTAAACATCACCATACATAACCATGTAGAAATACCCCAAAACTATTTGCTAATCCAACTCGAAAAAGATGTCAAATCATCAACTTAGCTGAGAGGTTACAATCTTTAAATGAACCACATATTCTTACCCTATCAAACAACTTAGAACCAAATTCCATTCCTTCCCCTAGGTTGGCTAAAAAATCAGCAAAATGATTGGCTTCCCTAGAACAATGATTAATTTTGAACTCTTGAAACCTTGGCAACAACTTCCAAGCTTCATCGAAGGCATATTGAAGGTCCCAATTAACAACCTTCTTTGAAGACAATGCTAAAGTAACAATCTAAGAGTCACCTTCAATATGAAGTTTTAAAGTCTCCAAAGATAATGCTAGCTTTACCTCGTCTCTAAGAGCTCTCACCTCAGATAGATTAATAGTCCCATCCAGAAGCTTGGAAGACAAAGCTTTTAAAATATGACCATGATGGTCCCTTAGGACACAACTACCACCTAATCTTCTTGAATTCCCTTTAGATGCACCATCAAAATTTAACTTACAAAAAGATGGAGAGGGTGTCTCCTATCTAACTCATTTTTGGATCTCATCCTTGGAAAATTTACCTACCATAATGCTCTTAAAAGGAATAGAAATCTATGGCAATCTATTTAGGATTAATAAATTAAAGGAGGAGAATGTAGAAGATAGATTCTTAGTCCTTAGGGTAAATGCATTAACATTTTCTGAAATAGATTTTTTTGTGATGTTCCTGACCTCCTCTAGTAAACAAATAATTGAATAATGGTGTGTATTCCCTATAGAAGAGTGTCATATAGATGGTGTACAATGTAGGTATAATGAATGGTCACTCAAGAGTCCATATGGAAGGCCACAGTGATTGTATGGTAAGAATAACTAAGCCATATAGTGGAAAGTGGGTGGCCCGTACGATGGAATTTGCTAGGCCATATAGTGAGGGATTACAGGGCAGTATGGTAGAGATTGCTAGGCTGTACACTAGAAGAGGAGCAATCATATGGTGGGAATAGATGTCATACAGTGAACAAAGGAGATAGAACAAGGATTATGCCAGCCATACAAGGAAATAAGAAGCTATACGATGGTGTATGAAGACTGTATGACTGAATTGGAAGGCTGTACAATAGACAGAGACACAAGCCATACAATGAAGGATGGATGGATGGATGAGGAGCCATACAAAAAATGATAGGAGGCCACACGAGTAGATATCTATGCCCAATACAATATACATTATGGTTCATGCACAAAATGTAGTAGATCTTGATTAAAATCCACACAATAATAGAGACTTGAATGCGAATAATAATTGCCAAAAGATGGTGCTCTAATTTGCCAAATCCGAGCAAAGAATTAAATGCAACAATGGAATAGGGTGAGGATGAATCCCACTGAAATTGCAAGGCCAAATAGGAAAGATCTTTCACTTCTAAAATGGTGAACAATCCAAAACTCCAACAGGAAGTCACAGTACATAAAAAATAATCCAAAATAATGATCAAAGAGTACCTACAAGCCGTGCTTAAATACTCGTCAAGAAACTTTTTGAGGGTGTACAAAGATAGCCAACAGTGACACGAACTATGGAAACAAAAATAAAAATGGGTCTGAAATACATTAAATCAATAGGCCTGTTACAAAATTTTGATAAATGATTTATTTTATAATGAGAACATTATAGTCCTCCCGTCCCAAAATTTGCTTGTCCTCAAGAAAATGCAATGCCGGGTGCTACAGAATGTACTTGCCCTCCCATGTCACATTGTCCAATTGCAAGTATTTCCAACACACTAAATATTCCTTCATAGTGCAGTTCTATAGAGTCTTCTCACAACCTTTGATGATCTTAGCCGATTCCAATATGAGCTTGCCTTCTTCATTGAGTGGTGGGAGGTTGGTAGCAACTTTGAAATTTATCCCTACAACTTTCTTCAGACAAGAAACATGGAAGACATTATGAATATGGCTACCCTCTAAAAATTCTAGCTCATAGGAAACTTCTCCAATGCGGCGAGTTATATGATAGGGGCCATAGAATAGGGGTTTTAGTTTTTCTTTTCCTTTCTCCTTCAATGAGGATTGTTGATAGGGCTAGAGTCAGAGATAGACCAAATCCCCTACTTTGAAACTCCTCTCCATTTTGTGTTTGTCGACGTACATCTTATATTGATTTTGTGTCCTTTGTAGATTGTCCTTCAAGCATCTCAGAATGTCCTATCCCTCCTAAAGCTAGTCCCTTGCCCTTGGTGCACAACTATGTCCCATAACTATGTCGATGAATGAAAGGAGTTCATACCAATATATAGCTTTGAATGGTTCCATTTCAATGGACATGTGGTACATGGTATTGTAGCAATATTCTTCCAGATGGATTCATTTGATCCACACTCGTTGTTGTGTTGAAATGTAGTTTTGAAGGTAACCTTCGAGCCATTTGTTCACAATCTCTATTTGTCCATTTGTCTGTAGGTGGTAACTAGTACTTGGTGATAATTCTATCCCTGCCATCTAAAACAATTTTGTCCATAAGATACTAATGAATTGCCCATCCCAATCATTGACAATGTTTCAAGGTAACCTGTGTAGACGAAAAAATTCTCTAAAAAATAGCTTGACAACTTGTGCAACCTAAAATTCTGAGGGGATGGCAAAGAAATGTGTGTACTTTGTCAACCTATCAACCACCATGAAAATAAAATCCTTCCTATTCACCTTGGGAAGCCCCATTATGAAATCTATTGAGATACCTTGCCACTTATGTTCTAGAATTGGCAGTGGTTATAGTAACCCAACAAGCAGAGTATGTTCAGATTTGTTCTACTGGCAGACTATACACTCTCTTACATAATGCAACACATCCCCTTTTAATCCTTTTCATGAAAACCTCTCCCATATACTTATGTACATTTTGAGGAAGCCTAGGTGTCTTGCCAAGGGTGAGTCGTGTAACTCCTTCAAGATTTTTTGCTTCAATTTAGATTTAGGTACTAGGAATATCTGACTCTTATAGTAAATGATGTCATCTACTACTCTATACCTATCATCCTTGGTGATGCTATCCATTAGCTCATAGGAAAATGTGTTTTTAGAATATTCTACTAATAATTGTGCTTTCGAATCGGCTGAAATATGGGTTAGTAAGTAGACAACGAGTTTTCTAGACAAAGCATTTGCAACCACATTGTTCTTTCCTTTTATATATTCAATGTCAAAATCAAAGGCCTGAACCTTGATTACCCATTGCCTCTTTTTCAAATCCTAGTGCTCCAGAAAATATCTCAAACTATTGTGATCAATGTGCATGACAAACTTGGCACCTACTAGATACTATCAAAAATTGGTTAGTGCATGTACGATGGCCAACATCTCTTTGTCGTAGATAGAATAGAGGTGTTCTATCTACATAAGTTTCTTGATCTCATAAGCTATGGGGTGTCTATCCTACATTAGTACTATGCCAATGCCCTCTTTGGATGTGTTGTACTCTAAAATGAATGGTCGAGTGAAGTTTGGTAATGCAAGTATAGGACTTCATTCAGATGCTTCAGGTGCTCCTCCCATGTCTTGCTATAAATAATAAGATCATCAAAAAATACCAATAAGTACTTACATAATTGTTGCTTGAAAATGTGATTCATGCATGATTGGAACGTAGAAGGCATGTTTGTCAATTTGAAGGGTATCACTAGAAACTCATAATGTCCATAGTGGCAACAAAAGTCTATCTTTTCTATGTCTTCCTCCCTCATGTGAATCTGATGGTATCCAGAATAGAGATCTATTTTCAAAAAATAGACTATGTTATGCAACTCATCCAACAACTCATCTATCCTTGGAATGGGATATCTATTCTTTATTTTTTTTTGGTTCAACGTATGGTAGTCCATACACATGTGCATCGTCCCATCCTTCTTTTTGACCAAAACCACAGATGACACGAAAGGGCTGGAACTAGGATGGATCCATCCTTTCTCTAGCAGTTCTTGAATCATTTTTTTGATCTCATCTTTGAATTTTTTTGGATGATGGTACGATGTGGTTATGACTGACTTGGCTTCTGCTTCCAACTTGACAGTATGCTCAAACCCTCAATGAGGTAGTATGCTAGGAGGAATGTCAATAAAAACTTTATTATGTTTACTCAAAATATTCTAGAGTTCATCATCCTATGGAGGTGTTTGATGCCCTTTTATAAGTTCTGCTAAGATAAAACAATGTTTAGCCCACACAACATCATCATGCCAAAAAATTGCCTCCATCTGATGTGCAAAAACTTCCTTTGGACCTTCATTTTCCATTCCATAGAGGACAACCATCTTTACATCAACAAAAAAAGTGAAGTCCATTTGTTTGAAACTCTGAGTGTATTCATCAAGTGTCTCCATTCACTGTATGCCTAGAATAATTTCCATGTCATCCAAGTCTACCATGAAGAAATCTTCAGTCACCGTGTGATTTTCCATTGTGATACTTAGTTGAGGAAAAAGGTGTGTGCAAGGTAGAGGAGTCCCTTCGATAACCTTGATCTAAAAGTCTATGTGCATTTCCATAGGTAGACTTCTTCGCATCACCAAGGATGAGTTTATGAAATTTAGAGTAGTTCTGCTATCCAACATCATCACAATCCTTTATCCTTGAAGGGTACCCTGCACATGAAAAACTATACGACTTGGGCTACCAACTAAGGCAATAGTTCCTCCGTGTTATACCAAAGCTATAATTCTCTCTGTATGGTTTAAACTGACCATGTTTGTGTCATTGGGAGGTTAGCTATCTTCGATTGACATTTCTTCCTATTCATCCTCATCATCAGACATGACCTCAATGTAATGGATCTTCACTTTTTTGAGGCATCTGTGGCCAGTCTCCCAAGGTCCCTTGCAATTGAAACACAATTTCTTACTTCAAAGTTCCTGTCTGGTAGGTTCATCCAACAATAGCTTCCTAGGTAAAGGTTTGTCCTTTAAAAATGCTAGCGGTTTGGAATGTGAGTAACTTCGAGAGGATGATGCAACAATGATGCCATACTTTATGCTTTATTGATTGCCTCTGATAGGGTGATAGGATTGAACCCCTTCACCCAACCTTTTAGAGGTTTTGTCAGTTCCTCCATGAAGAGCACTACCTATCTTTTTAGAGAAATATCTATGACCAAAATAGAGAGTTTCTAAAATTTTGTAATGAACTGATCGACTGATCCAGTTTGTCTTAGTTGTACCAAATCTTTGAAATTGAGTTCCAGATCTTTACCATCAAATCACTCTATCAATATCTTAGTGAATTCTACATAAATATTTATTTGATCATGCCCTAATGTGATGGTGCCATGATGCCACCATTCATGTGCAACTCCTTCCAAGTGTAGCACTAAAAATTTGATTACTTCTTCTTCTGGCATAAGATTCAACTAGAAATAAGTATCAACCTTCATTACCCATGCTCACACAGATATGGAACCAGATCCATCAAATGGAGATAGATTTACTTTACTAAAATTTCTTCTAAGATCATCATTAAAATATCCTCTATTTCCACCTCTCGAATATCTCATATTCAGATCCATGTAATATTTGTAGGATATATCTTACTCAATATTTGTTTTCTTCCAGTCTTCTCTTAATTTTTCTTGCATCTCTTTAAAGGTTGGTTATTTCCCTTTCTGTTTTGTCTCCATCCATGAAGGCAAAGCTGGCATGGAAGGTTGAGAGCATGTTGGATGAGGGTTTGATTTACTCGACACTAAGTCTATTTTGTGACCATTTTGTTTGCCAAATATTTTATCATCCACCAACTTCTTGAGAGTCTTCTCCATGAGTTGCTACGTATCAATGATCTGTACCTAGTTCCTAGCAAGTTCCCTCAGTAGTGCCACAAGTTTGACAACTGTTGGTTCTAATTTGACAACCATTCAATCAATGAAATGTGTCCTTCTTCTCTTTCAACTATAAACTCTCATTCACTATCCATAGGTTGGCAGGATCAAAGAGCTTTGATACCACTGTGATGTTCTTGACCTCCTTTGGTAAACAAATGATTGAATAATGGTGTGTTTGCCCTCCAGTAGAGTGTTATACGGATGGTGTAAGATGTAGGTATGAGGAATGGTCACTCAAGAGTTTGTACAGAAGGCCACCATGATCATATGATAAGAATAAATAAGCCATATGTTGGGAAGTGGGTGGCCTATATGGTGGAATTTGCTAGTTCATACGGTGAGGGATTGTTAGGCACTATGGTGGAGATTTCTAGGCTGTATGGTGGAAGAGGAGCAGCCGTATAGTGGGAATAGATGTCGTATAGTGAAAAAAGGATTATGTTGGTTGTACAAGGAAATAAGAAGTTGTATGGTGGTGTATGAAGGCCATACAACTGAATTGGGAGGTTGTATGATAGACAAAGACACAAGCCATACAATGAAGGATGGATAATATGGATGGATGGATGGATGAGGGACCATAAGGTCAAGGAGTGGGCAGTATGAGAACTAATAGGAGGCCACACAAGTAGGTATTTGGGCCCAATACGGAATACAATCTAGTTCATACACAAACCACAATAGATCTTGATTAAAATCCACACAATAATAGGGACTTGAATGCGAATAATAATTGCCAAAAGATGGTGCTCTGATATGCCAGATCTAAGCAAAGAATTACATGAAACAATGGAATAGGGTGAGGGATGAATCCCACCAAAATTGTAAGGCCAAATAGGGAAGATCTTTCACTTCTAAAATGGCGAACAATCCAAAACTCCAATAGGAATTTGCAGTACATAGAAAATAATCAAAAAGTATGATCAAAGACTACTTACAAGCTATGCTTAAATACCCTTCAGGAAAATTTTTGAGGGTGTACAAAGATAGCCAATAGTGACAAAAATTATAGAAACAAAAATAAAAATGGGTCTGAGATACATTAAATCGATCAACTCATTACAAAAGTTTGATAAATAATTTCTTTTATAATGGGAACATTACATTTTTCAATTTGCTCATATACCCTATCCATTGAAGAAACTTCCTTCCTAAAAATTCTTCTATTTCTTTCCCACTAAATCCTCCACATAGTAGATGAGGGGGAAATTCTCCATATCTCTACAAATAGGAGCTCTTGTGGGGTAGAGGGAAAACCACCAACATTAGGGATAGTGAGTTAGGAAGTGGATCGTACCAACCAAGTTTGTAAAGGGTCCTAATCCAACACACATGAGAAAAGTGACATGAGAGAAGTAGATGATGAGCATTCTCCAACTCCTTACCACACAAGACAAATAGGAAACCATCAATAATGCACAACCTTTGAATTCTATCCGAAGTAAGAATTCTATTCTAAAGTGCCAACCAAAGAAAGGCTCCAACCTTTGGTAGAAAAACATCATGCCAAAAAAACATAATTTTTTTATCATGAACAACATTCTACCCTACAATCAGAGATTGGTATCCATCCTTAATTTTGTATCAACCACTCCTACTTTTACTCCAAATTAGCTTATCACTGTCATCATTGAAGCATGTTAATCTTTGATTGAAAACCTTAAATAACTGTGTCTTCTTAATTTGAGGAATGAGAATCCATAAAAAGTTTTTCCAAACCACATTATATAAGCCATTGATGGATTTAAATAAGATATAGTCTTTTAATTTAGTGCTCCACAAAGGTTCCAAAATAACTTGAGTTGTATTAAGCTGATCTAGTGAAGAAATTAGAGAAAAACCATTCCATGAGTTTGACCAAAGTAATCCTTATCTCTTGAATTAATCACCCACAAAATTGTGGCATCAAAACCACTCTACTATTTATCAAGAAATTGCACATAGCTGATCCCTTAGGAGGGTATCACATTGTGAATATGTGCTTGAGATCATCATAGTTCAAGTATTTAATCCTAATAATTCTAGCCCATAGTGCTAAAGGTTCTTATAGAGCTTCCAGGCCAGCTTAGCCCCTAAACTAATTTTCTCTCATGAATATTATGAACGCCTACTCCACCCCCAAACTTTGGTTGACAAATATTTTCCCATGAAACCAAAGCTACCATCTTATTATCAACCATATTCCCCTTCTAGATGAAATCTGTAAGACATTTTTTAATTGTTGAAATAACAACTTTAGGAGCTAGGAGAAATGACATCACATAATTAGGAATTGATGAATGAACTAATTTAACCATTAAAATCATTCCTGCAAGTGATAACCACTGAACCTTCCAAGAAGTAATCTTATCTTTTATGGATTGAGTAATCCCATTCTATTGAGAATCCTTACTATCGCCTTGAAAAAATGGGACACCTAGGTACTTACATAGAATATTAGCCACAATAAAGCCAAGACATCTCTAAATTTCTCTCTTGACCTTTATTTTCATGTTAAAGAAAAATATCTTGGACTTAGAGGGATTTAATTTCTTCCCTCAAGTCTCACAATATTCATTCATAGTGTCTTGGATAATCAAAGCTTCCCTCAACGAGCCCTTTTCGAGCAACAAAGAGTTGTCTACGAAAAAATTGTAACCTAAAATTAAAAAAAAGAAAATTCAATTTAATAAATAAAGGAGAGATACAAGAGGATGGCAAAGAATGTGCTATTTGATGCTTCTGTCACTTTGATGTTTTAGTTGTTTACTAATATTTGAAGGATATCCATCATTGGCTATGATATGAATATGTTGATTTCCAAGTCTTGTTCGGCATATAATTTTGGTTTATCTTTCATTTCTCATTGTTGTAGGCTTTATTTCATTTAGTTAAAACATTTAAAAAAACAACAACTAAAAAGATATTTTGTACCAAGAATCCAAAATAGGTACTCGCACATCTTGGAAACAAATAATGAGAGTGAGGATTGATAGATTACGAATAACATAGTATTGGTGGACTTATTAAATAAATGATAGAAGCCTAAAGGAACTATCATGAAATGTTAGTAAAAAGTCATGGTAATAGAAATGAACCTATTAAACATTATAAGATCTTATTTGTGATGAAGTGTTTAGATTTTTTATTTATAGAAAGAAAACAAGAAATTTGTAAACCCAAAAAAACAACTTTATGAAGCTTTTAGAACCACTAAAAACTGGAAATCTGAGTTCCAACAACCTAATTTTATCAAAGTCAAGGCTTTATTATTAGGAAGAACAATAGGTCAAAAGGTCAACTAAAATTAGGCCAAGCCATTAGTAATATAGCCGAATGATGTACAAATTAAACTAAACACTGAGCTCAGTTTTTTTGTTAAAAAATCAACATTGAAGAAATAGGTTTATTCAACCAATGGGTTTAGCAATTTCTACTTCTAAAAAATGGTTTTCTACAAACTAAAGAAAACACATGAAAGAGAAATATTTGACACAAGCAAACATTATATGATTCAAAGGTCATAAACAACAACGAGCCATACCAGAAAGTTATCCTGACGAGGCTTCGAATTCGACGATCGGCTATGCCTCTCATATGATTTTTTAATGATGACCAAATATTTTTTGTGCCTTTCATTTTACGCCTTAAGAAAAAAATTGATTGTCAATTATTTTATTTTCAAATTTAAAGATCATTTCAAATTTAAATATTTTTTAAATAAGAAAACAACATACACAAAATTCTTTATAAATAACTAATAATTATAAATTAGTAATACATATAAAAATTTCAAATAAAAGAAGCTAGTTTCTAAAATCATATATGTTACTTAAAGAATTTTTTTAGTTAATATAATTAACAAAAATAAATATAAAAATACATATCTAATATTGTAAATTATTAAAAAATAAAATTTTAAAATTTATTATATTCTATTTCAACAAGTTTCTAAATTAATATAAATATGCAATCATCAAAATAGAAACATATCTAAACTTAAAAGTAAAAAACTAGAAACATATAAATATAAAATAATATATAGTTATCATACATATTTATTATACATATTATGAAATTACATTTATTTATATTAAATAAAATATTAAGTTGCCTATGACAAATATTGATGGTTTAGTAGTAAACTTACTTATCATATTGACAATTTTCTAAAATTTTAGATTATCAATTCATATGTCTTACAATTTTTTAACCTGTCATATCAAATTCCAGCCTGATCCTAACAGTGAGATTGAATCTACAACAATACCAATGCCTGTTAATAAGGGATTAATTAATTATATATAAATACAAAATAATATATAAATTAAAAAATTTCCTTGGAACATCCCATTGTACAAGGTACTTCCACACAAGAAAGATTTCACAAAGCCGAAGAATGAACCTAAACAAGAAAATAAAGACAAATTGGGACACTAGTGATGAAAATGAGGATGGTAAATACCTAACAATACAATAATAATATTTAAATTAATAAACATTTATTAGAAAAATATGAGAAAAAATAATGAAGTAATAAATAATAAACTACTAAAATAAAGTAAAACTATTACAATTTGTTAAAATGGGAAAAAAATTAAAAACAAAATAAATGCAACACTTATATATTGATTTAGAAAAGAGAAAAATATAGTAAATATCTAATAAAATTATTTATGAAGAAAGTTGTAAAATATTATGGAAATAAGTATAAATAATGAGTTAAAAAATATTACAATATTTCTTAGAATTAGTCAATTTCACAGATTGAATTTAGAAAGGACAAAATAGAAGACATTAATAGCTTGGAGAAAATCAATCAAAATACTAAAATTAAAATTTGGTTACTACAATTTTTTTTATGAGAAAGAAAATTTTGCGTAAAAGTAATTGACCACGAAAAATTATTTCAAAGACAAATCTTTGAAAAAAGAACAGAAATCTAAAAAATCAAAATCTAATTACTACTAAATTTCATAACAGACAACAAATTTTTCTTTGGAAAAGCACTGGAGTCCAAAATTATTTTAGCGTAGAAATCCATAGGAAAAAGAGAGCTCAAATCCATTGGAAAAAGAGAATAGAAATCCAAAAGATTAAAATGTTTAAAAATTAAAAAACCTATTCAAACTTTATTAATTACGTTTTATATTTATTCAAACATGACATGTCACTATAATTAGTAGTGCAACTAATAAAAATCTTTGAAAAAAGAACATACATCTAAAAAATTAAAATTTGATTACTACAAAATTTCATAAGAGACGATAAATTTCACTTTGGAAAAGCAACTGGATTCAAATTTTTTTCAACATTGAAATCCATAGGAAAAAGATAGAAGAAACCCATAGGAAAAATAGAACAGAAATCCAAAATATTAGAATATTCAAAAAGGTTAAAAAAGCCTATTCAAACTTTATTAAGTACGTTTAATATCTATTCAAAAATGACATATCATTGTAATTAGGAGTGCAACTAATAAAAACTAGTGCTTGCACCGAGCCAGTGCAACTATATAGTCGATAGACAAACATATGTAGTTTGTCAAATTATAAATTCTTATTATTTATTATTTGATCCCTTAATGACTATCCCAAACTTTGATATTTTATGTCGATTCATCTCTCTACACACTTTCTCCCCCCCCCCAAATTTCCCCTTTGTAATATTAACACTTATCCCTTCGCTTCGCCAAATTTTCCATTTGTCATAATAACACTTATCCCTTTGCATTTTTTTGCAATGCTACAAAATTATTATTAAAAAAAATATTTTAACAATTAATTATATATCATTTTATTACATCAACTACGGCCTACCTTAATGTCTCCTATAAAATTTTAGCTAAGGTTATGGTGCTCAAGTTGGTCCACATTCTTCCCAAATTTGTGAGTAATACTGAAATTGGGTTTATTAAAGGTAGGTACATTTTGGAGAATTTGATTACTAGCTGGGAAGCTAAGGATTGGGCTAAAAGTTCTCATTAGAATTCTGCCATCCTTCTTCTCAATTTTGAGAAGGCCTATGGTAGGGTTGAGTGGAAGTTTATTACTATGATGTTAGATTCCTTTAGTTTTCCTCCCTATTATTGTAACGCTATTCAGATTCTTCTCAATGATGCCTTTGCGCATGTTGAAATTAATGGAGCTCTCTCTGATCCTTTCCCTCTTGGTAGGTCCATTAGACAAGGTCATCCTTTCACTCTTGCTCTGTTTCTTATCATTACTATAGCTATGTTTTATATTTTCAAGCACAATTCTTTATCTCTCGATGTTAGGGGTCTATATCTCCCTAATAATGATGTGCTCATTAAGTCATTTTGTTGACTCTGCTGTGTTTTTTGAGCTTACAGATAATAATTTTTATTCTTTGCAAATTAAGTTGGACATGTTTTGTACTATTTCTGGTGCTCGCATCTCCAAAGCCAAATCCATCTGTCTTGGATGGGATGAGCAGCCTCTTGATTGGTTCTCTCAATATGGTTTCCAATGGGGAGGACCTAACAACATTATCAAATACCTTGGCATCCCTTTCTCTATTGACTCCTCTCTTAAGGAAATGTAGTCCTAGATTAAGACCAAGATTGATAACAAACTTAACAAATGGCATAACAGGTTTCTTTCTCTTGCTAGTAGGATCCAAGTTTGTCAAAAGTTACTAGCTTCTTATAGCATTTATTATTCTTCTACTTGGATGTTCAATAATTATCAAATTACTAAAATTCAGAAGGCCATTAGACACTTCCTTTGGTTTGATGGCAAGGGCAATAAGAAAATACATGCTGTCAAGTGGGATTGGTGTCATATTGACAAGGCTCTTGGGGGGTTAAGGCTTAAGGACCTCAAGTTACAGGGTATTGCCCTCTCTGTCAAATGGATCTTGCATTCATTGGAGGGTGACACTCCCTGGAAAGTGCTGATTAGACATAATATAAAAAGAGGTCTCCCAAATAAAGCCAAGACTTGGAAGAATCTTCCTTTTTGTGACCTTATTGTTGGGGAATTGTTGGTTACTGTTCAAGGTTCTGCTGTATTCAAATCTATTTGGCGAGCCTCAGAACATGTCTAAAAAATTATCACCAATAAGGAGTTCTATAATAAAAAATATCTCCATGGTGAAAGATCCATTTGGTGGAATTTAAAGGTGAATGATAAGCCCCTAGCCCTGTCCCAAGGATGCTCACCACGAATTGGGCTAAAAGAGGCATTATTCAATTAGTTGATTTATTTGATCAAGACAAGCTCTTACTTTGGGATGATCTCAAGGTTAAATTTAATATTCTTGAACCTCATAAAAAAACCTACAATATGATTGTGCAAGCTTCTAAAGACCTTCCCTCCTTATGTCACGTGGACTCTCACAACTACTTAAAAATTAAGTGGCCGGATGGAGTCATTATGGCTAATCTTAAAGCCAAAAATATCTATAGGATCATTGAACATAATGAAAATATTGTTGAGCATGTTAACAAGATTTGGTATTGTTCTTTTAATACTAAAGGTTGGAATAAATTCTTTGATATTCTCTAGAAAAGTCTCGTGGAGCCTAAATTAAGATGCTTTAAGTGGTTGATCTTACTTGATAGACTGCCCATTATGAAAGACAATGTTGATCTCTATAGTATATGCAGGTTGCCTAAAACTGGTAGACACATTTTGTTTCATTTCTTATTTGCTAAGGAAATTTGGAATCTGTTTGGTATTTTTTATCCTATCAATGTTAATATTCTTAAGATTGTTACTAGTTATATTGATTGTCTTAGTAAAGATGCTAATTTTTTCTGGAATATATTATCCTCTAACATTCTTTGGTAGATCTAGAAATGCAGGAATGAGGAAAGATTTCAAGGTAAACCAAGGGTTCTTGTTGAGTTTTTTTCAAAAACTCACCTATTTTAATGTTTTTTTGCAGATCCAAACTACCATGATGATTGAGAAGGAGAAGTTGAAAAGATTCCTGAAAGATGGGCATGCTATGTTCTTCTTCTATGAGTTAAAGTATGGGTATCAATGGAGGAGAAATCTTGATGATCTCTGGGTCTTTGAGCATATTTGCATGAGGTTGAACAAAGAAAGCAGGAAGAATGTGAATTCTAATAAAGAGGAGCTGTTTATGCTTACCCAGGTTCAGGAGCAGAAAAATATTGTTTGGATGGAAGGTACCCTCAGATGGACTACGTGGATGGATATTCCTCCCAATTTTCTCTTCTAGTGCTTCTCATCTTATATTTTGCAATTATGTTTATATCTGGTTACATATGTTTATATTTTGGTCTATAATTATGCTACTTTGAACTCAGTTTGAGGCTGTGCCTCTTGGTGAACTCCATGTTTATGGTTATTTTTTCTGATCTCTCTATAGTTAATAGAAAAAAACTAGGGCCTACCCACCATTCAAACAATTGGAAAATTATTGTCTTTCATATGAATATGAATATATTTATATTTAAGCCAATAGGCTTATAGTTTTTACAAATTTCTGCCAAAAAATTGTCAGCCCCAATCATAAAATAATTTTTTTGATAATTTGAACTACTTTCCAATCATTTTAGAAATTTTCTAATTTTCTTGTATTTTCTTCAAAAAAATTTCTAATTCATTTCATTTTGAATAATTAGTTATATGATTTGTTTCTACTTCTTCTAATTTAGAAACTTATGTCAAATCTTTTGCATGTCTTTGCTGACCTTAAAATAGTTATAGATTAATTTTTTCAAAAGAATTCAACAAATGAGAAAGCTCATGATGGTGGAGCTACTAAGAGTGAATATAATGGATTTGTGAAGATGAAGAAGTTTTTGACACGATCTATGCTGCCAAGAAATTGAATGGAGGGCTTTCCTTCAAACAAATGGTTGAAGAGATGTTTTGTGTGGTGGGTGCTTTCTTGATTGGTGTTTTCATTCCTTCTCTTGACTGGCTTGACTTACAGGGTTTTGTCCAACTTAATTTCACTACACATAGTTGCTTTACTAATTCTCACATTATATTTTATTGTTTTAAAACTCATCAACATAAACTTTGTAAGTTATGGGTTATTACTTTAAATGGGCATTTGTAAACATGTTCTCAATACTAATTTTGTTTGAGTACAGATGAATCAAAAATCACATTGAATTCTGATAGCAATCTCCTTATCCTTATCCTTTTCTATTTGTATGGGTCTTTTAATATATTCCAAAAACTTTTCATAATTAAAAATATTTTATTTTTGTTAAAAAAATAATGCTTTATTCTGTATGGATGAAACAAAATTATTGTTTTAATGAACACATGAGAGAACATGTAACTCTTTATAGAAAAAATGAATTAAGAAAATAAAATTTGTTCAATTTGAACCTTTATTTTATTTCATCTTTTGAGTCTTTGTCTTCATTATAATCAATAATTTCTATTTTTTCCACGTCTCTACCCTCTATTTGCACTGACCACTAAATTTAAGAGTATTTATGCAACTAGGATGAAGAATATAATTTTAGGGATTTCCAATTAGACATTTTAAGTAGAATTTAATAACATATTTCATTATTCAAGAGTGTGAAATGCTTCTTGTTTATGAATTGAAACCTTCAAAAGTTTTTTTTTTTTGGCCAAATATTAAAAAGAGACATGGATGATTTGGGTGTTGTATAAAAACTTGTGAGTGGTATAGTATTAAAATATTTAAAACTATTCAGTGTTGTATAATTTAAATTTCTATTTTCCCATTAAAGAATAATTATTTTAATTTAAAACTATAAATATTATTGAGGTATTTTGATATTTGATATTTATCAAATTAATTTTAATTATTTAAAATTATAATTGAAGACAATTTTATTTATTCTTAGTTATTTCAATGTATGATTAAATTTATTTTTATTGTATCATTGTATTCAACTATATTTTGCACTAATAAAATTAACTATTTTATCAAAATTTGAAGTTATCTAAAGTTGACATATTTATTGATTCAATTCATATATTATAAAAAATAAAAAATATGATTTTTTGAACTTACTTTTTCCCACCAAAAAAATAGTTTCTTAATTTTTTGGCCTTACATTTGCTTGATTTTTGCAAAAAATATTTTTATCTTGTGCATATCCTAAATTAACCCACCTTAACAACTAAATTGTAAAACTAAAACTCATTATAATAATGAAATTGAACTAAATAAAAAAATTAAATATAAAAAATTAAAATAAATTATAAATTTATATAATTTATTTTAATATTATGAAGAACCTGCTTAATAAAATATATTGAATATAATATCAATCTTAACTTTGAATTTGAATTATCTAAACTAAAAAAATACAATAAATAATTTTATAATTTTTAGTTAGGATATTTTGATGATGAAACTTTACTCTTTTTCGGTAATAAAACTTTCCTTCTTGTTTTTTAAAAATTAATTTTAACATTCACAACCCTCCAATTGTGAAACTTCCATTCTTTTTTCTTTTTAGATAATGACAAGTTTCTAATTTTTACAAGTCATTTTTATCCTAATTAAGTTTTTGATTTCTTTCTCAAATTTAATCAAAGTTCATAGATTTCTTTTGTTTTAACATATCCATTAAATTTGTATGAAGAGGGTTTCTTTTTCTTTTTGTGCAAATAAATTAATAGCTTTGATTGAATATCATGTTTTCATTTAGTTCTTTGAGATGTCATTAAATAGTTTTTCTTATGTGTTTTGAAAAAAAGTGTTAGATTAGATCCAATTACAATATTATCTATCTTTATTTAAGCTTGTAGCACATTCTTAGATTTCTAAATATAATATCTAGATCTATTTTGTTCTTTAAAAAGTAACTTTTATTATTTAGAATGTTACTTCCATTCAATTAGAACCAAATCAAAATAAATCACTTCCACTATTTCCTTAATGTTATTTAAGCTCATCTTTTTTGCTGCTACTAATATTTTTGTCAGCAATTTCCTTCTTAGTACAAGATAAATTTCCTATCAGATAATTCTTGTACGTACAAAAATGTACAACTGCTAGTTATATATTATTTAAAACATCTTCTAGTTATGTGTTTAATTTTATTTAAATAACTAAATTGTGTTTTAAGCACAGAGAGAGAGAGATAAGATGACTCCCGCTCCTGTTCCCGCTCGAATACTTGGACCTCCTGTTTGAAAATTTGGTTCCCCCGCTCATGGCGCTTCTGCTTATTTAGCATTTGGCTATGCTAAGGTCTCTGCTCTCGCCGATCGTTTGGGTGGAGGAGCCAATTTTGGAGGATGGCCTGCAGTTGGGGATGGGGCTTTTGTTCCCATTCATAAACTTGGTTCTTTTGCTCCTGCACTTGTTCAAAATCTTGGACCTTGTGCTCATGGCATTACTGGTCACATGGGTGGAGGTGTTTTTTTTACTAGTGATGGTGGGCTTTGTTCAGCCTCTTCTGCGGGTGGGGTTAGGGCTCCTTCTACCCCTCACTTGGCTCCTAGGTCTCCTCCTTGTTCGGGGGGAAGGACTTTTGCAGACATGGCTACCTTCGAAGCTGGCTTACATGGTGCTCTCCCTCATGCAACTTCATCTAGGCCCCCTCTTGTGTCACCTATAAGAGCTTTAAATCCCATTAAGGTTTCTCTTGATCCAGAATCTGTTGAAGATATTTTTCATAAATACTTTCCTCTCTTGCTGCCATTTTTTGCTTCTGAGGTTACTAGCCCTCTCTTGCTAATCTACATGTCTGGATCTCCAAGAACTAGATACCACTTATAAAAAATAATGTCCACATCTTCCCGTATGCAAAAGGTTTTTTTATAGCTAAGTTTCGAAGTTCTGATGACAGGAAGATTATTTTGTGTCACAATAGTTTTTCTTAGTAGGGTAGATTTCCTCTTATGGCCAAACCATGGCACATGGATTTTGATCCACTCTCAGAATCCTTTAATAAGTTCCCTGTTTGGGTTTAGCTTCCTAATCTTTTGATTCATCTTTGGCAGGATTTGATTTTTGAAACTATTGGTATTTTCTTATATGTGGATGATGACACTTCGAATATTCTCCATTTGACCTGTGCGCACTTTCTTATAGACTTAGATGTTTATAAGGGCCTTCCTGAGGTGATTTTCTTGGACTCCCCACGGTCTTCTTGGACACAATTGTTGGATTTTGAGGGTATCCCTTTTTGTTGCAGGAATTGTCACTTAATGGGGCACATTGCTGCCTGTTGTGCTATTGGGAAATCCAAGTCTAGACTGGGCCTCCTCTGAGCACTATACGGTGAAACAATCCTAGGCTATTCCTGTGGATTCTGAGGCTATGGCTAGTGTTCATTCTAAGCTGGTGGTTGAGGTGGATGCTTTTGCAATTTCCTTGGATGCTCCTATGGATGCTGTGGCTGTGGATCGCGTTCTTTCCGTGCTGGTGGTTGAAGAGGATTCTTTGGTCTCTTCCCCTGCTTCGGTTGATCCTCCTAGGGACCATTTGTCATCTGATGATGTGACTTTTGTGTCCCCTAGATTCCTCGGGTCATCTTTTGAGGATTGGGTTGTTGAGGCAACGAAGTTTGAGGATGGTTGGATTGTGGTTAAAAGGAAGAAGACCAAGTCTTCTACTCCCCCTTTAGATATGATCCTTCGGCCGTGTAAGGATAAATTCAAATCAAAAGGAAAATCTTATGCTCCCTTATGCTGACTAGTTTTTTAGTGATGGTGAACTGGCCGAGTTTTTGGTTTGCTGGAAACTGGTTTGGGAGGTTTGTCAGGTTGCTTTGTTCCAGTCTGTCAACTTTCCAGGTTTCAGTGTTCTTATGGTTATTTTTTCTGGTCATATCTGTTGGTCTCAGGTCCCTGTAAAACTTGGTTTAACTGTTTTGTTGGTTTTAGTTCCTCTTAAAACCTGGATGTGCTTAATGGTCTATCTTTCTTTTTGTTGTAAATGGTTTCAGGACCCCTTCAAAACCTTCTTTTACCTTAAGCTAAAACTAAATTGTGCTTTAAATTTATTAGAATAATTTACTTATGTCAAGATTAAAAATTATTCTAACCCAAGACCCCTCTCTAATAAGAAGTTTTTGTAGGCTCTTGTCTATTTGTAATAATCATGTTTAATATATCTATATGTACTAAAATATTTTTTAAAGAATCTAAATTATACTATTCTCTAAATTATACTAAAATGAATAGCATATTAAAATTGTCAATTTATTGTTGCTGGGCAATAAACTAATTTAGAAAATATTTATATGAATCTATACATATCTATCTTCATTAAATAACTACATCTTTTATTTCAAATTACATCTAAACCGCATTATAAACTACAAATAAATTAAAGGATAAATGCAAAGAAACAACAATTATGATTACCTTAATCATTCAACAACCTATTTCATCTTCTAAGTATTCTAACTATAATTTATAAAATATTTCTCATTTGATACCCAATTATCATAACTTAAGGATTAACAAAATAAAACTAATTTTAGATTCTTCAAATAAACTATTCTAATCCCAAGCCTTACACATGGATCTCTTATGCTTTTTTAATTCTCTAGGAAGAGTAGTAAATAATAAAAGAGATTTGAAGGTCTAAGGTAACAAGTCATATAATTGTCTCAATGGCAATAATGTTAGGTCGTGTGTAAAAGTTCATCCTTATACTTAGAACTTCTAAACAAATAGAACTTCTAAACAAAGAATTAAAGAATCTTTGTAAAATCATTGACTAAGTCATTTAAAATGGCACGTGATAGCCAGACTCTAATAAAACACAAGGATGCAATTTTTAATGTTGCGATTCTATATAAAATCAAACAAAATTTTTGTCTGATTTTTTTATACATCTTGTTCATATATGAGCAACTGAGATTAATAAGAAAAAACTAAAGAAAGTATAATATATGTTAAGGATAAAACAATTAGTGATGCTATACCATTCCATGTATGAAAAGTTGGGTAAGCCTAGAACGTTCAATTAGGATGTTAGCATGCTATATAATTGGAATCAAGTCTAGGAATGTGGCCACTAATTATGCTTTGGAATACCATTATGCACAATTAAAATGCGGGAAGTAAAACCACAACACCCAAATTAAGCAAGAAGATAGAATAATGCATGTGGATGTTATACAATCAAGATGAATTTGAGATTCTACACTTTACTCTGTATATGAAACAATGTGCTCCATAGACTCTACTATATTTGAATTCTAAACTTGCACTCTGACCTAAGTATAAGAGAGTCTGACAAAATTCTAAATTTCATATCTAAAAGAGAGTCAAATAATTTAATAAATGTAACTAACTATTAATCTAATATAATTAATAAAATAAATTTTGGTACCCTACAACTTCTATGGATTATTGTTTGTGAGACATTTATGCTATATGTTCTTGACCTAAATCTCAACAAAAATGTCTTACACAAGCCCTTTATCAAAATAATCAAAATCAAAACATGGATTTAATGAATAATATCTTTGACATTTCATTCCTTATTGTTATGAAAGTTAAGGCCTTACTTGCAAGCCTTTGTTACCAAGATACATTTCTAGAGGTATGTATTCCCCCAAAATCCTTGTGGATTCCTTTGCCGCTAGCTGAAATTTATCAATGGTGCATTGTACTTCTCCTCTAGAATCCTTGATTAGCTTCTCTGATTTAGTTGTTATAATAGGTACCTTGCAAACGACATTGACCAAGTATTGAAAGCCAAATCCAACAAAGAAAATGAGGAGTTGTTGCCATTTGGGCATTGTGGAGAGTGATATTTGATGGCCTCATCTATGGGAGAATTTTTTTGTGGGAGATGACAAGGGTAATCTTTGAATGTTCTAAGTTGAGAAGAGGCTTAGCCAAATTTTGTAAAGTAGTGGTGGACATAGCTGATGATAGAAGTGTAAGACATGCCTTTCATTGAGTATTTAGATGTTGTGTGTTATTAGCATCTGCCAACATTGAACATGAATGATCGGAAAAAAACATTCCAATGACAAAGTTCCATTTGGAAGCTACAACATGAGGACATTTTGGTGGGCTCTTGCCCAAGTGAAAGCCTATCGACAATCAATTCAATCCCTTAAGAACTCAAACTAATGAATCTTTTTCAAATAAAATTACTTTAACTTATCTCATGGCTAATGGAGGGAATGGATTTGAAGCATGAGCATACTACCCTAAAAAATAACATATTTCTTGAGAGGGAGTTGCAACCTCAATCAATTTGGTTGTATAACATATAGCCATCTTCCATTGCACAACCTTGAAACTTGACAGGAAATTTCCTTGAGATCAAGCTTCTTTTCTACCATCACCTTCCAAACAAAACATAATAAAAATTAAATTAATTGTAATGTTGTTCACTAGATGATTCAATGATCTCCTCCAAATCAAACCTTTCAAAAATATAAAATTGCTTGCTGGAGAAAAGACAAAATATAAATTTTATTCAATTATGTCAACCTACTTGACATGAATTCATTTGAAAGTTGCAAGATTGATTACAAAAGGAAAATGTCTATATATTTTTTCATGAGCTTTTCAGGAGGAAGCTCTCCTGGCTATGGCTAAATGGTTAGCTCCATCACCCTATAACTTTCTTCCAAACATGTCATTACTCGATCAGTTAATAGAAGAAGAAAGGAAATCTGACAAAAAAATCATAATGTGTAGACAACTAATAAGCAAGATCTTCCCCTGCACAAGTTTAAAATGCATAACTTTTTTAAATTTATGAAGTATAGCCAGAGATTTTGATTTATGAGAGAGGCCAAATTTTCACCTACAAATCATGTTCCAAAATAATTGCATGACCAACTACTCAGATGAATTCATGAAAGAACAAATTGACCTATACAAATGAAGGTGAGTTTGATGAACTCCTACGAGAATGGGAGAGGGCGATGGGCTCAGAAATAGAGTGGCGAATGAGTAGAAGAATGAAATGAAAATAGAGATAGCCTAAAGTACGAAGTGGAAGACATATATCTAACTCTTGGACACACTACTTGATAATGTGCATGCATGACACACATGGTAAAGTAAGGTCTTCTGAAAAAATGTGTTGCCTTTCATTATCAACACTTGCTATGGTTCTGCTCTCCTAATTTATTTTTTGGCAAAATTTTATGAGCAAGAAAATAAAAAGACTGCTAGAAAAAAATAGCCGAGCTAATGAAAAATTAGAAATTTTGTAATTGGAAATTTATTTTAAACAAAAAAATTAAGCCACCATAGTTCATAACAAATATTTTACTCTTTCATGTTTTCCTAAACATAAACTATTGAAAATAAGAAACTTGAAAACTACAGTCTCTGCCTATAGATAGGTGAGACTAACAAGTGCACAATACATACACTTGTGTCTACACTCACACACTCATTTATTTGTTCGGACTTAATGTGGGATGAACATGGTATCATTATCGCATGTTATAAAGATATAATATTTGTAGTTGAGCCACTAAGACCTCTATGCAAAATAGAGAAGTCTAAATCCCTACATCAAACTAATCATATTCATTGCATAAATTGAAATTACTAATGGGGCTTAACACAATTTTCTTTTTAATAGTGATCGAAGAATTTTTTGTTGAAAATTTGGATGCCACTAACTATGAGCCTAAATAATATAGGATCTCATAGTCCATGATTGCACAAATTAAAGGAATATAACCTAAAACCTTTTGTCAATTGATTTTGTAACATCAATATGAATTTTTAATATTTTTATTAATCCTCACATACAAGTAGCCGTCCAAGCTAACTTCATGCACCTAGAACTCCTAATCTATACGTCAATATTTATAAATTTTTTCAGTGAACTTCTATAGGTGACTGAAGAGCTTAAAGCTAACTTTTCAAATTTTCTAGAGCTCTCTGCAGAGCTCATAGAGTGTGAGGTGGTCTAAAAGTGCCATATTAAATATTCACCCAAAATTCGTTATGTTCACCCCCTAATAGCCACTCACAGAAAAATTAGTACTTTTTACACTAATGAACCAATCAACAACCAATAAAGCTAAAAAATGATCAAATATTAGTAGATATATGATTGCCTATTAGTAAACCATAATTATTATATTGTTCACCTTATTTCTTCTAATATTCACAAACTCGTTATTATTATGAAAAATCTAAATACCAAATTCTACATCCATACATATGTATACACATATTTACTATATATATATATATATTTAAAACCCATAACCAACCCTTCATACAAGAAGCCTTTAAATTTAAACTATTAGTTTTTAAGTTAGCAATACTATTAACTTTGAAAGTTTTGAAAATTTGAATTGATTTTTCCCAAAACTATCACTATCATGCAAGTGAGAGGAAAGACAACATGTCACCATTACCATAACTCTGAATTCTTGCCAGAAATGTGTTAGGTGGAAAACACATATAAATATACTAGACAATGGAGTGTCATACAAGATGAGAACATAACAAAAACAAAAATGATGATTGATTATCATCATTTTTTTTTGGTTTGGGTGTAGAATGAGGTTAAGAGTTGAAGGTGTTTGTCTCTAGAAATTTTATGAAACAAAACTGACACAATGGATATGTACAATGATAGACTTAGACTTGTTAAGCAAGAATAATAACTAGTGCTTGCATCGAGAATAGATGCAAGGTAGTCGATAGTTGTATGGGATCAATTACTTTACAATGTTGTTTTATAGGAAAAAATTGCATCCTTATTTAAATAAAAAATTGAGATGGTTTCAAAATTGTGCAACCATCTTCACAATTTGACTACATACTATTTATATTTGCATAATAATTCTAGTCATTTTTAAAATTGAAAATTGAAATAATATTTCTTAATTTTATTATGATTATCATTTTTTAAGTTGGAAATAAAAATAATATTTTTAAAGTTTAATTATGATTATTTTGACAACACATAGATAATTTCATATATTTTAAAATTGAAATCGACTAAAATAAATAAATTACAGACTACAGTCTTCTCTATGTTTGACAAATAAAAGGTTTCCGACCCATATGCTCGAGGTAACAATGCCAAAATGATATGTGTGCACCCTGCTAATTAACCATTGATGTTCATTGGTAAACTAGTTAATTCAAAACTAATTCTTATGTAATTGTAAGTCTTTTAATTTCTTATTATTAATTAAATATTATAATAATGTCTCCAATTTAACAAGAATCGAAAATGTAGTTGTAAATAATATTATAAATAAAGACAATCTTAACTTTCTAAATATTTATTAAAAATTATTTAAACTTAAAATATGAAGAGTGTAGATTCAATTTATTGAATTTTATAGAGTTTCTAAATACATGTATAATATTATTAAATAGATATTTGTGTATGATACTTAATTTATCTTTTAATGGTAAGCTCTATCATTCTAAAAAGACTATTTTTTCACTCATATGCTGATTTTTTTAAATTGACAACATAATAGGCATGTTGGAGCTTTGAAAAGTAAATTTAAAATAAAACTATTAAAAGATACATTTATACTAATTAAGAGAAGGTTTTAAATAATTTGTTTGTAGGAAAAAATTATGTTTTCAACTCATCATTATTGATCTTAGTCTCATTATTAGTTGTTAATGGAATCTATTTTTTAATAAGAATGAATGTTCCACATGAAACTTATTACACATCTAAATGATATATTTCATAAGAAATAGAATTTCTTAAGGAATATTTTGAAGTTATTAAGCTCTTGTTTTATAATCTTTTTCTTAAGGAATATGTTGAACATAATAAGCTCTTGTTTTATAATCTCATTTCTTTTTCAGTTGTTTCTCCCACTTATGATATTTAAAATCCATTCTATATAATTTATAAAAGGAATGTCAGTGATTGAAACTTCATATACGATTTGTAATCAATAAAAAATATATAGTAAACTTGAATTTGTTTAATATTTCAATGTTGATTATAAGAAAAAAATTTAATGATGAGAGGGTGGATGTTAGACCTTAGACATTGAGATGCATAGTAAATGGGATCTTTTGGAAACTTAATGTCAACACACCATTAAATATTATACATAAATCAAGGTGAGAAAAACACAATAATAATATAGGTAAAAATGATGAGGAGACTCAATTTCTCTCAATAAAATTCATCTAAAATTAAAATTTTGAGCACTTGATTTCACTTTAAAATAAATAAATTTAAAACAATTGAACAACATAGAGTTGAAAAGCTCATTTTAAATAATCTAGAAAAATCAAAACTACATGAGAATACATGAAAATGAAGTCATATACATTAAAAAATAGTGAAGAAAGTTTACACAAATTCTTTCAATAGAATATAACAAAAAATGTCAATTTCATACAATAAATTAATTTAAAATAACATATTCATTATTTATTTTCACAATAATATACTACTTATGTAACATACCTATTCTATTAACTTTAAAAAAAATATATTAATAATTTTGTTAATATATTTATTTTAAAAATCTTTCAAATTCACTTCCTCTCACTCTCTAACATTATTTCTTACTATTTTATTTCTTTCAATACTTTACATAATATTTTGCAACAATAATTTTTTTACTATGATTAAATATAAATATAAATTTAATAAAAATATTATTTTCCTTTTAAATACTATCATCAATAAAACATTTTTTTGCTTAATAAGTGAGATGTCTATACAAATTCACCCACTTCTCCACTATTGAAATCTTATGAGAGATATCCATCAACTTCATTGTTTAAGTAATGAAGTTGTGGTGCCAAAAAGGTGACAAGCCTTTTTTTTTCTTCCTATTTTCAATAGCGTGTACACGTATTAGCAAAATAAAAAAAGTATATATGATGGGCTGCACACCTGCAACCCATCATTTTCATCAACATTTTCTGCTATTCCTACAGAGAGCAGTGTGTACGCGAGTTAAAAATCCAACATTTTCACCATCCTTTGCCAAAATGCCTCCTCGCCGATGAAATCCAAGACCACAAGCGCACCCACGACGATGCCGTAAGTGATATAAACTTAACTTTGCATTGTTTGAGATGTTTTTCATATTGTTTTGTAGGTTTTTTATATTGTTTTGTAGGGTTTTTACAAATTTCATTTAGATTTGTTTATTTATTTGGATTTCAATTGATTTTTTATCAGGAAATGTCAATAATCAACCGAAAAATCCAAAAGAACCTCAAAACCCTCAAGAACCTCAAAACCAAAACCCTCCTTAAGAAGAACAACAAATTTCACAACCCAAACCAATTGCAAGACCTCCGCCAAGCACACAAGAAAATATAATAAATGAAATAGAGAGAGGCAAAACTGAATTAGAAAGACTCATTGCTCGGTTGAAAGAATCCAGACAAACCAATCCAATGAGGGCTCAATTGGCATCATCCCTCGAATCCATTAACACCCAAATAGCCTCAGTTAGTGGTCATTTAGATATTTGGTGGGTTAAGAGGGATGAACAAAAAATATTTTATGCAAATAAATTGTCATATGAAGATGTTAAAAATAAAGAAATACCAAAAGGTAGTATATGTGCATTATTTAGAAAACCCAATGAGCAAAATACTATTAGAGAGGGTACTAAACGATTCCCCATCCATTGGTGCACACACGATGCTATTAGAAATAATTTTTGGGATAGATGGTGGATGGTTTTTGATGCCCCTCCTTGCAACAATCACGAGGTCCCAATGTATTTTTTGAAGAAATTATATTGTGAGTTTGTCCTTGGGGAGATCCCCAATTATTTTGATATATTAGACTACCAAGGTAGAGGTGGGGGGTCATCATTTGAGAGGTTGGGAGCACGTCGTGACCCTAATGTAGTTAGGGCACCTGTGGTCAAGCCACAGCTCGAGCATGTGACTATTCCTTCAGTTGTGAAGGAACATGTAGAGGCCAGTGCTCTAGGGACCATTAATGCTTTGACACAGACCCTCATCCATTCCATAAGCCCATTAGTTAAGGGGGAGCCTTCTGTGTGTCATGGTCACATGTGCACTTCATGTGGATCCCTATGCACATTTGGCACTCATGCTGGAGATGGTGCGGATGATGGGCTTGTCATCGATCAGTTCCTGAACGACACATTTGGCATTGACACACAGGTAAATTACAATTATAATTTACTAATTTGATCATATTTCATATGTATAGTGAATGATTAATTAATTAGCGTCTATTGACATTGTTCAAAATTCAGGGTCAGAGTGTTGCTGGGCCTAGCAACAATCCTCCAGGCCCATTTTTTGTCCCTTCCACGAGTCCAAAGGTATGTATCAATTTAATCATTTTAATTAATACATATATTTATTACGTAATCATATTAAGGATTGAAAAAAAAATTATGCATGTGCATTAGTTCTCCACAGGACCCTCAACCTTTACTACAAACTTGGAGCATAGACATCATACGAGCTTCACACAGGTACAGTTGTTTTATATTAATTTAATTCATTTGATTATATTTATTTCATGTTTCATGTTAGATTTAATGGTATTGTATGACATACAGTTCATGATGGCAGACACACCTCCTCATCTGCGATAGTTTGTTGATAGTGGAGTGGCCACAACTGTGGCTAGCTCACAGCCATTGACGAAGGTATGAAAGATTTTTCTTCATTTTAGTTGTTGTTTATAATAGTTAGTCTCAACATTTCTAATGTTATTTATAAGTGATTATATTTATTGAATTTTTGTAGGGTCTTGTCATGCCTGATCATCCACGAGCATTCGAGGTGGACTTACAGAGTGACTATTTGATGGCGGTAAGAAAATAATTGATTTTGTGTGTACATATATTTGATTTCAACATATAATAAATATTGATTCATATCTACATTCTTTGTATCAGTTGGAGTTGGAGAAGAGCCTCACCAAGAGGTCAAGTGAGCATGTTAGGAGGACCTCGTCATCTCCACCATCTCCCTCCACACGACGATAGAGGATGTCAAGAGACTTGTTTCCTTCCCCTCATGGGAAGGAAAAGATATAGTTGATCTAGACATGTATATATATAGGCATCAATGGACATATTCAATACACATTTGATGTATATGACATTCTATATTTTATGTATGACATTATTCGACTTATGACATTATTGGTTAATATATGATATGTTTGTTCATATACGACATGATTGGTTATCATAATATATTATATGTTTTTTTTTGCTATCATTTTATATTATATGTTTGTTCATGTATGACGTTAAATTAGATATGTTTGTGTATGACATTAAATTAGATATGTGCATGTATGACATTAAATTAGATATGTTTATGTATGACATTAACTTCAATACCTAATCTATTCAAAACTTTGATAGAATATTGATTAACAATAAAATTTATCATTTTTTAAGCATAAGTTAATCATTTTCAATATGTCATCATCATATGATTTATGATCTTGTTCATGTTTAAATTTTTCCTTCTCTATCATTTGTTTATCAAGTTTAATTCAATACCTAATTAGTTTGAATTTTTGATACAATATTGATTGGCAATAAACTTTATCAGTCAAGATTGATTAGGACCTCCTGGCAATGAAATTTATCAGGCAATATTCATGGACCTCTTGGAAATTGGTCACCTAAATGAGAACCTTGAGATTTATTAGGAACTCCAGTAAAGAAATCAGTAGTTTGAAATTACTCTATCCAACAAAAATAGATCAAAAGTTCTCTAAACATTTATGTTAAAAATAAGATAAAAATTTGATCACAAGTGGTCACAAAGTTTGTGTAGAAGAAAAAATCATTGTTAAAAAAAGAATATAGATAAGAAGAAAAAATACAATTAGCTTGTTGAGCTTCAATACATAACCATAATTCTTTATCATCAATTGAAAAATGTTAGAGATAGTAGAGAAAAGATGGATTATTTGCAAAAAAAGGTCATTTTAAAAATCATAAATGTAACATAATCACTGATAGTTTTATGTGTTTTCATACATTAATGATTGTAACATAATCATTAGTTGATTGGAATGTGTTGTTATTATTCTATAGTAACTAGATTAAGGTAAAAATAAAAGTTTAATAAATAGTTGTGATGTATAAGAAAGAGAGATATCTCACATGAGAGGGGGATGAATCTAAGATGACACATAAGATACTTGTAAGAGGGAGCTATACTTGTTAATGAATTTACAATGCATGTTATGGAAAATCATAGAGCATCTTTAAAAGGAAATAAAAGAGAATGACAAGTGGAAGGAACATGTTGTTTTGTAGACTCATATTCAAATTTGGGTGTCAATTTTCTAATGAAGGATTCAAGCACTGCAATTTGGTAGTTTTGGCTCATGTTATCCTTGTATCTCACTCTCTCTTATTCCCCCCCCCTCTTTATATTTCTATTTTTTCCATATCTATGTAGCCATCTATCCTCTTCATCTCCCCCTCACTAATGTAGAGATGTTGAGCAAGAAGTGAGGTTTAAGCATTTTCTTCTTCCTAATCTACCAAACTAAACTTGTGGCCTTCCTAATATCTTACTACTTAAGGATATCATTTTTGTGGCCTATCCAAAGTGATAGGGTCATTTGTGAACTCCTCCAAGGTGAGTACTTCTCCAATCAAGATCTTGCACCTTTTTGTTTTAGGGATACTAGCCCTATTCCAAGCCAATAACTATAACTCTTCACCAATGGCTTCACCAACCCCAAGTTTCTATTGGGACACCTTCCTTATGTTGAACTGATTGAGAATCAACTCTTGGTTTAACCCTCCAATTGTCATACAGTACAAAATGTTGACTATCATAGAATTCCTTATAGGTCTCCTACTCTGATTTTCTGGACTTAAATTCCTCTTAGGTTGAAATCTAACTATTCTATGGGTAGATTCAGACACCCTTTTGAAATTTATTTAAGACTCCAAAGCCTAGATTCCCATTTCCATTCCTGTAGCACCTAACCCATGTAAAGTACATAGACCTAATAAGGTCACACTAGGTTTGGTTTTCAAAGCAATTACTAGATAATTGGTGCATGGCCTCAAACCTCCTCTAGTCACCAATATTTATCATCTTCAAATTATGATAAAACACAATAATGTTTCCACTTTTTTCTATTATATATTCCTCCTTATGAAAATACTCATAGAACTAATAAAGCCTTCATCTCCTCCTTGCAACACTTCTCTACTTCATGTCTCTGCTTGACTCATATCTTAACTATAACACTTCTCTCCTTGAGTAGCATTTGCCAATAGTTCATTTCTCCCCCTTTGACTCATATCTTCTATTTTTACATCACTACCTTTGATATAAGTGCATTCAATATTTTATCTTCATTAACAATTTATCAATGTTTTTAACTAAATTTCCAATGTTTTAAACTAAATTTCCCCTTTTTCTTAACATCTTTAAAGTTAGTCAATATTGATTATCCATTGTCACATAGGAATATATTTATATTTTGTAGAAAATATTTTATATCTACTCATACTCTTATCATCCCCAATCATGACAAACAACATAGAACAATGAGTTACCTCTAGCAATTTGATGTTTTTAGTGGAGGATAGAGAGTTACAGAGTTGGTGACAATTTGGATGTGTAATGAATAAAAGAAAAAGAGTAAACAAGAAGCCATTAGACACATGACCTAAAATGTGGTATTGTCATGCATTCATTGGGTTTCAATATTATGTCTTTTGTGAGAGCAATGTTATCATTACAAAGAGATTCACACCTTGAAGGTGAGTGCAATGTACCCTTCTCAAACATAATCAATTTGAGAATGATTAGGCTTTTTTTAGTTTTTTTGTAGACTAATTTGGTAGACAAGGGAGAACTCCAAATTGGAGAGGACAAGGTTGATTGAGCAATGATTTGTTCATGGACAATGTCAACCTTGAATTCACATAAGGTTACTATTTAAATTAAGTTTACATTTCAGCACAAATTATTCCTAGACCTTTCTTGAAACTTTGGATGGGGCTAAATAAGAATGCTAATAACTTTTTGTTGAAAGATAATTCCTAGATTTAATGTAATAAAATTTCTTGTTTTTGAAGTTGGCATAAAAAGTTACAAGTCAATTTTGAAGGTCTTAAAGACTCCTAAACAACTCGAAAGTGTTTGTAATTAGTGTAGTGGAGAATGTTTGAGCATTGAAGGGGACAAGATGAGGTTAGGGATAGGGTTTATCCAGCCACTCGGAGCTAATGGAGCAGATAGTTTGACCCCATGATGAAAGGTGAGATAGATTTGGTAGTTGGCAACTTTGTACTGGCCAATACTACAAGTTTTAGCATCACCTGAGATGGCATTGTAAAATAAAAATGGAGTGTGATCTCCAAAAAGTGAGAGACTTTATTGTAGGTCTCCACAACATGGTCCTGTAGGAACTAGAATTGCATCCATACCTCACACAAGCTTTGAGATATGCCCCGTCAAAGATTGCAGCGCTATGGCATTTAGTGACCCTTAGGGACATTTCGGTTCGGCATGCTCGAGAATGTTCAAGCAGTGAAGGGGATAGGATGAGGTTAGGGATAGGGTTTACCTAGCCACCCAGAGCTAACGGAGTAGATGGTTTGATCCCACGATGAAAGGTGAGAGAGATTTGGCAGTTGGCAACTTTGTACTGGCCAATACTGCAAGTTTTAGCATCACCTGAGATGGTGTCGTAAAATGAAAACAGAGTGTGATCTCTAAAAAGTGAGAGAGGTTATTTTAGGTCTCTACAACATGGTCTTGTAGGAACTAGAATCACATCCATACCTCACATGAGCTCTGAGATATGCCCCATCAAAGATCGCAACCCTATGACATTTAGTGACCCTTAGGGACATTCTGGTTCGGCATGCCTGAGAATGTTTGAGTGCTGAAGGGGATAGGATGAGGTTGGTAATAGGGTTTACCTAGCCACCTAGAGCTAATGAAGTAGACAGTTCAATCCCACGATGAAAGGTGAGAGATTTGGCTGTTGGCAACTTTGTACTGGCCAATACTGCAAGTTTTAGCATCACCCGAGATGGCATCGTAAAATGAAAACAGAGTGTGATCTTAAAAAAGTGAGAGAGGTTATTATAGGTCTATGCAATAGGATCCTGTAGGAACTAGAATTGCATCCATACCTCACACGAGCTCTGAGATATGACCTGTCAAAGATCGTAGCCCTATGACATTTAGTGACCCTTAGGGACATTTTGGTTCAACGTGTTTGAGAAAATTTGAGCGCTAAAGGGGATAGGATGAGGTTAGGGATAGGGTTTACCTGATCACTCAAAGCTAATGAAGTAGACAGTTTGATCCCATGATGAAAGGTGAGAGAGATTTGGCAGTTGGCAACTTTGTACTGAGCAATACTACAAGTTTTAGCATCACTTGAGATGGCATCATAAAATGAAAAAAGAGTGTGATCTCCAAAAAGTGAGAGAGGTTATTGCAAGTCTCCACAACATGGTCCTAGAGGAACTAGAATTACATCCATACCTCACACGAGCTTCGAGATATGCCCCATCAAAGATCGTAGCCCTATGGCATTTAGTGACCCTTAGGGACATTTCGGTTCGACGTGCCTGAGAACGTTCAAGAATTGAAGGGGATAGGATGAGGTTAGGGATAGGGTTTACTCAACCACCTAGAGCTAATGGAGTAGACAGTTCAATCCCACGATGAAAGGTGAGAGAGATTTGGTAGTTGACAACTTTGTATTGGCCAATACTGCAAGTTTTTAGCATCACCCGAGATGGCATCATAAAATAAAAATAGAGTGTGATCTCCAAAAAGTGAGAGAGGTTATTGTAGGTCTTTGCAACACAGTCTTCTAGGAACTAGAATCACATCCATACCTCACACGAGCTTCGAGATATACCCTATCAAAGATCACAGCCCTATGGCATTTAGTGACCCTTAGGGACATTCTGGTTCGACATGCCCGAGAATGTTTGAGCACTAAAGGGGACATGATGAGGTTGGAGATAGAGTTTACTTGGCCACATAGAGCTAATGGAGTAGATAGTTCAATCCCATGATGAAAGGTGAGAGAGATTTGGCAGTTGGCAACTTTGTACTGGCCAATACTGCAAGTTTCAGCATCACCCGAGATGGCATCGTAAAATGAAAATAGAGTGTGATCTCCAAAAAGTGAGAGAGGTTATTGTAGGTCTCTACAACATGGTCATGTAGGTACTAGAATCACATCCATACCTCACATGAGCTCTGAGATATGCCTTGTCAAAGATCACAGCCCTATGGCATTTAGTGACCCTTAGGGACATTCTGGTTCGATGTGCCCAAGAACATTTGAGCGCTGAAGGGGATAGGACAAGGTTAGGGATAGGGTTTACCTAGCCACCTAGAGCTAACATAGTAGATAGTTTGATCCCATGATGAAAGGTGAGAGAGATTTGGCAGTTGGCAACTTTGTACTGGCCAATACTGCAAGTTTCAGCATCACCCGAGATGGCATTGTAAAATGAAAACAGAGTGTGATCTCCAAAAAATGAGAGAGGTTATTGTAGGTCTCCACAACATGGTCCTATAGGAACTAGAATTACATCCATACCTCACACGAGCTCTAAGATATGTAGCATCAAAGATCGTAGCCCTATGGCATTTAGTGACCCTCAGGGACATTTCGGTTCGGCGTGCCTGAGAATGTTCAAGTGCTGAACGGGATAGGACGAGGTTGGGGATAGGGTTTAAACAGCCACCCAGAGCTAATAGACTAGACAATTTGATCCCACAACCCTTTTTCCACTAAGTTGCAAATTTGAGCAACTTTTACAACTTTCAACAATGCAACTTTGCACAAAAAGTGCAATTTTTACATTTTTCACTTGATTCCAATTCTATGACTTAGAAAAGTTTTGGAAATAGTAAAATCTCAAAGGAATATAGGAATATAGACAGTTTTATGGTTATTTCCTAAAAGTTGCTAAATTGTTGCAAAAGTTGCTAATGCAACTTTGCAATTTTTGCACTTTTTGGAATTTCAACTAGCCACCAACCTAAATGAATCCTAATCATTCCAAATGATTATTATAGACTCAAAACCACTATACCAACCTACAAAAGTGCAACAAATTGCAAAATGCAAAAAGTTGCTAAGAGCAATTTTTGCAAATAATAGTTGTCAAACTGAACATGAGGTTGTATGGTGTTCCAACCATTCAAATGGAAGCTATAAATACTCAAAGGCATGTAATTAAGATCCCCACATGTGGAAAAGGTCATTATACGGATGGTGGACAAAAATGGTTAATTAAAAACTTAGATTTTATGGATTTTTTACTATTTTTTCAATTATGTACAGCCTGTACCGATTGGTGGTGGTACAAGTCTTATATCGTTGGATAGAGGGTTGAGTCAGGATTCCATTTCAATTGGTTTGAGGTCTTTATCTTGTATAAAAAAAAATTATATCAGTTTTAGTGTAGGTAGGTCATATTTACTCCAAATTTGAGAGTTTCAGAAAGATGGAATCCTAACTTGCAAACCCACTGTGGGATTTCAATGTTGCTTTGTGGAATAAAAGTTAGGAGAGGGTTCTTTGAGATGGAAGAGATTCAGGGCTATAGGAGCATGGCATCTATTTCTACTAGCAAGCCCTAGACTGAACATAATCTTATGTCTGGTCTAGATTTGAAGGAAAAAGAAGGACCAGGCTCCTAAATTGATTAATCTAACCCAAGTAAAGAGTGTAGAAGGACAAGTTTGATATATAGAAGAGATCCAAGGGGTTGAACCAAATTTTTGAACCCATTTTTTAATGTTTTTCTTGTAACCCATCCTAAACTGGCCATTTAGGACTGTGACACAAAGTGGGCATAACTTGATGTTGGAGTTGAGTTGTTGGTTAATCTTTTGGAATCTCTTAGGGGATATTGAAGAGTATTAAAAAATACAAAAATAGTAAGGGGTCCTTTTTATGGTTTGGGAGTTTGACCGTTAAAACTAGAAATTGTCCTAGTAGTAAGTGTTGGTAACAGTTTTGAAATTTGATTGTTGAGTGTTGAGAAACCTCAAGTTTGAGATTTTTCTTGTTGGTTTGAGTCTATAATAACCATTTCCATCTGAAAATTCAAGTGTTGAAACCATTTAAGAAGTATTTTCCTTTGTAGGCCTATTGGTGGCAGGGAGTTCCTAAGTGTTGATCCAAGTTGTTTGAGTACCCTAAGTTTGAGGGTTGGGCTTGTGAAGTGGAGTCCACTTGCAGGGTAGAGTCTCCCTGTATTAGAAGTCCATTGGATCCTTAGTCCTTGGTGTCTTCAATGAATGTATCTTCATAGAATGACCTTGGTGCCCCTACACCATTAAGCGATGATGATGAACATGAGTAAAATTATGAGATTTGTGCCTACATGTTACAATGAAAAAGTCGTATCTATTTTGAAATTAAGAACTATAAAAAAAGTTTCAAGAGAAGCTTAGCTGTGATGTAAGAGAATCATATGATTATCAGAGGCATATTGGAGGTCCAAGTCATCACAAAGGTCATGGAGAATCTCCTAGAGTCAATTGGGCAATCCTTCAACCAATCATGGCATTTGAAAGGATAAAAAAGTCATAATGTTGTATGATGTCTTGATGGATTTCAATGTTGGAAAAGTTGTAATTGAGCCATTGAATAGGATCTAGGGATTTCATAAGGTAGGAGAGTCCTTTGATAGGTTCCTATAGGTTATCATAACCTTAGCATGTCATTTGATAAGTTAAAAGATTCAAAAAGGTCTTTAAAAATATAGTTTAATATTTAAAAAATTTAAATCTTGAATGTAACAGCTACATGGGCATTTTGGAGGGAAACTCCATAGTTTAAATTTTATGAAGGAATAAGAAGTGAAACTGGTTGGAGTTAGTTAAGGGGGCTAGTTTCTATCTCCCAAGTCTATAAATATTTTTTTTGTACAGATTGTAAACACAGATTGTATGGACTGTCTCAGAAAAATAGAAGGAAAGTGCTTGGTTTCAAGTGTAATTTGAAGATCTCTTTGCTTTGTGCATGATTTCATGTGTTGGAATTATTGGTAACATCTTATTAGACATGTTTTGAGATTCTTTACTCAGTTTAGCATTCAAACTTGAATTTTTCTTCATCAAATTTCTATACTATTGGCTGTAGCAGTCTTATTTCTAAGCATTTTGACAGTTTTTTGCATCTAATCATGGTCCTTCCATGAAATGCTCACTATTTCTTCATGGGATGAAATTTATCTAACTTCTAAAATTTTTTCTAACCATGAAATGAAGATCTAACTTGAGATTGGTGGCCACCAAATCAAATAAAGTTGTGAAAACAAGGGTTATTTGGAGGGGACAGTCAATTAGGAAGAGATTTTCCTTAAGGAGGGTAGTAGTGTTTGTGAGTTGATTCATGTTTATGGTGATAAAAAATAGATGTCTAAATTTTTAATTAGTCCAAGAAGGCTTGGCACGTGTGAGATTGGTGATTCCCTAGGAACAAGGGTTTTGAGAAGCTGAATTGGGGCTTTTGGGGTTAGGGAATCCATAGACTAAAATTGAGAGTGGATTTGTCTAATTGAAGGCAGTTTAGGAGCCTGTGCAAAGTTTGAAGTCCATACATTGAGTATTTCTATGTTTTGCTTTGTAAATGCACTATTGCTTCATTGATGAAAACAGGGGCAGTGTGTAGAATCTCAAATATTTTCTAAAGGAGTTGCATCTAAGTCTTACATATGTTTTAGAAAAGGATAAAGCATATTTGGAAAGGTCATTTATTCAAGGATTCATTTGAAAAAATCAAAAGTTATCCATCATTTTTTCTTGCTGCTGTCACAAACTTGTGAAAATGCATTGACAACATTTGGGTGAATTATGCATTTTGGCTTGTAGGGTATGGAAACTGAAAGGTGTTGATGGGAACATGCTATATAGGATAGAAAAAACCTATTAAAGCCTAAAAACATCCTAGAGTTGATTGTTTGTGGGATTTTCCCATCAGGACCTAGAAGGGTCACTTGGCACATTGTTACAAATTTGTTCATTTTGAGTTGACCTAAAAATTCCATCTTGAAATCTTCCACTTCTTCCACCTTACGATTTCTCATCTTTTTTAAAATTATACTTAGTCTTTAGGGTACTAATAATCTTATGTTATGTTTTGAAACTTAACTTATTTAATCTTATCTTGTATTGAAGCTCTATAAAAGTATTCAAATACCTTTCAAGCCTTTTAACTTGATCATCTCTATAACCCTAGATCTGATATCTAATAAATAAATTTCCTTAGTATAGTTTGTCATACTAAGATATTTCTTTGAGAGACAAGGATGATGAAACTACTAGATTTAGAAATTTAGTTACAATGAGCCTGTAACATGTAGTTTTACATGTTAGGCATACAACTCTAGCTTCAAATTCAAATCTCTTATCCTCGAAATTCTGAGATCTAGTCTTGTTACTAATTTCATAATAATTTCTTGATTAAGGATAACTACCTAAATTTATATAAGTATGTGACCAACACATCAACATAATAAATATTAAATTTCCAAATGCTAAGAAAATGTATAACAAATATAGGCCAGGAACCAAATAATATGGATCTATTTCCATGAGATGTGAAATTATTGGAAAGCCAAGATTCAAGTCCACATAAGGTCAAGAACATCAAGATATGTTCCATTATATATGCTTCATTGATCAAAAACTTCCTTCATGAGATTGGGAAACACATAATGGGCATGAACCATGAAGAATAGTTGTGATATGATAAGAATTACCAATAACATGAGTACAAAGAGTAGAGAAAGGTACAAAGCTATTGAAAGGTTCAACATACTATCCAGAACATGACCCTATCTACCTAAAAGTAGGAATGAAGTCCTTTGAATTCTTAAGCATATTATACAAATAGAAAGATAACAACCAAGTCTAGAAAACCATAGTAGTGTTGTCGACACTAACAAAGCATAAAATCATTTAGAACTATTGATGTCCTCCTAGTTTTTGGTGATGCCTTTAAGCTATATTTTCTATCTTTCTTCATCCTCTTCTTCGTAAATATTCTTGTTCTCTTCTTCCTTCCTACTTATTTTCAAGTACTTATTTAGTTTTCTCAAATTATTAGACCATCTTGTACCATACATATAGAAGTGACAAAAGAATAAAATTATTCCATTGAGATAGTATTAGGAATGACCTATTTTGATGCAAGAGTTCTATTGTGTAGGGTCTCAATATAACCCATGACATTTCCTTCAATAGTAGCACTCTGCATTTGGCTTTCGTGAATAGGGTTTTCCTTCCTAGTTCCTACATGGGTAGGGAATTACACTCTAAATTCCTCATTTCTTGCACATTCCTTTGATTTACTAAAGTATGAGTAGAATTTTCATCCTTTGAATCCTCAATTTATTCCTCTTTCTCATAATCTTTTTCCTTAGAACTAATGGTTTCTTTAGGATCCACAAAGGTATACTCTTTCTTTGCTTTACAAGCTGCTTCCTCTTCTTTAACTTTCTTCATAGTGTCTTTCTTACTTCTAAACCTCAACAACCTCCTTTCTCCTAAGATATACTAATTTTTCTTATTTTTTTCCATGTATCATTTTTCTATCCTCCTCTTATTGGGTTTCCTTATCAAAATCTCCCTGGTCAATGCCAATATATTTTCTTCTTTTGGGGTTTCAATTTTCTAGTTTTGTCAAGGTTACTTTTAGTAGTCGAAGCTTTTCTTTTCACATTTTTTTATCAAGAGAAAATTCTTCAAAGGAAACATGAGGTGAGATTTTATCTTTAGAATATGATACATAGGGCTTAGCTTCTTTTTTCTCTTTGGAACTACTTTCATGGTTTTTCCTTGAGAACTTCACTACTCTTCAATTTTGTCACAAATTCTAGGAGGGATTCCTAGCTATGGGTAGTTCAAACATCTTTTAGTGGTTTGTGAATTATTGTACACATGCTAATTGAGGACATAAGTTAACTCTAATTGACCTCTTTATGTTATTATTTGCTCATTGTTACAAATGGCCTTCTAAGGTCATTAAAACTTGTAATGAGTTTAATCATGGACATGTGATCTTGTTTTGATCATAGATTGATCGTATTATAATCAAAGCATAAATGTAAGCCTTAATGAATGTATAATTTTCCCTAAAATTTGAGTGCATAAAAAGGGGTATGTGATTGCTCCAAAGGTGGATTTAGTGTTTTCTCCAAACAAGAGTTGAATTTTATGTTGGAAGTCATCTAATATAACCAAAGTAAAGGTGTTTCAACCATTTTGGGGTTCTAGAGACGTTGCAAAGTAAGATTTCTAGAAAGCCCTAGGGTAAAGGGGCTAGAAAGGAGGGTTTTGTAAAAACCATTGTAAAGTTGATCATGAGACCAAAAAAAATGAAGAATCCTTGCATTTGAGTCATCTCTTAAGATTGTTTTGGGTCATGGGAGTTCCAAAAGTCAAGGGATTGTGAATTTCTTTGTAAATGGCCTTAAATTAGGCCTAGTTGGTAGACTGAAATAGCCAATTTTGAGTGATATTTTACAAAACAAGTGTAGTTGGTTTTGGAGTATATTTTAGAGTGAGGAAAAGGGTATTTTAATCACCCAATATTTTAGGAAGTTCTGTGGGAAAGTTTGGAGAAAACAAAAAATTAGTGACTGGTAAGGGCTAGTTGGAACAAGCCTAGAAGAGGCAAAATCGAGAAAGTGTAAGAGATGAGTTGCTGAGAGTGTGTAAGGAGTTGGAACATGTTAGATGGGATGTTTTGAGATGATCGAAGGTGTTGGGGTCATGATATGAAGCCAAGGACAAGTTTTGGTATGTTGGAGGCACCAGGGTACACTAGGTGCATGGTGAACAATGTGAGTGTTTAGAAGACAAACTAAAGATTTTGGTTATAACCTCTTAGAAATTGTTGTAGGAAAATGTTACCAAGTCAAAGACCTCCTCTTGAACCCTAGTAGAGTCTAATTCCTTAGGTAGATTCCAAGAATACAAGAGAATCCCAAAGTCGAGTTGTGGTTCCTAGGGGAATATAGGAGGGCTTTGCATCAAACACACACACTTGTTGTATAGTCACGGATATTGTGATCATTCATGAACTTGAAAAACACTGTGTTAGAAATAGTGTTGTGAAAAAGGACTACAAAATAGAGGGAAATGGCCATCAAATATGCATGATTTAAATAGCTACGTTATCCTTAGAGAGAACTATATTTGTCACCACCCCATTATCATAAGATGATTAACATACAATGGTACTTGAACAAAGTAAACTAATAAATATTGAGGATGTGAATTGATAATACCATTTCATAGATGATTTTGGCATCTCACCCTTTATCACTTGTGCGTCAACTTTATTAGCCCTCTTCTTTGGTGACCTGCAAATGAAGAATTAGCATAGTAAAAAATCTAAGATAAGAATTAGCCCTCTCTCTCTCTCTCTCTCTCTCTCCCTATTCAATCTAATGAGCCAACTAGATCTGCTCGACATTTTACTGTCTCAAGTATTGCCTCATGGTCTGACTTGCCAACTTTCCAAAGAATCTTATTATGTGGTTTTGCACCATATTTTATCAAGTGGACATTTGATCCAACAACAAGGTTTGAATAATGAAGAATCTTCCTCTCTGTTTTCCAATCCTTGAATAACCACAAGTTAGGGTTCCTCATAGAATATTGTCTAAGCCATGTGCCTATTACAACCACTGCACTGACATGGTACTCTAAACCTTCACCATCTATAACCGAGTGATCCAATTTTTGTTTGGCTTCAACACAACGACACAAATAATAATCTGTCCCTTCTTCATTATCTTCAGGTGAAATAACAACAAAAACATGGTCTGCAGTGATAAATATACAAAATGCAGTCATTAATTCATAAAATACTTGGGTAAAAGTTATAAAGTTACATATTGAAATTACAAAGATATATAAATATATATATTACTAGGTTGCACTAGATTTGACAAGTGGTCAAAGTCAATAGACGAATCCATCTCTACAATTTCCAGTGCTTGTGGGGGATGATAGGTGTCAATTGGATCCAAAACTCGTATATCCCATTTGTCCACCCATTCAGTTGACTCACAGTCATCCCAATTTTCCTTTGCACATGATGGACAATAGCATGCCATTTTGTGCATGTGGATACTCCATGAACCTGCATTAGAGCTTCTAAAAGAGTATAACTCAATAGATCTTGTTAGTGTGCAACAATCCTGATATGGTGCAATGTTAGTATTATCTATCAACCAAAAAAATCTACGAACTGTAGACTCACCTTCCTTACCTAGACCCATTATGGCGTTACACCATTGGATGATGGATTTTTCATCTATCAATATGGATTCATCTTTGTACTTTAGTTCTTCATGAGCCAAGGCTCTTTTAATGCATGCACCTGCACCATCGTGCTCTCCCTTACCATGACCAACATCTATGAAATTCTACATATATTGAATTCTACACAACCTATGCATCCTGCTCAACCAATAGAACATCAATGCATTCTTGAATTGAGATGCGCACTTTTCTGACCAAATAATGTGCTAATGATATGTTTTTCCCCTGTTAGCCAAATCTCCATAAAATAGTTGAAAACAACCATGTACAAATTTTGTAGAATGTGATCGATCATCGCTGATATAAAAATGGTACTCCCTCAAAATTTTTCTATCATCCTCTGTACTTGTAGGTGAATGCATGAATGTTATGTGAACAAATATGGAAACTTGTTGAGAAGTATAATAATTTTCTTGCAACTCATTTTGTGGCTATAGTATGTAGTTCTCTGTGAAATCTACAACCAAAACAATGGTATCTAGTGGAAACGTATCCTTGCACAACTTGAATTGCAAATCTAGCCATCAAGCTCTATGGGTATGCCTTGCATACTCGTAAATAATCTTTTCATGAAAAATCTTCATGAACTCATACACTGGAATATTTTCAATGACTAAATCACATCTTTTACCATGTTTCCCATCTTTTAGAGCATATGTCATTGTCTTAAATTTTCTGTAATGTACTATTTCATTTCCAATTGCACGTGTACTATCCATATGTTGACAAGTTGATAAAAGTTGCAAAGTACCACAAAATAAGCATGTACCATCCAAGCATGATGTCTTGTAAAATTGTTGGCTATCCCCTATTTCACATAAAATGTTGGATATGAATTCTCTTGAAGATATTGGTGGCTCATTCATGTCATAATCCTGCAAAACAAACTAAGAATGCAAAACTACGCATATATGCCTAAAAAAATCAAAATGGTTAGAAAATTCAATATGTATCCTACAACAAGAAGTTGTGCATGTGTGATTTATCTTCACATAAAAAGGTTTACCCATCTCAAAAAATCTTTGACTTATTTGAATTTGAGGATACATACCAATAAATTTTGCAAAAAATTGTGTCTGAGTTGAGTCCAAAAAATGTTTTGCATGTGGGTAGCGACTTTGGCTACCAATCCTCCTTACAACATCTCTTTGATTAGGGGAAACACGTGTGTTATTTTTCCAAAAATCTTCTATCAATGATTTTAAGGGTTCACTAATTTCTTTATCCTTTCATGGTAGTCTACTGCTAAATGTCCATAACTCATTTTTTTGTTAGATCTTCCAATCTCTCATGCCTTAGCATGGCTCTCCTTAGAGTACCTCTACCAATTTTTAATATTTTTCTTGTCTTTCTCATGAGTTGAGCTTTCTTCATTTGGCTACTTACTATTGTCGATGTAAGTACTCTTCTTGTGATATTACTATCTTTGGTGTGTGATTTAGAACTCACTTTGTCATAAGCACTCATTAGATTCTTTACAATATTTTTTTCATTTGAATCATCCATCATTCTTAGCCCAAGAATCTTCATAATAGGCCTACATTTTAAATTCCTCATCATTTCAAAAAATAATTGGCATTGACCTATAATATTTAATTCTTCAAAAAAAATCTCCACATACGATTAACTTTTCTTTGACAAGTACACTTGCTAATCTTGGTAGGCATTGATTTCAAAATGTTAGTATCAATATCAATCAGATATTTTGGTCTTTTAAAATAAATTCTAGAAGGTGTTATAATCTTTTCCATTCCTTCAATATTTGGAACATCAACATAAGGTTGAGTATATTGCATACCTTGAACCGAAGATGATGTACCTTGATAATAACATGAAAAAGATGGTATATCACCTACTTGATGTATTGATGCTTTGCCTTCAACATGACATGATGGAGTGTGTATATTGTCAGATCTACAAATCAGTGTCTCTTCAACATGAGAGGACGATATGACTTCAACATTGGAAGATGGTGTAGTGGACGATATGACTCCAATATTGGAAGATGGTGTAGCTTCACAATTCAATTGCCTTCTTGAGTGTAACAGTCTCATTCATTCTCTTTGTCTTTCCAATTCTTCCTCTTTGTTTCTTTGTATAGGTGGTTCTTGATCCTCTTTGAAAGTCAATTCTTCATTATTGCTTTGCAATTTTCTTTGCTCACGTAGTAATTTTATTTTATCTCTTTTAATTGCCAAATCTCTCTCTCTCTCTATCTTCATTTGTTTGAGTTTTTGGTTTCTTCCTTGGCATGATGATGATTTCTACATGTCAAATTATTCAAACATCTGAATTACTTAAAATGTGTAAATTACAAATTATTCAAATACATATAAAAATTATAATTATTTGAATGAATACACAATATATATCAAATGACTTGTCAAATTTCTAACAATTTCAAAATAACATTTCATTCAAACATACAAATTTCAATGAATTCACTATATATTAAACAACATGTCAAATTATAATCAAATTTGTATCTATATATCAACAAAAAATATTTAAAATAGATTGCACTAACCTTTTCTATACAAGGAATATTCAAAAAGTCTTCAAATCACGTATCCAATGATTGAATTTGGTGTTTACTAGCTTCCAAAAGTGTTGAAATAGTGTTTGCTATGTTGAAACCCGTGATTTTTGTCAGAATAACAGAGTGCATAACAAAAAAAAAGTAGAGAATGGATGAAATGGGCCCCAAAGTTGCTTTTTGCCTATTTTTAGGTGATTTCTCATAGTGCATATGCACTATAGTGCGTAAGCACTATAGTGTGTACGCACTATGTGGAAATGCATGACTCTCCATCTTCCTTACTCTGTATCCTCCCTACTCTCTCTCCCATCCCCTACTCTCTCCCATCCCCTACTTTGTCTCTCTTACACACATTCCCATTCCCCCTCTCTCTCTCCCTCTCCCATCGCCTACTTTCTCTCCCCCATCATCGTACTCTCTCTCTGCCACCCCCTACTCTCTCTCACACTCTCACACTCTCTCCCATCCCCTACTCTCTCTCTTTCACAAAAACACACACTTTTATCCCACCACTCTCTTCTCTCCCATCCCCCTATCTCTATCCCTCTCCCTTTCCCACTCCCTCTCCTACTGCCTACTATCTCTCTCTCTCTCTCTCCCTCTCTACTCTCTCTCTCTCCCATCCTATATAAGCTCTCTCTGCCACCACCTACTCACTCTCACACTCTCTCCCATCCCCTACTCTGTCTCTCTTACACACACACTCCCATCCCCCCTCTCTCTCTCCCTCTCCCACTCCCTCTCCCACCACCTACTTTCTCTCTCCCATCCCCTACTCTCTCTCTCTCCTCTCCCATCCCCTACTCTCTCAAACTCTCACACTCTCTCCCATCCCCTACTCTGTCTCTCTTACACACACACTCCCATCCCCCCTCTGTTTCTCCCTCTCCCATTGCCTACTTTCTCTCCCCCATCATCATACTCTCTCTGCCACCCCCTACTCTCTCTCACACTCTCACACTCTCTCCCATCCCCAAATCTCTCTCACACTCTCACACTCTCTCTCCCATCCCCTACTCTATCTCTTTCATAGACACACACATTCTTATCCCCCCACTCTTCTTCTCTCCCATCCCCTACTCTTTACATCTGTCACACACACTCCCATCACCCCTATCTTTCTCCCTCTCCCTCTCCCACTCCCTCTCCTACCGCCTACTATCTCTCTCTCAAGTTCTCTCTCTTCCTCTCTACTCTCTCTCTCTCTCCCATCCCATACTCTCACTCGCTCTCTCCCATCCCCTACTCTCTCTCATGCTCTCCCAATTCCCTAATCTCACTCTCTCTCTCTACCACCACCTACTCTCTCTCACACTCTCACACTCTCTCCCATCCCCTACTCTATCTCTCTCTCTCTCACACACACACACTCCCACCCCCCTCTCTCTCTCCTCTCCCATCCCCTACTCTATAGATTTTTCACACACACTCCCATCTCCCCTCTCTCTCCCTCTCCCACTCCCTCTTGCACTGCCTACTATCTCTCTCTCTCAAGTACTCTCTCTCCCTCTCTACTTTCTCTCTCCCATCCCCTACTCTCACTCTCTCTCTTACATCCCCTACTCTCTCTCACACTCTCTCCCATCCCCTACTCCCTCTCTTGCCCCCATCCTGTATGAGCTCTCTTTTCCACCTCCTACTCTCTCTCAAACTATCACACTCTCTCCCATTCCCTACTTTATCTCTCCTATAAATAAATACACATTCCCATTCCCTCACTCTCTCTCTCTCTCGTAGTCCCTCTCCCATTGCCTACTCTCTCCCATCCCCTACTCTATCTCTCTTACACACTTCAATTCCACCTCTCTCTCCCTCCCACTCCTCCCACTGCCTACTATCTCTCTCTCTCTCTCTCTCTCTCACTCTCATCTCCCTCTCTCTCCCATCCCTCTGCCATTGCCTACTCTCTCTATCTCTCTCCCCCCTATCTCACTCCATACTCTCTGTCTTTCACACACACACCCATCCCCCCTCTCTCCTCTCCCATCTCCTACTTTTTTTTTCACTCACTCTCCCTCTCCCACTCCCTCTCCCACTACCTACTCTCTCTCTCTCACTCTCTCTCTCTCTCTCTCTCTCACACACACACACACTCTCTCTCTCTCTCATTCTCACTCTCTCACTCTCTCTCTCTCTCTCACTCTCACTCTCACTCTCACTCTCACTCTCACTCTCTCTCTCTCTCTCTCTCTCTCTCTCTCTCTACTCTCTCTGTCTCTGCTACCCCCTACTCTCTCTTACATTTTCACACACTCTCTCTCTTTCTCTCTTACATGCATTTCTATCCCCACTCTCTCTCCCTCTCCCATTGCCTACTCTCTCTTCCATCCCCTACTCTCTCTCGAGCTACTCTGTCTTCCCCCTCTCCCATTCCATACTCTCTCTCTTTCACACACATGCACTCCCATCCTCCTCTCTCTTGCTCTTCCTCTCCCACTCAGTCTCCCACTACCTACTCTCTCTATCTCTTTGTCTCTCTCTCACACACACATAACCATTCCCCTACCCCCCCACCCAACTCTCTTTTGGTCCTTGGTTTGCAATTTAGGCCTCAATAGGGCGTGCGCCCTATAGCGCACACGTGCTACTGAGAATTCAATGCTTCCAATAGCACGTATGCGCTATAGGGCACACTTGCTATTGAAAGATTTTCATTAAACCCAAGCCTAAGGCTTGGTTTTTCCTTGGAGATCCAACCCAAAGATTTGGAGTTTATAAATAGGTTTGAGATGTGTTTTCCAGCAAACATACCAAAAATGATTGATTTTTCTTGTGTGCTCCCCTTCAAGATTCCTCGTGGTTGGATATCGATAAGATCAAGTTACATAGCATTATAGGTCTCTGTGTTAGCTATCTAACCATATAATTTATTTTTAATTTGAACTATTTCAAGCCTTTCATCTATAATTTCTTTTGAACGTATGTTCATTTTTTGTCAAAAACCACCATGTACTAATTGGGCTATAGATTTTAGCTCGTTTATCAAATTTTGCAACAACTTAGTTTTTTAGAAACTAGACTCCATTCTACACACTTTGAAAAAAAGAGTTTTGATTTTAGATTAGTTTTCAATTATTTCTAGGGGGAGCACACAGATATTTCACATTTTTGGGATGTGTCTAGTTAAAAATTTCATTAAAAAAAAAACACATTATAATTACCCGAAAAATCTGGGATAAACTACATAGTGTTAAGTAACTTTTGACTAGAGCAATTAAATAATTTCAAAAAAAAAGTTAAAATTTTAGGGGGGGCACACTTTGTACTATTTATGTTTTTTTGGAATAAACAGTACCACTTTTTGTGGCCCCCTTTTTTGAGGACCAAAAACTAAACCATTTTGAAAAAAGATTAGTAGTTTAGAAACTAGATTCAAAGCACTACGACTTTTGTTTTTGTCATATCTTAAAATTTTGAGCGTAACTATCTTCAAATTCTTGTTGAAGTTCAAAATTTGAAGATTTCAGGAAAAAGGTGTCCACTTATACCCCCCTTTTGGCACCACAACTTTGTTCACTTACCCGTAAATATAATAATTCATAGATAAGACAATTAACATTTATCGGCTGTATACAACTCATTTTTGATGCAAACAGTTTATTTCCAATGCCAACGATATTATTATTTCAATATTATATTTAGTCTAACACAACTGCAAAATACCTAACATTGGAAATAAACTAATTGCATCGAAAATGAGTTGTACACTGCTGGTAGATGTTAATCATCTTATCTATGAACTATTATATTTACTTAAACAATGAAGTTGATGGACATGTTTCACAAGATTTCGGTAGTGGAGAAGTGGGTAAATTTGTATAGACATCTCATTTATTGAGCAAAAAATGTTTTTATTGATGATAGTATTTAAAAGGAAAATAATATTTTTTGTTAAATAAGATTCAAACATAATGTATTGTCCACATATTAATCCCTTAATACTTGTCTTTTAGAACATCACAATCATTATTTTTTAGCTTTTTGGTTAAAGTCCGACATTGAATACTATTTCTTGTGGTAGTAATTGGGGCATCTCTGTAGTGGTCATCGGGGTTGGTAAGTTTGAAGCAAAAAAGTGAGAAATTGGAATGGAGACTTTTTCAACCATGCTACTTTTTAAAGTAATTTCTCAACAATTGAAAAACCAAGCTGCAAACCAAATTTTTTGACCATCATAAGCAACAATGTGAGGAAAATCTAGTGGGCTCTTGCCTAGGTGAAAGCCTATCGGCTAATGAAGTACGTTCATGGTACCCACAATCCATGGCTATTAAGAAGGTAGAATATTTATTCTGGACAAATCAAACAACAATGGTACACTGACATGGATATTAGACTATAAGTCCTTAGATCAAACACTTATCCAATAACTTAAAATAATGTAGATTTTCACAATGACTAAGACAATAAAGAAAGGAGGTATTAAAAATTGTTTTGATTCAAAGATGTTGCAACTGATTGATAAACTTAATACATATTAAATTTATGAGACCAAATCCATAATGAATTTGCACACAAGTGTAAATTTTTCACTTCTAATTTTGTTCAGATTTTTCCTTTGAATACGCTTCATAAATTCCCTCAAAAATGTTTGTGGGTCTCATAATATATATATATATATATATATATATATATATATATATATATATATATATATATATATATATATATATATATATATATGAACATATTTTATTAAATTTTGATTATAGTTTATAAAAAAAGACTGGTCTAATTATATTTTTAAAAATAGACTAATAAAAACACACACACATGCATACATACACACACAACATTTTAATGATTCCAAAAATAACTTGTTGCATTATAGAGATATAACTTCTAAACCCTATACAAAATAAAATTTTTTATTAAATTTTTTATCAAAAATATAATGAATAAAAAAATAAAAATCATAGGCAAGCAGGGATGGGGATCAAACCCCACTCATAGTGGGTCTGTGGCAGCTTAGCCACTATAACCATAGCACCAAAGCATCACTTGAGATTCCTTTACCATTTTGGTGTAGGAGCACCCTAATAAACATTCATGAAATGCAATGGAAAGAATAATTTTGAAGTCTTGTGAATCATTAGGATTGTTTAGGAATATTGGCTATTTCATTGGACCCATTTGTGAGACCTAGTTCCAAGATTGGTATACTATAAGCCCTTGGTCAATTATGGTAAAAGTTTTCAAATAGCCTAGAATATTAGGATAGATTAGTTTTTCATGTTTCAAATTTTTTTTCTCCATATTGGATTAGTTAGAATCCAATTTGGCTAACTCAAGCAAAAATGCACTAAAATTGCACAGTTGCTAAAAATTGTCAAGCAACTTTTTAGCAACTTTTTGCTAAATGTTGTAAATTGAACCCCAATGGTTATATATGGTTAAAATAGTTGTTATAACCATTTTGAAGGCCTAAATTATCCATTTTAGCTCGGTGGTAGGCAAAGATATGTAATTCTACCTAAAAATCAATAAAAAAATCAAGTTTTCCTACAAAATTTGTTGTTGAAACGTGTTGTATAGATGCCCTCTGACATATAAGTACAAATATTTGATATTTTTGGTTATATTTGTGAATCTTATTTCTATTTCACTTGGAATGATGTTCTATTTTTCTCTACAAATCAAGATATTCTCGTTTTACCAACTATTGTCCCCATTTTGTGTCATTACATAGGGTTTCATCTATTTTCTCTCATATCTTGAGATTCCACCATGGTAATTTAATGGCCATTGGTGGAATTCAAGTTAGGACAATTTATTTTATGTTCCTTTTGGTTTTAGGTTGAAATAATGGGGCTAGAGAGAGAAACTTGATGCCCTAGGCATGCATGATCCATGCGCATGCTAGAAATCTGTGGCAACATCTTCCATAACTCATTACAGAGAAGGTTTCAAGGCTTGAAAATTAGTTTTTGATCATCTTACATGAACCCCACATATTCCAATTTTTGGATTGAATTTTTTCTCTAGGGATAGGGTACTTCCTTTGTTAATGGGCCTAATTGCCTACATTCCTAAGTGAGCCTTAAAAAATTCAGTTGCTGCATACTTCTATTGAGATTACAAGGCTCTATTATGTTGTATAAAACAAAAAAGGGTATTCAAATCAGTGATTCTTTTCTTTGGGTTTTGAGGAGATGTTTGTCATTTTCCATGTTCAAGGCTACACGCCTAGTCTTGAGTTTGTGAAGCAACTAGCCAATGAAAGTTGCATAGTTTGAATCTCATGTTTGATTTATGTTAGTTTGGACCTAAATAGACCCTTTACATGCTTGGAAGTCACACTTGGTCCTTATTTGTGTTTGGGGTTTTTTGTGTCAAATAAGCCTTGTGATGCCCTTAAGAGAAAATAGTGATTAGTTGTCTTTGTGATAGGTTTTCCTTGCGATTGGGGATTCCTAGCAGTGGTTGGGTTGTGATAACCATTACCATCTTATCAAGCACTTGTGATAGGTGTTTTGGGGCTGATTGTCTTAAAAATGAAACTCATTGTTCCTTAACCTTCAAGCAACCTTGTCCATTCCCATTGCTTGGTTCCATTGCATCACATTTACTCTATTGCTTGAATCAGCTTAACTTTCTTGACATTAAAAATCATTTTTTCTCACCAAATTCAAACTAATAAAATGTCCATTTCAGCTTCATTTTCATAACTCAAACTTTCCTCTAGGTGCTATTGTTATGAGAAATCTCTCAAATCCTCTTCATCAAATAGATGCGAGATTTAGATTAGGTAGCAATATGTCTTATCAATATATTTGACATTAATGAGAAAAAAAAATTGTTCCAATTATAAGTTTCCAACAATCTCCCTCTTTGGCATTGATGGTAACATCTTTACATTCCAACAATCTCTCCATCTAAATATTAGCAATATCTCAATGTATCAAATGTGTCTCACTTGGTTACCATGCAATCCAATTTTTTTTCTCCCTCTGAGATAATAGGCTCTCCTTTGTCTATCTCTCCTTCATTTGGTTAAGTCTCCCTCTACTATTTATTCTCCATCTTTGTAATTATGTCTCTCTCTCTCTCTCTCTTTGTCTATCTCTCCCTCTTTGACAACAATGCCAAAGACACTTAGCTTTCATAGCTTCAATCTCTTCATACATTTGAATTATGTAGAATTTGCATGTTTGGTGGATTTTTTTCATCTATCTATGACTAATTTGTTTATAATATACTTGAATATCTACCTCAGGAATTTCCCAAAGTAGAGCTGTATTGCATCAATGTGTAAGATATTTCGATTAGCACATTTGATGCAATGCGCCTTGCCTCCTTAAGTAGCTTTGGTTAGGGGAATAACACCTAATTTACCTCTAAGATATTCATGAGCATCTTTAGGTAAGAGTTTTGTGAATATGTCAACAATATATTCTTTGGTATTTACATATTCTAGCTATACTTCTTTATCTTGAAATAATTCCCTCAAATAGTGATACTTGATAAAGATGTGCTTTGTCTTAGTGTGCATCACTAGGTTCTTTGAAATTTTAATATCATTTGTGTTATTACAATTAATAACCACTGGATCTATAATCTCTTCTTTCACACCTTTCAGTAATTGCTTGATCCACATAATGTTTGAATAGTTCACTGCAACTACCACATACTCAACTTCAACCATTGATTGGGAAATAAAATTCTATTTCTTACTTGTCCATGACACCAATGTCTTTCCTAGAAAGAATGCACCTCCACTAGTGCTTTTTCTATCATCAATATTTCCTACCCAATCTAAGTAGTGACAACCTTTAGTTCAAATTTATCACTCCTCTTGTAATACAATCCGTAGGCTTCTATACCTTTTAGATATCTCATTATCCTTTTCACTACCATCATGTGAATCTCTTTAGGATTTTCTTAAAATCTAGCAACTATCCCAACTACTAATGCAATATTTGATCTGCTATGAAGACCATATTGCAATTTTCCAATCATGAATCTGTATAATGTCTGGTTCATATTAGTAGAATCATCATTCTTAGATAGCTTATGTCCTTTTGACATAGGTGTGGTCAATCGTCTTGAATCTTCCATACCAAAAGTCTTTAGTATCTCCTTTATGTATTTGGATTGTGTAATAAAAATACCAAACTTCATTTTACATACTTGTAATCCAACAAAGAATTTTATTTCACCAAACATAAACATTTAAAATTCGTTCTTCAATTCATCAACAAATGATTTGCATAATGCTTCTCTTCCTCCAAATTTAATGTATCAATAAATATTTTAGATAATAGTACTTCATTATCCTTACCATTCTTCAAATATAGATTACTGTTATCATTTATCATTTCAAAACTAATCTTCACCAAATAATTATGCAATCTTTCATACCATGCTCTCAGGTCTTGTTTCAATCCATAGAGGGATTTGATTAGTTTACATACCATATTCTTCTTGTTTGTATCTACAAATCCTTCAAGTTGATCAATGTACACTTCTTCCTCAAGTATACCGTTCAAAAATGCAGTCTTGACATCCATCTGACATACCTTAAAATTTTTGTATGCTAAATATGAAAGCAAGGTTTTGACTCCTTCAAGTCTTGTCACATGAGGAAAAGTTTCTCCATAATCAACTCCTTCTTGAGCATATCCTTTGCATACCAATCGTGCCTTATTTCTTGTTACTTCACCATTCTTATTGATTTTTTTTATGAAAACCAATTTTGTCCCAATGAAATTTTTTTATTTATGTCTTGGCACCAAAGTCAAAGTATTGTTCTTCTTAATCTATTCAATTTCCTTGTTCATTGCCTGAATCCAATCTTCATTCTCCAGGGAATCTTTCACTATTTTGGGCTGAAATTCACAAAGAAAACACGTGGCATATTTGAGTTTGTTTCTTGTCATAACACTTGATTCAACATCGCCAATTATTTATTTAGGCTTGTGACGTCTTCTCACATACTCTTCTTGCATAGTTAGTTTCCTTCTTTTTTCTTCTACAGGTTCATCTTGAGAATTAATCTCCAGTTCATTTGCTCTTCCTTGTTTAGGTTCTGGTTTGGTTTTTGCATGCTTGACATTTACAATCTGATGGTCAAAATTTCTTGTTTGTGACTCAACATCTTCAGTCTATTGCTTGACACCCACTCTTTGCTACTTGACTATTTTTTGCTCTGCACCATTTCCTGTTTGGTGAGAGACTACAACTTGATTTACTTTTTCATTAGGAGTGCTTGGAGCATCATCATCTACATAGATAAATTTACTACAATCTTCAATTTCTTCTTTGCATGCAGTATCACTTCTTTCTCCAAACTCATCAAATTTTAAATTTGCACTTTCCACAATTTTGTTGGTGTTAGAGTTCAAACACTTATAAGATTTTCTCTTAGTGGAATATCTTAGGAATATACCTTCCACACTCTTTGTATCAAGTTTTCCATTCCTATTATCTTCAAGTATATAACATCTACTTCTAAAGATTTTGAAATATTTTACATTAGAAGCATATCCATACCACAGTTCAAAAGGTGTAACATTTGTACCTTTCCTAACTTGTACTCTATTCAAGGTATAGATAGATATACTAACATCTTGAGGGGTCCTTGATGTTGACATCTATCTTTTAATTCCTCTATCATTGCAAAATGTATTGAACTCATTTAAAATGAACTCACCACCTTTGTCAGATCTCAAGCACTTCATACTCTTCCCTATTTCTTTTTCAACTTTGGCCAAATACCACTTGAATAACTGAAAAGCATCAGATTTATCTTTAAGAAACATTACTGTCATCATCTTAGAGTAATCATCAAAAAATAGAATGAAATACTTATCTCCATAGTAACTTTGAACATCAATGGGTCCACATAGGCCAATATGAACCAGTTCCAGAATATCATTAGAAGTATATGTTTTTCTCTTAAAACTAGACTTGGTCATTTTTCCCAATTAACATTATTTATACATAGCATTTTCAGTCTTCTTTAGTTTAGGAAATCCTCTTACTTTCTTCATTTTACTTATATACACCAAATTGTCAAAAGTTCACATGACATAACCTCTTGTGCCATAATCAAACATCTTCTTGTTGTGAAAACAAACATCTCTAGTTAGATAGATCTCTAGATAGAACAAGTTACCTCTTGTTTGATCATCACTTCCAACCAACATACCATAAACATCATGTATTGATGTAGGAGCATCCTGGGTTTCCTTGCAATCCTAGACTTTGATCTTTTTTTTAGTGTCTATTGAGTTCTTAGTTACTGCCAAGTTCCTTTGGTTGCTGAGTGAACTCTTTAGATGTTGAGTCATTCTTAGTTGTTGCTGAGTTCCTTTGGTTGTTGAGAGAATTCTTTGGATGCTGAGTGAATCCTTTAGTTGTTGAGTGCCTTTGGTTGCTGAGTGATTTTATTTGGTTGCTGAGCGTTAGAGGATGCCGAGTTCGTAGTTGCTGCCAAGTGATTCCTTTAGATGCAGAGCTCATGTGGATGTCGAGTGCCAATTTTCATTTGCCAAGTTGTCTATGTCTGGTTCAAATTTGGGCCAACTCTGCTTGCATTTAATTTTTGTTAGGTAGCTAATATTTGTAAAGAGGCAACTTGTGACCTTTCTATGCTCTAGAATATTCTGTAAGCCATTTTGGCAAGTATTTAAGGAAGTCTAAGGTTAGGTTTTAGGGGCAGTGAGGGATAGGGATATAGAAGCTAGAGGTCAGATTGTGAAAAGAAGATATGTGCTTGAAGGTGAGAATTTAAAGATTTTAATTTGTATTGGGAAAAACCCAGAAGGCCTTAGAGCTAGGAATTTATGCTATTTACTTGAAAAATCAATAAAGATATCTTATTCTCTCTCCTTGGTGCTATATTTGTGTTGTGTTTTCTGCTGTGTTATCTCTCGCAGGGTAGATTTGGATAGCTGAGTGTGCCTTTGGCCCTAGTTCTCCCTGTGCTTCCTATGTCAGGTGGTATCAAAGCTTGAGGTTCATCCTTTTGGAGATTGGATCATGTAGAACCTTGATTTGGATTTGGTTGTAGGCTAGTAGATCTACAAATTTGACCTATAACTTGTAGAGGACTATGATCTTGCATGAACCTAATTTGTAAAGATGGTTTGTGGTAGAAGAAATGATGATGATGCTATATTGAATTAGTTGAGATAAATTGTAGCCAAATTAGATGCTGTGGGGAAAATCCAAAGGAGAGGAGCACATCTTGATGATGTAAGTGTTGATGAAGCAGCAACACCAAACCATAATCTTGAACCTAAAGAAGATCAAGGTGAGGAAAGATTGTTGAGAGTGCTGGGGCAAATTCAAAGCCTGCTATAAAAGTTGTTCCTTATGATGGAAAATTGGATAGCAATACTTTGTTGGATTGGATCTTTGATATGGAGAAGTTCTTTAAGTATGAAAACACTCCTAATAACAGAAAGGTGAAGATTGTAGTCACTAGGTAGAAAGGTCATGCATCACTATGGTGGGAACATTTGCAAACTGATAGACAAAGGAGAGGAAATGAGAAGATTAGAACTTGGCCGAAGATGGTGAATAAGGTAAAGAAAAAATTCCTTCCTTTTGATTACCAAATTAGCATACTAAAAAAGATGCACAATTTGAGGCAAAGAGAAATGGGTGTGGAGGAGTATACAAATGAATTATATAGATTGGACATCAGATCTGGACATGTAGATGATGATGTTGAGAAAATTGCAAGATACATAAATGGATTGATATATGAAATTTAAGATGAAATAAGTTTTTTGAAATTGGAGAGTGTGGAGGAATCATATCAATATGCCTTGAAAGTTGAGGAAATCCTGACAAAGAAGCATGAACAAAGACAAAGAGGTAGAGGTGGTAGATTCTAGAGAGGCAAAGGTAGATCTTACGGTGAAGGTGGTAGATTTGACAATTTTTTGTAGGATAAAGGCAAATTTGAATGGAAGAATGATGAAAAAGGAAAGACCGAATGGAAAAGTGGAAATTCTTATTGAGGAGGTACTAATTCTTATCAAGGAAGAGGTAATTCTTATTCTAGAGGTGGATTTCATGGTAATTGTTTTAGATGTAGTAAAGAGGGACATAAATCTTTTGAATGTAGATCCTCTAACAGTAGGCAAGATAACATAAATGTTGTGATTCAAGGAGATGATGAGGGTTCACCAAGTGGACCTAAGGCTAGAGAAAATCTAATGGTGAGAAGAACCTTATGTAATAAGGGAAGTGATGAGGAACCTATTCTAAGGAGAAGTCTTTTCAAGACAAGATGTAAGATGGTTGGAAAATCTTGCAAAGTGATAATTGATAGTGGAAATTTTACAAATTTGACATCAGAAGAGCTGGTGACAAAGTTGCAATTGCAGAGGCTAAAGAATCCTAAACCTTATCATGTTTCATAAATAAAAGATGAGCACAAGATATGGGTAAGTGAGCAATGCCTTGTGATGTTCAAGATTAGACATTACTTTGACGAAGTTAGGTGTGATTTTATGCATATGGATTATTGTTATATTTTGTTGGGTAGACTTTGGCAATATGATAAATATGGTGTGCATGATGCAAGATTGAATCAATACACTCTTTGGGTAAATGGGAAGAAACAAATATTGCTGCCTTTGACTGAAAGTCTAGATGAGGTCAGTTGTATAGTAATAAAAGTTTGCATGTTTAATGGGAAAAAAATTGAAAAGGAAGTGAAAAAGAATCAAGTTTGTTTTGCCATAGTTCCTAGTGGATTGAGTGTTGGTAGTAATGATCGAGCAACAAAAGTTGGTAATGACCGAGTGACAACAGATAGTGATAGCTGAGTACCAGTAGAAATTATACAATTACCGAATGAGTATAAGGATATTTTTGTTGAGGATATTCCTAATGGTTTACCACCAATAAGAAGTATAAGTCATTGTATGGATTTGATTCCTGGAGCTAGTTTTCCAAACAAAGCACCATATAGATTGACACCTACAAAGAATGAAGAACTTAATAGACAAGTACATGAGTTGTTGTAGAAAGGTTTGATAAGAGACAGCTTGAGTCCATGTGCTATACCTACTATATTAGCACCCAAAAAGAATGGAGAATGGAGAATGTGTATTGATTCCAAAGCTATTAACAAAATCACAATGAAATATAGGTTTCCTATACCAAGGATAGATGCCATAATGAATTTTTTGAGTGGAGCAAATTATTTTACCAAGATTGATTTGAAGAGTGGCTATCATCAGATCAGAATTAGAGAAGGTGATGAATGGAAGACTACTTTCAAGACAAAATATGGTTTGTATGAATGGTTAGTTATGCCTTTTGGTTTGACTAATCCACTTAGTAATTTCATGAGGTTGATGAATGAAGTTCTAAAAAGATTCTCGGATAAGTTTGTGATTGTTTATTTGGATGATATTTTGATATTCAGTAAGACTAAGGAAGAACATCTTGAGCATATTAAACAAGTATTGCAAAGGTTGAAAGAGGAAAAGTTGCTGATTAATTTGGAAAAGTGTTCTTTTACGCAAGAGGAGATTGTGTATTTGGGATTTATGATTTCAGTTGATGGATTAAAGATGGATCCAGAGAAGGTTAAAGAAATTTTGAAGTGGCCTACACCTAAGAATGTGGGTGAGGTAAGATCATTTCATGATTTGGCTAGTTTTTATGGAAAGTTTATAAAGAATTTTAGTGCTATTTGTAATGTTATGACTGAGATAATGAGGAGAGATAAAAAGGAATTCAAGTGGACACATGGAGCTGATAAGAGTTTTGAGGCTTTGAAACAAAAGGTTGCCAAATTACCTGTATTGGCTTTGCCTAATTTCAATAAAGTATTTCAAGTTGAATGTGATGCAAGTGGTAATGTAATAGGAGCTATATTATGTCAAGAAGGTAAGCCTATTTCTTTATTTAATGAGAAGTTGAATGATGCTAAAAGGAAGTATTTTATGTATCATCAAGAGTTTTATGCTATTGTTCAAGCATTAAAAAAGTGGAGACATTATTTGATTCCTAAGGAGTTTGTGTTGTATACTGATCTTAAAGCTTTATAATAATTGCGAAGTCAACATAAATTGAATCAAAGACATATAAAGTGGGTTGATTATTTGAAATTTTTTACATTTTTAATTAAGCATAAGAGTGGTGTTACTAATACAGTTGTTGATGCATTGAGTAGAAGACGTTCTTTGTTGACTGAAATGAAGGTTGAAGTTCTTGGTTTTGATGAAATGAAAGAGTTGTATGATGCTGATCCTAATTTTTTTTGAGGTGTGGAGAGAGTGTAGAGCACCAAATTTAATAGATCACATAAGTAAGTATGATGAGTATTTAATTCAAGAAGGTATGTTGTTCAAAGGCATTCAATTGTGTATTCCTAAAATTTCTATGAGGTTGAATCTGACTAAGGAAAAGCATAGTTGTGGATTATTTGGACATTTTGAAGTTGATAAGACATTGAGTTTTCTGAAAGAGAAGTATTATTGGCCACAAATGTATAAGGATGTTCAAAAATTTGTAAAGAGTTGTGGAGTTTGTAAAATTGCAAAAGGAGCAAGTCAAAATATTGGTTTGTATACACCTATTACTATCCCTGAGAAACCTTGGAGTGACATTAGTATGGATTTTGTTCTTGGATTACGTAAGATAGTGAACGGGTATGATTCCATATTTGTCGTAGTGGTAGATTTTCTAAGATAGCTCATTTCATACCATGTAAGAAGACATCAAATGATGAGCACATTGCTAAACTTTTCTTTAAAGAGATTGTGAGATTGCATGGATTACCAAGAAGCATTATTTCTGATAGAGATGATAAGTTTGTTGGTTATTTTTGGAAGATTTTGTGGAAGAAGATGGGTAATGAATTGAAGTTTAGTTATACATTCCATCTACAAATAGATGAAAAAATAGAGGTTGTGAATAGAAGCTTGGGTGATTTGCTGAGATGTTTAGTTGGGAATAAGCCAAGTAATTGGGAGATGGTATTGGCACAAGAAAAATTTGCATATAATAATTCTATGAATAGGAGTATAGGGAATACACCTTTTGAGATTGCTACTGGAATGAAGCCTAGAGGAGTATAAGATTTGAGAGATGTTGCTAGTGAAGAAAAGAGAAGCATTGCAGGAGAAGAATTTGCTAATTTATGGAGTCTTTGCATAAGGAAGTGAAGTTGAGGTTGGACCAAAGTAATCAGAAGTATAAGGAGAATGCTAATCAGTCTAGAAGACACCATGATTTTCAAGTTGGTGCTGAGGTGATGGTTCATCAGAAGAAAGGAAGATTCTTAGTTGGAACATACAGTAAGTTGAAGATGAAGAAATTTTGACCTTGTACGATCTTGAAGAAGTTTAAAAATGGTAATGCTTATAAAATTTGAGTTACCTGATGACATGGATATATCTCCTATATTCAATATTACTGATTTATACAAGTACATTGAGTCAAATGATGAAGTTGTTGTATCAGATGATTATCCTAAAAAGTGGATTGAAGAAGTTGTATAGATATTGAGTCAAAGAATTTGTAAGAGCACAAGAGGAAAAGATTACTATGAGTATTTGGTGAAGTGGAAGAATAGACATATTGAAGATGCTACATGGATTTCTCAATTTGAATTGGATTCAGCTTAGGTTGTGACACTTGCCTGATTTCAGAGAATCATTTTCTCCAACCTTGGTTGTTTGATGCAGGAGCATCCTGGGTTTCCTTGCAATCCTACACTTTGATCTTTCTACCAATATCTACCAATTTATTAGTTGCTATCAGTTCCTTTGGTTGCCGAGTGAACTATATGGATGTCGAGTCATTCTTAGTTGCTACCAAGTTCCTTTGGTTGCCAAGTGAATTCTTTAGATGCCAAGTGAATCCTTTGGTTTCCAAGTGCCTTTGCTTGCCGAGCATTGGAGGATGCTGAGTTCATAGTTGCTATTGAGTGATTTCTTTGGATGCTGAGTGCCAATTTTCATTTGCTGAGTTGTAGTTTAGGCCAACTCTACTTGCATTTAATTTTTGTTAGGTAGCTAATATTTGTAAAGAGCCAACTTGTGGCCTTTCTATGCCCTAGAATCTTCTATAAGCCATTTTGGCAAGTATTTAAGGAAATCTAAGGTTAGGTTTTAGGGGTAGTAAGGAATAGGGAGATAGAAGCTGGAGATCAGATTGTGAAAAGAAGATATGTGCTTGGAAGTGAAAATTTGAAGATTGTAATTTGTATTGACCGTAACTTAGAAGGCCTTACAACTGGGCATGTATGCTATTTACTTGAAGAATCAATAAAGATATCGTTTCTCTCTCCTTGGTGCTATATTTGTGTTGTGTTTTTCACTGTGTTATCTCTTGTAAGGTAGATTTGGATAGTTGGGTGTGCCTTTGGCCCTAGTTCTCCATGTCCTTCCTGCTTCATGTATCTTGGCCTTCGTATTGTGAAATTCAATTTTGTAAACTAATTTCTTCATCTGTGAAACACTCAAAAAATTATAGTTAAATCCTTTAACCCAATAATCATTGTTACATTTTATCTTTTATCAGTTGAATAATTCCTTTATCTTTTTACACCACATGGAATATCATTACCAAATTTTACACATCCACCTTTGTATGGACCAATGTCCTCATATTTTTCTTTATCATTAGTCTTCATCATTAGAATCTTGTTTCAAAGCAACATAGACTACTTCATCATCAAGATAGACTACTTCATCATCATTACTTTCAGATTCATTATCAGTTTCTTCTTCAACAATATAACAAGATTTCTTACCTTTCTCATCCTTGTTTCTCTTGAACTCTCAGTCATCTCTTCTTCCTTTGTACTTTCTTTCCTTCCTTTCATCCTTATCTTCTCCATCAGGACACCTAGTAGCGATATGCCCTACTTGTTGCATGGAAAAAGATAATAGGTAGTTTACCTTTTCCTCTTCCAAATCATTTTTCAACGAGGGCTTCAAGTTCATCAATCTCACCATCAAAACTATCATTGTCACTCTTCACATGTTTTCCTTTTCTTTTCCTAAGAACCAATTGTGACTTAAAGGTAGTTTCAATAGTAACAGGTGTGTAATTATCAAAGTTAGACATTTCTAAAGAAGTAAGTCTACCAATTACACCTTCCAAGGGAAAAGTTACCTAGTGTGCATCTCAGTTCTTGAATTGTAGACACTTTAATGGCATAAATAGGGAGTAGAGTCCTCAATACCTTGATTATCATAGTTTGATATTTGATTTCTCCATTTTCATCACAAATAGTATCAACAACTTCTTTAATTCTTGTGCAGTATTATACTATATTCTCACCTTCTATCATTCTCATTTCATCAAATTTACCTCTTAGGCTTTCTGTAATGCCCCGCCCGGAGATCCTTGGAAACAAGGATTCAAATCAAGCCAAGATATATATTTTTTTCAAGTATGAATGCACAAGACAACATCATACAGGGATCAAAAAGACCACAATGGAAGACTTCAACACAATCTCGGCAACCAACGAATCTCCGAACGCCACTACCCAACTGACACACCCAAACAACAGCCAACAACCACCGCAACAAGATGAGGGCACAAGAAAAGACCACTCATCAACAAAACACCAAGCTGGGGTAAAATGTAGAATCCCGAAATTTGGCTAAGCCTGAAATCCTGAAGCCCTAAAAATTGGCTAAGTCTGGATTTCTGAAGCCCTGAAATTTCCTAGAATCCATAACTTATCTCCGAGAGGTCTGAAACCTATCTCAAATGATTTGTCGCATATATTAAAATATATATTAAGTATAAGAAATTATACGTCAACTTATACTTAAACGATATATTTTAAACCCCAAGAGACTAAAATAGAAACACAAAAACTCAATTTCAAGAGAAACTGATAGAATTCAAAAAGCAACAGCATAAGGTTGAAGAACGCCCAAAAGGGTATCCAAAACCATTCTCAAAAAGATCAGATCACAAAGAAAAGTGCTCGTTGATGGCACGCACAAGTTTTTCACAAAAATCGTGCGACACTTTTTACTAAGGGAGGGCGATACTTCTCCTTAAGGCATGCGACACTCTTCCAGTGTCATACAACATTTCTCAAGAAGGCATGTGACACTTTTCAGCATCGTACAAAATTTCTCAAGAAGGTGTGCGACACTCTTTCAGTGTCGTAAAACATTTATCAAGAAGGCGTGCGATACTTTACAGTGTCGTACGACATAGTTTGCATGGGCGTGCGATACTTTTTAAAGTGTCGCACCATGTTGAACAAATGTCACCCATAGAAACATGAAAGCACTCCCAGAAGCAAAAAAGACCAAAATTAGAGCAAAGAACCTCCACACTAGGGAGTACTGAATCCACGCGAATCGAGGAATGAACACTCGAGAGCAAGAACAACACAAAAAGAAGAACATCTATCCATCTCAACTACAGCAGCAAAGAACACACTGAAATAAACATCGCAGAGAGCTGAACAACCAAACTAAGTACGCGGTTCCTCCCAACCGTCAATAACATCATAAGACCATCGTGGATCCTAGCCATCCCCCACACGTAACATCCCAAGCCATTGACCAAATCATCAGTATTGTCGTAATAGGGATGTCACTACCAAAACATGCATAATAATAGCATATGAAAATCTAACATGCTAGTTATAATGCATAAGATAATCCTACAGTAGATAACATCACCTATCACATGCTAAACAACAGTAAGCAATAGATATACTACTAAAGCAAATCACATCATCTAATCATATGCTAAACATCATAATAAGGGAATGCACCAAATAAAATAACATCATCTAAACATGATATAAAAGCATCCCAATGAAAGCATAAATCACAAGAAAGCATACTCCAAAACTTGAAGTACCAAGTGAAGACATCCAACAACGATCACACTAGGACAAAAGATCATCTTTGTACACCGATCCCTAGTAGTGGTGAAGGTAGCTACACCTTACAACCATGTGGCACCCATAGGTCCACTCCCGCCATGCTGATGGAGATAAAGATCCAACCACAAACACACAAAAATCAACACATCCATGGCTAACACTCACGCCAGACAGTATGATGGCCGAACCAAGAATCTAAGACAATGCAAGGAGTACAGGTCCTGGTCAGACACTCAATAGGCTACTATGTAGGGACTAACATCATGGAGAGTCTCTTGGCATCAAAAAGCCCAAGCTAGGACTTGCGCAGATTCAACATCCCTCAACGGAAAGGCTCTTGCACCCCAAACCTTTTTATTATCTTAAGTTTTATTATCATTCACACATTTATTTAATTTTCACTTAATTAAAGCTTCCTTCGCCAACCCTCTGGGCACAATGATCACTAGGTTGCGAGGTAGCAGCCCCCTCCATATGCTACCCTACCCTACCATGCTCATCCTATGACAAGTGCCCGTGGGCATGCATACTCCCATCCCAACCCCAATGATCATAACTTCCAAAAAATCCATGGAAGATCGAGCCTCGCAAGTCACCCAACAAATGTACGCGCACGTACTCGCGTGTGGTGCACTAGCATCACGAAGATCATAACACAAGGACAGGAATCAGAACGTAATGCAAAGAAAACACCCAACTGAAAGCAACACGGGAAGGACAGATTCTACACAAATCCCAAAGCCAATAAAATCATACATCATGAAATCACTCAACCGGCCTCAATCGAAGAGTATGGATTCTACACGAATCTTATTGATTTAACAAGACCAAACATCGTGAACTCACTCAACCGGCCTCAATCAGAGAGTATGGATTCTACACAAATCCTAGAGTTCACAAAACAAAAGCAAAGGTCCAACAAAAATCATAACAAGTATAAAATCACTCAACCGAACACAACGTCGGGAGTACGGATGCAACATGCATCCCAATGCAACATAAAAGTGCAAAAGTGGTTTGAATGATATCCAAATAGATCATCAAGGTCCACAACCCACATTGTGCCAAAAAAACTCGAGAAAATAGGGTGGCACACAAAACGAGGTAAAAAACCCAAAAATTTGGAAAAATTCAAAATTAAAACCCATTTGGCCTTTGGGTTCAAAAACCCCAAAAATCCAAAAATAAATGGAATCAGACACCGTATGCAAAAATGGCCAGCATAACGGCATAAAATTCTAAACCCTTATCCCAAGAAAATAGGAAAATGTTCATACCCACCCAACTGGGTAGAACTAGCATACAGAAATGGAGGGGAACACTAGTTCTCAGCCTCCAAACAAACGGCTACCAAAAATAGAAGCAAAAATAGAGCAGAAACAATAAAACAAGAAAGCCCTACCTCACAGCCAAAAGGGCAAAACGAAAATCTGAACCATAAAATAAAACACCCGCAGAAGTGGCTGAAAATCGCTGCAATCCAAGCTTTCCCCAAGCTGGATCCAATGAGCTCAACCTCGCGATGATCCCACACCCATAGCTCCCACAACAAACAAAATAGTAAATCCTCATGAAGAGAATTTTGGGTTTTACTCTCCAACTTTCCAATTTGAAAGTGAGAAGTGAGGAATTAAATTCCTCTTTGGATACTTATTCACTTTTCAGGTGAATAATCAATTAGGGCATTTAACCAGCCAATCTAGTTAAACCCTGAATCAACCCAAACGAAAATAGGCTATTCCTATAAATAGGAATTCATCTATGGAAAAGCTGCCAGAACTTAAAATAAATCAATTAAAAAAAGCCCAAAAACCCAAAAACACATAAATCTCTTTAAACAACTTTCGTGACAATGCGAACCTCTAAATGCACAAACACGCTTACTGGTCTAATCACATAATGCAATGAGTTTGGATTTAATAATCACTGAAAGGTTTAAATTAAAAATTTTAATAAAGGATACGTCGACCATACAAGGATGACATTGGTAAAATATGAAAGGCTGAATCACTAACTCCATGTGCCACTGCCAGGGATATAAATCCTGCACACTAAACAACACGATCAAGTGCAATTGCATTTAATAACATAGCCGAAACAATAAATGCATTAAATCACCTAATTTAGCCATTTAATTAATTATATTAAAATAATCTATTTACATTACTCACGTTCGCATAAAGCATAACAACGTAGGAATGAAGTAAATAACCATAGCATTAAATCCATCACATAACATAATCAGAGGTATGTCCAAATACCAGATAACCAAATATCATCATAAAACACACTGTCATCTCAAAATGGCATCATCATGCAATATGATTAATTGAACAACATAGCAGTCTAATATCTATGATACTAGAATCAAAGAGTAACATTTGACCCTCAGGTCATCTCAAATGTAAAACATCACATAAGAACAGATATCTCTCAGATCAAAATAAAACAAGGTAAATGTCTGCAACACATAACCAAATAATCCAACAAGAACAATCCATTCTAATTACTTAAGTATTTAATAATGATTGATTACTCTACATTAAAAAGGCATTTAAAACACATAAGCAAACACAATCATAAACATGACTAACCACTGCTACAAGAACCTAGTCCAGTGTAGCATGGTAAAAGAACATAGTGCAATCTTTGCACACATCTCAGGGTAATCACGGAACAACCTCATGATACCACATCGATCTTGGTAACCACTGGCATAAACCTCAGTGAACCAAAAACCAGATCATAATCTCAAAGATCAGTCAAAAGAATGATCAACGCAATTGAAAAAGAAACATAAATCCAAACACCTCAATGGTGTAGACCACTCAAGGTCACAATCATGATCCATCATAACAAAAGATCAGCAAGGGTGCATCCATTAGGACGACTTACAAAAATCAAATGGGAGAGGCACTACACTTTCTAATTTGGCTCTCAAGACATTATCATCACCTCCATATATGGTCTTTACTTTGTCCCACATTTTCTTTTCACTATCACAGTCTCTTAAGTCATCAAACTCAACATAACTTAGGGCTGAGGCAATCTCCAACATTTCTTAGTTGAGTTCTTTCATTTGCTTTAGTCGATCAGTTGTCAGAGGAGTAGTGGTCACCTTCACATATTCATTGTCCACAAAGTTGATAGCAACATCACTGATACTGGATATATGCAACCTCATCAAGGTTTTCCATGTAGGAAAGTTCTCCTTGTTCAACTTAGGTACATCTCTTGTGAGTCATGATATTTGGCTTTAAATACCTTCAAAATTCTTTCTATAAGCATCAAGCTTTTATACCAATTGTTAGAAATGTTTAGAATAATTGAGAGGGGGGGGGGGGGGGGGGGGGGGGGTGAATTAGTTACTCAAGGTCCTTAAGTATCATTTGAACAATTAAACATAAAACTCTTACTATTCTACTTATCCTACTATTGTTCAGTCTCTGCTGTTATTTGATCTCTACTATAAACCAAAATTACTATTTCAAATATAACATGCTTTGCTAAATATAAAATGTAAAACATATAAAGTAGTCAACACAGATTTGTCACTAGGATTTTTATGTGGAAACCCAATTTGGAAAAAACCACCATCAACATGTCACTAATTTTTTACTCTTTCGAAGTGAGCTCTATTAGGAGCCAACCTTATTAAAGGTTACAATACACACTATTACATTTGACCTAGTTAGAGGAATTAATCACCCTATTAGGAGTGGCCTTATCAAAGGTCTTTGATCATTCCATTTAGAATGTGACATTGTGAAATGATTTACACAATCTATTACGTCTTCCAAATGACTATTAGGTCAACCTCTGTTAAAAGGATTTCACTAAAAACTATTTACAATGATTAGAAAGAAAATAGTAGGGTTTCAATCTGTATGATTACAACTCACTTTGCAAGTTTAGATTTCTATTCGGTTCATGTGTTTATTCACTGATAAGCTCTCCGCTATCATCTCTAATCTTTATTCACTTGATAACCCTTCAATAAATTGAAAATATACTGGCAAATGAGATCATAATAAGTCTAGGGAAATATACCTTACAAAGAAGGGCATGATATGTTGTAGCTAGAAACATAGAAATATAACTTGTTCCCCTGTATAAAAGATAGTTTTTAGAGAGCCCAGCCTCAACACTAGTAGCTAAAATGAAGAAATTGGAACAAGTTTCCTCATCCAAAGTTGAAAAGTACTCCCCTTGAAAAACCCCCATTCATATTGACAAAAAATATTCCTTAAGGGAATAACTAAAGAAAATGGGAGGTCAAGGTGATATTGTCATAACTGCATTAGAGGTAGAGGAGGGAGAACTTTAAGAGCCTAAAATGCCACTCCTAGTCCTTACTACAGAAAATGGGAAATATACCTTACAAAGAAGGGCATGATATGTTGTAGCTAGAAACAAATAAATATAACTTGTTCCCCTGTATAAAAGATAGTTTTTAGAGAGACCACCCTCAACACTAGTAGCTAAAAGGAAGAAATTGGAACAAGTTTCCTCATCCAAAGTTGAGGAGTACTCCCCTTGACAAACCCCCATTCATATTGACAACAAATATTCCTTAAGGGAATAACTAAAGAAAATGGGAGGTCAAGGTGATATTGTCATAACTACATTAGAGGTAGAGGAGGGAGAACTTTAAGAGCCTAAAAAGCCACTCCTAGTCCTTACTACAGAATATTTTAAAGGGAAAGAAATGGATCCTATTGTGAAGTAGAAAACAAGGAAATATTTGGATGATGACAATTTTGTAAAGTCTAGGGCGTTCATCCAATCTTTGTGGAGAAGTAACATTGGAACTTTTGAGGCAAAGTGCAAGAAAATAAAAACAAAATAACCTACTAGATAAGACTTTGAAATTGAAGAGGAAGTAAAGGCCAATATAATGCAAGAATTCAATTAGATAACCCCTATAGGGAGAAGACAATTGCTGAAGGATTCAAGAATAATGATGCTTCCAGAATGGGACATTGCTAATGCAATGATTGTAAAGTTTTATAGATCTTGATTAGTGGAGACCAAGAAATATATTTCCATTTGATTTCCTTTCTTTGATAGACCTATTCATTCTTTATTTCATATCTTGACTTCTAAATTTGATATAATGTAGAATTTTTATTCTAATTTCAGTCTAAGATCTATATGCTAGTATTATTGATATTGATCTGCAGATGAGAAATGAACATAGAATATATATACATTAAAACATAACCAACCAAGGGCATGACCTTATGTGGTCACACCTCAATATATATAATACTATTAACATCTATTCATAACTAATAATAACTAATGTTAAACACACATAATGAAAAATCCTTAATAAATAATATTGTTAGCCAAGGGAAATTCCTGATTTATCAATCAATGTGAGTGATATAATTAATAGTGATCAATGATAACACTTGATAGCAATCAGGGTTATATAATGCATCTTTACAAATACAAACATAATAATAATTTTCATGGTGTCTAGCAAAATCTAGCCTAAAGATAGAGACACAAGCTGTACAATGAAGGATGGATAATATGGATGGATGGATGGATGAGGAGCCATACAAAAAATGATAGGAGGTCACATGGGTAGTTATCTAAGCCCAACATTGAATACATTCTGGTTCATGCACAAAATTTAATAGATCTTGATTAAAATCCACACAATAATAGAGACTTGAATGTGAATAATAATTGTTCAAAGATGGTGCTCTGATATGCCAAATCTGAGCGAAGAATTAAATGCAACAATGGAATAGGGTGAGGGATGAATCCTACTAAAATTGGATGGCCAAATAGGGAAGATCTTTCACTTCTAAAATGGTGAACAATCCAAAACTCCAACAGGAATTCATAGTTCATAGAAAATAATTCAAAATCATGATCAAAGAATACCTACAAGCCATTCTTAAATACCCATTGAGAAAATTTTTGAGGGTGTACAAAGATAGACGACGGTGACACAAACTATGGCAACAAAAATAAAAATGGGTCTGAGATACATTAAATCAATCGACCTATTACAAAAGTTTGATAAATGATTTATTTTATAATGAGAACATTATAGTCCTCCCATCCCAAAATTTTCTTGTCCTCAAGAAAATGTAATGATAGGTGCTACAGAATATGCTTGCCCTCCCATGTCACATTCTCCAATGGTAAGTGTTTCCAATGCACCAAATATTTCTTCATAGTGCAATTCTGTAGAGTCTTCTCACGAACTTTGATGATCTCAGCCGATTCCAATATGAGTTTACCTTCTTCATTAAGTGGTGGGAGGTTGGTAGCAACTATGAGATTTTTCCCTACAACTTTCTTCAGACAAGAAATATGGAAGACATTATGAATATGACTACCCTCTAAAAGTTCTAGCTCATAGGCAACTTCTCCAATACAATAAGTTACATGATAGGGGCCATAGAATAGGGGTTTCAATTTTTCTTTTCCTTTCTCCTTCAATGATGATTGTTGATACCAAATCCCCTACTTTGAAACTCCTCTCCATTCTGTGTTTTTTGACATACATCTTATGTTGATTTTTTTCCCTCTATAGATTGTCCTTCAAGCATCTTAGAATGTCCTGTCCCTCCTGAAGCCAATCCCTCACCCTTGGTGTGCGACTATCTCCCAGAACTATGTTGATGAATGAAAGGCGTTCGTACAAATATAGAGCTTTGAATGGTGCCATTTCAATGGACATGTGATACGTGGTATTGTAGCAATATTCCCCCAGATGGATTCATTTGATCCACACTCATCATTGTGTCGAAACGGAGTTCTGAAGGTAACCTTTGAGCCATTTGTTCACAATCTCTATTTGTTCATCTATTTATAGGTGGTAACTAGTACTTGGTAACCATTCTATCCCTGCCATCTACAACAATTTTTTCCAGAAGATACTGATGAATTGCCCATCCCAATCATTGAAAATGTTTTGAGGTAACCCATGTAGACGAAAAACTTCTCTAAGAAATAGCTTGACAACTTGTGTAGCCTAAAGTTCTTAGGGGATGGTGAAGAAATGTGCATATTTTGTCAACCTATTAACCACCATGAAAATAAAATCCTTCCTATTCACCTTGGGAAGCACTGTTATGAAATCCATTGAGATACTTTCCCACTTATGTTTTGGAATTGGTAGTGGTTGTAGTAACCCAACAGGCAGAGTATGTTCGAATTTGTTCTACTAGTAGACTATACACTCTCTTACATAATGCAACACATCCCCTTTTAATCCTTTCCATGAAAACCTCTCCCATATACTTATGTACATTTTGAGGAAGCCTAGGTGTCTTGCCAAGGGTGAGTCGTGTAACTCTTCAAAATTTTTTGCTTTAATTTAGATGCAGGTACTAGGAATATTTGACTCTTATAGTAAATGATGTCATCTACTACTTTGTACCTATCATCCTTGGTGATGCTATCTATTAGCTCATAGGAAAATGTGTTTTTAGAATATTCTACCAACAATTGTGCTTTCCAATCGGCTGAAATTTGGGTTAGTAAGTAGACGATGAGCTTTCTAGAAAAAGCATCTACAACCACATTATTCTTTCCTTTTATATATTCAATGTCAAAATCAAAGGCCTAAACCTTTCTTACCCATTTCCTCTCATTCAAATCCTATTGCTCCAAAAAATATCTCAAACTATTGTGATCAATGCGCATGAAAAACTTGGCACCTACCAGATACTGTCGAAGCTTGGTTAGTGCATGTATGATGACCAACGTCTCTTTGTCATAGATAGAATAGAGGTGTTCTATCTGCATAAGTTTCTTGCTCTCATAAGCTATGGGGTGTCAGTACTGTGCCAATGCCTTCTCTGGATGCGTTGCACTCCAAAATGAATGGTTGAGTGAAGTCTGGTAATGCAAGTATGGGACAAGTGCTCATTGCCTCTTTTAGTTTATTGAAAGTGAGTTGTCCCTTTTCACTCCATTGGAAAGACCCCTTATTTGTCAGATCCATTAGAGGTGCATTGAGCTAAGAGATTCCTTTGATGAACTTCTAGTAATAATTGCATAGCCCAAAAAATCCTTGCAAATCTGTGAGTGATTTTCTGGGAGGCCAATCAAGGATAGCCTGAATCTTCTCCTAATGCACTTGAACTTCCTATTTACTGACAACATGCCCTAGGTACAATATTTCTATCATGCTGAATTCACATTTGGATTTCTTGGAAAACAAAGATTTCTCCTCCATGATCTTTAGGACTTCATTCAGATGCTTCAGGTGCTCCTCATATGTCCTATTATAAATAAGAAGATCATCAAAAATACCAATAAGTACTTACGTAATTGTTTGTTGAAAATGTGATTCATGCACGATTGGAATGTAGAAGGTGTGTTTGTCAATTTGAACTCATAATGTCCATAGTGGCAACAAAAGGCTATCTTTTCTATGTCTTCCTCCCTCATGTGAATCTGATGGTATCCAGAACGGAGATCTATTTTCAAAAAATAGACTATGTTATGCAACTCATCCGGTCACTCATCTATCCTTGGAATGGGATATCTATTCTTTATTATTTTTTTGGTTTAACGTATGGTAGTCCATACACATGCACATCATCCTATCATTCTTTTTGACCAAAACCACAGATGACACGAAAGGGCTGGAACTAAGACGGATCCATCTTTTCTCTAGCAATTCCTGAATCATTTTTTCGATCTCATCTTTCAATTTTTTTGGATGATGGTACAATGTGGTTATGACTGGATTTGCTGTTGCTTCCAACTTAATAATATGCTCAAACCCTCAATGAAGCGGTATGCTAGGAGGAATGTCAATGAAAATTTTATTATGTTTACTCAAAATATTCTAGAGTTCATCATCCTATGGAGGTGTTTGATACCCTTTTATAGGTTTCGCTGAGATAAAACAATGTTCAGCCCACACAACGTTATCATGCCAAAAAATTGCCTCCATCCAATGTGCAAAAACTTCCTTCAGACCTTCATTTTCCATTCCACAGAGGACAACCATCTTTCCGTCAACAACAAAAGTGAAGTCCATCTGTTTGAAACTCTGAGTGTATTCATCAAGTGTCTCCATTTACTGTATGCCTAGAATAATTTCCATGTCATCCAGGTCTACCATGAAGAAATCTTCAGTCATCGTGTGATTCGCCATTGTGATACTTAGTTGAGGAACAAGGTGTGTGTAGGGCAGAGGAGTCCCTTCGACAACCTTGATCTAAAAGTCTATGTGCGTTTCCATAGGTAGACTTGTTCGCTTCACCAAGGATGAGTTTATGAAATTTAGAGTAGTTCTGCTATCCAACATCATTGTAATCCTTTATCCTTGAAGGGTACCCTACACATGAAAAACTATGCACCTCAGACTACCAGCTAAGGCAATAGTTCCTCCGTGTCGTACCAAAGCTATAATTCTCTCCATATGGTTTAAACTAACCGTGTTTGTGTGATTGGGAGGTTAGTTGTCTTCAACTAATATTTCTTCCTATTCATCCTCATCATCAAACATGACCCCAATGTAATGGATCTTCCCTTTTTTGAGGCATCTGTGGCCAGTCTCGTAAGGTCCCTTGCAATTGAAACACAATTTCTTCCTTCGAAGTTCCTATCTGGCAGCTTCATCCAATAATAGCTTTTTAGGTGAAGGTTTGTCCCTTAGAAATACTAGCAATTTGGAATGTGAGTAACTTCGAGAGGATGATGCAATAATGATGCCATACTCTATGCTTTATTGATTGGCTCTGATAGGGTGATATGATTGAACCCCTTCACCAAACTGTTTAGAGGTTTTGTCAGTCCGTCCATGAAGAGCACTACCTATCTTCTTTAAAAAAATATTTGTGACCAAAATAGAGAGTTTTTGAAATTTTGTAATGAACTAATCAACTGATCCAGTTTGTCTTAGTTGTGCCAAATCTTTGAAATTGAGTTCCAGATCTTTACAATGAAATCACTCGATCAATCTCTCAATGAATTCTACATAAATATTTATTTGATCATGCCCTAATGTGATGGTGCCATGATGCCACCATTCATGCCCAACTCCTTCCAAGTGTAGCACCACAAATTTGATTGCTTCTTCTTATGGCATAAGATTTAGTTGGAAATAAGTATCAACCTTCATTACCCATGCTCACACAAATATGGAACCAGATCTATCAAATGGAGATAGATTTACTTTACTCAACTTTCTTCTAAGTTCATCGTTAAAATATCCTCTATTTCCACCTCTCGAATATCTCATAGTCAGATCTGTGTAATCTTTGTAGGATATATCTTCCTCAAAATTTGCATTGTTCCAGTCTTCTCTCAATTTTTCTTGCATCTCTTCAAAGGTTGGTTATTTCCCTCTGTGTTGTGTCTCTATCCATGAAGGAAAAGTTGGCATGGAAGGTTGAGAGCGTGTTGGATGAGGGTTTGATTTACTCCACACAAAGTCTACACTGTGACCATTTTGTTTGCCAAATATTTTATTGTCCACCAACTTCTTGAGAGTCTCTTCCATGAGTTGTTACATATCAATGATCTGTACCTAGTTCCTAGCAAGTTCCTTTAGTAGTGCCATGAGTTTGGAAACTGTTGGTTCTAGTTCAATAGCCATTCAATCAAAAAAATTTTCACCTATCAACCACCATGAAAATAAAATCCTTCCTGTTCACCTTGGGAAGCCCCGTTATGAAATCCATTGAGATACCTTCCCACTTATGTTCTAGAATTGGCAGTGGTTGTAGTAACCCAATAGGTAGAGTATGTTCAGATTTGTTCTGCTGGCATACTGTACACTCTCTTACATAATGAAACACATCCCATTTTAATCCTTTTCATGAAAACCTCTCCCATATACTTATGTACATTTTGAGGAAGCCTAGGTGTCTTGCCAAGGGTGAGTTGTGTAACTCCTTCAAGATTTTTTGCTTCAATTTAGATTCAGGTACTAGGAATATCTAACTCTTATAGTAAATGATGTCATCTAATACTCTATACCTATCATCCTTGGTGATGCTATCCATTAGCTCATAGGAAAATGTGTTTTTAGAATATTCTTCCAATAATTGTGCTTTCCAATCGGCTGAAATATGGGTTAGTAAGTAGACAACGAGCTTTCTAGACAAAGCATCTACAACCACATTATTCTTTCCTTTTATATATTCAATGTCAAAATCAAAGGCTTGAACCTTGCTTACCCATTGCCTCTTTTTCAAATCCTATTGCTCCAAAAAATATCTCAAACTATTGTGATCAATGCACATGAAAAACTTGGCACCTACTACATACTATTGAAACTTGGTTAGTGCATGTACGATGGCCAACATCTCTTTGTCATAGATAGAATAGAGGTGTTCTATTTGCATAAGTTTCTTGATCTCATAAGCTATGGGGTGTCTATCCTACATTAGTACTATGCCAATGCCTTCTCTGGATGTGTTGCACTCCAAAATGAATGGTCAAGTGAAGTTTGGTAATGCAAGTATGGGACTTCATTCAGATGCTTTAGGTGCTCCTCCCATGTCTTGCTATAAATAAAAAGATCATCAAAAAATACCAATAAGTACTTACGTAATTGCTTCTTGAAAATGTGATTCATCCATGATTGGAATATAGAAGGCATGTTTGTCAATTTGAAGGATATCACTAGAAACTCATAATGTCCATAGTGGCAACAAAAGGCTATCTTTTCTATGTCTTCCTCCCTCATGTGAATCTGATGGTATCCAAAATAGAGATCTATTTTCAAAAAATAGGTTATGTTATGCAACTCATCCAACAACTCATCTATCCTTGGAATGGGATATCTATTCTTTATTATTATTTTGGTTCAACTTATGGTATTCCATACACATGTGCATCATCCCATCCTTCTTTTTGACCAAAACCATAGATGACACGAAAGGGATGGAATTGGGATGGATCCATCCTTTCTCTAGCAGTTCTTGAATCATTTTTTCGATCTCATCTTTGATTTTTTTTGGATGATGGTATGATGTGGTTATGATTGGCTTGGCTTCTACTTCCAACTTGATAGTATGCTCAAACCCTCAATGAGGCGGTATGCTAGGAGGAATGTCAATAAAAACTTTATTGTGTTTATTCAAAATATTCTAGAGTTCATCATCCTATGGAGGTGTTTGATGCCCTTTTATAGGTTTTGCTGAGATAAAACAATGTTTAGCCCACACAACGTCATCATGCCAAAAAATTGCCTCCATCCGATGTGCAGAAACTTCCTTTGGACCTTTATTTGCCATTCCATAGAGGACAACCATCTTTACATTGACAACAAAAGTGAAGTCCATCTGTTTGAAATTCTGAGTGTATTCATCAAGTGTCTCCATTTACTGTATGCCTAGAATAATTTCCATGTCATCTAGGTCTACCATGAAGAAATCTTCAGTCATTGTGTGATTTTCCATTGTGATACTTAGTTGAGGAACAAGGTGTGTGTAGGATAGAGGAGTCCCTTCGATAACCTTGATCTAATAGTCTATGTGCATTTTCATAGGTAGACTTCTTCACATCACCAAGGATGAGTTTATGAAATTTAGAGTAGTTCTGCTATCTAGCATCATCACAATTTTTTATCCTTGAAGGGTACCTTGGACATGAAAAACTATACACCTTGGGCTACCAACTAATGCAATAGTTCCTCCATGTTATAACAAAGATGTAATTCTCTCTGCATGGTTTAAACTGACCATGTTTGTGTCATTGGGAGGTTAGCTATCTTCGGTTGACATTTCTTCCTATTCATCCTCATCATCGAACATGACCTCAATGTAATGGATCTTTGCTTTTTTGAGGCATCTGTGGCCAGTCTCCCAAGGTCCCTTGCAATTGAAACACAATTTCTTCCTTTGAAGTTCCTGTCTGGTAGCTTCATCCAATAATAGCTTCCTAGGTGAAGGTTTGTCCCTTAGAAATGCTTGCGATTTAGAATGTGAGTAACTTCGAGAGGATGATGCAATAACGATGCCATACTTTGTGCTTTATTGATTTCCTTTGATAGGGTGATAGGATTGAACCCCTTCACCCAACCTTTTAGAGGTTTTGTTAGTTCCTCCATGAAGAGCACTACCTATCTTCTTTAAGAAATATTTGTGACCAAAATAGAGAGTTTTTGAAATTTTGTAATGAACTGATCGACTAATCTAGTTTGTCTTAGTTGTGCCAAATCTTTGAAATTGAGTTCTAGATCTTTACCATCAAATCACTCTATCAATCTCTCAGTGAATTCTACATAAATATTTATTTGATCATGCCCTAATGTGATGGTGCCATAATGCCACTATTCATGCGCAACTCCTTCCAAGTGTAGCACTGCAAATTTGATTACTTCTTCTGGCATAAGATTCAATTGGAAATAAGTATCAACCTTCATTACCCATGCTCACATAGATATGGAACTAGATCCATCAAATGGAGATAGATTTACTTTACTCAACTTTCTTCTAAGATCATCATTAAAATATCCTCTATTTCCACCCCTTGAATATCTCATACTCAGATCCATGTAATCTTTGTAGGATATATCTTACTCAAAATTTGCATTGTTCTAGTCTTCTCTCAGTTTTTCTTCCATCTTTTCAAAGGTTTGTTATTTCCCTCTGTGTTGTGTCTCCATCCATGAAGAAAAAGCTGGCATGGAAGGTTGAGAGTGTGACAGATGAGGGTTTGATTTACTCGACACTAAGTCTACATTGTGACCATTTTGTTTGTTGAATATTTTATCATCCACCAACTTCTTGAGAGTCTCTTCCATGAGTTGCTATGTATCAATGATCTATACCTAGTTCCTAGCAAGTTCCCTCAGTAGTGCCACGAGTTTGACAACTGTTGGTTCTAGTTTGACAACCATTCAATCAATAAAATCTGTCCTTCTTCTCTTTCAACTATAAACTCTCGTTCACTATCCATAGGCTGGCAGGATCAAAGAGCTTTGATACCACTATGATGCTCTTGACCTCCTTTGGTAAACAACCAATTGAATAATGGTGTGTTTTCCCTCTAGTAGAGTGTTGTACTGATGGTGTAAGATGGAGGTATGAGGAATGGTCACTCAAGAGTTTGTACAGAAGGTCACCATGATCGTATGATAATAATAAATAAGCCATATGATGGGAAGTGGGTGGCCTGCATGGTGGAATTTGCTAGGTTGTATGGTGAGGGATTGTTGGGCATTATGGTGGAGACTGCTAGGCTGTATGGTGGAAGAGGAGCATCCGTACAGTGGGAATAGATGTCATATAGTGAACAAAGGATTATGTTGGTTGTACAAGGAAATAAGAATGGTGGTTTATGAAGGCCATACAACTGAATTGGGAGGTTGTACAATAGACAAAGACACAAGCTGTAAAATGAAGGATGGATAATATGGATGGATGGATGGATGAAGGTCCATAAGGTCAAGGAGTGGGCAATATGAAAAATGATAGGAGGCCACACAAGTAGGTATTTGGGTCTAATATAGAATACAATCTGGTTCATACACAAAACACAATAGATCTTGATTAAAATCCACATAATAATAGAGACTTGAATGCGAATAATAATTGCCAAAAGATGGTGCTCTGATTTGCCAGATCCGAGCAAAGAATTACATGAAACAATGGAATAGGGTGAGGGATGAATCTCACAAAAACTACAAGGCCGAATAGGGAAGATCTTTCACTTCTAAAATGGCGAACAATCCAAAACTCCAATAGGAATTTGCAGTACATAAAAAATAATCTAAAAGTATGATCAAAGACTACTTACAAGCTGTGCTTAAATACCCGTCAGGAAACTTTCTAAGGGTGTACAAAGATAACCAATAGTGAAACAAACTATAGAAACGAAAATAAAAATGGGTCTGAGATGCATTAAATCGATCAACTCATTACAAAAGTTTGATAAATAATTTCTTTTATAATGGGAACATTACATTTTTCAATTTGCTCATATACCCTATCCATTGAAGAAATTTCCTTCCTAAAAATTCTTCTATTTCTTTCCCATTAAATCCTCCACATAGTAGATGAGGGGGAAATTCTCCATATCTCTACAAATAGGAGCTCTTGTGGGGTAGAGGGAAAACCACCAACATTAGGGATAGTGAGTTAGGAAGTGGACCGTACCAACCAAGTTTGTAAAGGGTCCTAATCCAACACACATGAGAAAAGTGACATGAGAGAAGTAGATGATGAGTATTCTCCAACTCCTTACCACACAAGACACATAGGAAACCATCAATAATGCACAACCTTTGAGTTCTATCCGAAGTGAGAATTCTATTCTAAAGTGCCAACCAAAGAAAGGCTCCAACCTTTGGTAGAAAAACATCATGCCAAAAAAGCATAAAATTGTTATCATGAACAAAATTCTACCCTACAATCAAAGATTGGTATCCCTCCTTAATTGTGTATCAACCACTCCTACTTTTACTCCAAATTAGCTTATCACTGTCATCATTGAAGCATGTTAATCTTTGGTTGAAAACCTTAAATAACTGTGTCTTCTTAATTTAAGGAATGAGAATCCATAAAAAGTTTTTCCAAACCACATTAAATAAGCCATTGATGGATTTAAATAAGATATAGTCTTTTAATTTAGTGCTCCACAAAGGTTTCAAAATAACTTGAGTTGTATTAAGCTGATCTAGTCAAGAAATGAGAGGAAAACCATTCCATGAGTTTGACCAAAATAATTCTTATCTCTTGAATTAATCACCCACAAAATTGTGGCATCAAAACCACTCTACTATTTATCAAGAAATTGCACATAGCTGATCCCTTAGGAGGGTTTCACATTGTGAATATGTGCTTGAGATAATCATAGTCCAAATATTTAATCCTAATAATTCTAGCCCATAGTGCTAAAGGGTGCTTATAGAGCTTCTAGGCTAGCTTAGCCCCTAGACTAATTTTCTCTCATGAATATTATGAACGCCTACTCCACCCCCAAACTTTGGTTGACAAACATTTTCCCATGAAACCAAAGCTACCATCTTATTATCAACCATATTCCCCTTCTAGATGAAATCTGTAAGACATTTTTTAATTGTTGAAATAACACCTTTAGGAGCCAAGAGAAATGACATCACATAATTAGGAATTGATGAATGAACTAATTTAACCATTAAGATCATTCCTGCAAATGATAACCACTAAGTGTTCCAAGAAGCAATCCTATCTTTTATTGATTGAGTAATCCCATTCTACTGAGAATCCTTACTATCGCCTTGAAAAAATTGGACACCTAAGTACTTACATGGAATATTAGCCACAATAAAGCCAAGACATCTCTAAATTTCTCTCTCGACCTTTCTTTTCATGTTAAAGAAAAATATCTTGGACTTAGAGGGATTTAATTTCTTCCCTCAAGTCTCACAATATTCATTCATAGTGTCTTGGATAATCAAAGCTTCCCTCAACGAGCCCTTTCCGAGCAACAAAGAGTTGTCTACGAACAAATTGTAACCTAAAATTAAAAAAAAGAAAATTCAATTTAATAAATAAAGGAGAGATACAAGAGGATGGCAAAGAATGTGTTATTTGATGCTTCTGTCACTTTGATGTTTTAGTTGTTTACTAAATATTTGAAGGATATCCATCATTGGCTATGATACGAATATGTTGATTTCCAAGTCTTGTTCAACATAGAATTTTGGTTTATTTTTCATTTCTCATTCTTGTAGGCTCTATTTCATTTAGTTAAAACATTTTAAAAAGAAACAACTAAAAGGATATGCTGTACCAAGAATCCAAAATAGGTACTCGCGCATCTTGGAAACAAATAATGAGAGTGAGGATTGATAGATTACGAATACCATAGTATTGGTGGACTTATTAAATAAATGATAGAAGCCTGAAGGAACTATCGTGAAATGTTAGTAAAAATTCATTGTAATAGAAATGAACCTATTAAACATTATAAGTTCTTATTTGTGATGAAGCGTTTAGATTTTTTATTTATAGAAAGAAACCAAGAAATTTGTAGACCCAAAAAAACAACTTTACGAAGCTTTTAGAACCACTAAAAATTGGAAATCTGAGTTCCAACAACCTAATTTTATCAAAGTCCAGGCTCTCTTATCAGGAAGAACAATAGGTCAAAAGGTCAACTAAAATTAGGCCAAGCCATTAGCAATATAGTTGAATGATGTACAAATTAAACTAAACACTGAGCTCAATTTTTTTGTAAAAAAATCAACATTAAGAAATAGGTTTATTCAACCAATGGGTTTAGCAATTTCTACTTCTAAAAAATGGTTTTCTAGAAACTAAAGAAAACACATGAAAGAGAAATATTTGACACAAGCAAACATTATATGATTTAAAGGTAATAAACAACAACGAGCCATACTAGAAAGTTATCCTGACGAGGCCTAGAATTCGACGATCACCTACGCCTCTCATATGATTTTTTAATGATGACCAAATATTTTTTGCGCCTTTCGTTTTACACCTTAAGAAAAAAATTGATGGTCAATTATTTTATTTTTAAATTTAAAGATCATTTCAAATTTAAATATTTTTTAAATAAGAAAACAATAAATATCAATTAGTGACATAGACAAAATTCTTTATAAATAACTAATAATTATAAATTAGTAATACATATAAAAATTTCAAATAAAAGAAGCTAGTTTCTAAAATCATATATGTTACTTAAAGAATTTTTTTAATTAATATAATTAACAAAAAGTAATATAAAAATACATATCTAATATTGTAAATTATTAAAAATAAAATTTTAAAATTTATTATATTCTATTTCAACAAGTTTCTAAATTAATATAAATATGCAATCATCAAAATAGAAACATATCTAAGCTTAAAAGTAAAAAACTAGAAACATATAAATATAAAATAATATTTAGTTATCATACATATATATTATACATATTATGAAATTACATTTATTTATATTAAATAAAATATTAAGTTGCCTATGACAAATATTGATGGTTTAGTAGTAAACTTAGTTATCATATTGACAATTTTCTAAAATTTTAGATTATCAATTCATATGTCTTACAATTTTTTAACCTGTCATATCCGGTTCAAAAGTACAAAAATGACCAATAGGACCATCAAATTCCAGCTTGATCCTAACAATGAGATTGAATCCACGACAATACCAATGTTATTGATAAGGGATTAGTTAATTATATAGAGAGACAAAATAATATATATTTAAAAAGTTCCTTGGAACATCCCATTGTACAAGGTACTTACACACAAGAAAGATTTCACAAAGCCAGAGAATGAACCTAAACAAGAAAATAAAGTCAAATTGGGATACTAGTGATGAAAATGAGGATGGTAAATACCTAACAATACAATAATAATATTTAAATTAATAAACATTTATTAGAAAAATATGAGAAAAAATAATGAAGTAATAAATAATAAACTACTAAAATAAAGTAGAACTACTACAATTTGTTAAAATGGGAAAAAAATTAAAAACAAAATAAATGCAACACTTATATATTGATTTAGAAAAAAGGAAAATATAGTAAATATATAATAAAATTATTTACAAAGAAAGTTGTAAAATATTATGGAAATAAGTAAAAATAATGAGTTAAAAAATATTATAATATTTCTTAGAATTAGTCAATTTCACAATTGAGTTTAGCAAAGACAAAATAGAAGACATTAATAGCTTGGAGAAAACCAACCAAAATACTAAAATCAAAATTTGGTTACTAAATTTTTTTTTTGTAAGAAAGAAAATTTTGCGGAAAAGTAATTGACCATGAGAAATTATTTCAAAGACAAATCTTTGAAAAAGAACAGAAATCTAAAAAATCAAAATCTAATTACTACTAAATTTCATAACAGACAACAAATTTTTCTCCGGAAAAGCACTGGAGTCCAAAATTATTTTAGCACAGAAATCCATAGGAAAAAGAGAATAGAAATCCAAAAAATTAAAATATTTAAAAATTAAAAAACCTATTGAAACTTTATTAATTACATTTAATATTTATTCAAACATGACATGTCACTATAATTAGTAGTGCAACTAATAAAAATCTTTGAAAAAAGAAAATAAATCTAAAAAATTAAAATCTGATTGCTACAAAATTTCATAAGAGACGATAAATTTCGCTTTGGAAAAGCAATTGGATTCAATTTTTTTTCAACACTAAAATCCATAGGAAAAAGATAGAAGAAACCCATAGGAAAAATAGAACAGAAATCCAAAATATTAGAATATTAAAAAACGTTAAAAAAACCTATTCAAACTTTATTAAGTACATTTAATATCTATTCAAAAATGACATATCATTGTAATAAGGAGTGCAACTAATAAAAACTAGTGCTTGCATCGAGCCGATGCAACTATATAGCCAATAGACAAACATATGTAGTTTGTCAAATTATAAATTCTTATTATTTATTGTTTGATCCCTTAATGACTATACCAAACTTTGATATTTTATGTCGATTCATCTCTCTACGCTCTCCCCCCCCCCACCCCAATTTTCCTTTTGTAATACTAACACTTATCCCTTCGCTTCCCTAAATTTTCCCTTTGTCATAATAACACTTATCCCTTTGCGTTATTTTGCAATGCTACAAAATTATTATTTAAAAAATATCTTTTAACAATTAATTATATATCATTTTATTACATCAACTACGGCCTACCTTAATGTCTCCTATACAATTTTAGCTAAGATTCTGGTGCTCAGGTTGGTCCACATTCTTCCTAAATTTGTGACTAATACTCAAATTGGGTTTATTAAAGGTAGGTACATTTTGGAAAATTTGATTACTGGCTAGGAAGCTATGGATTGGGCTAAAAGTTCTCATTAGAATTTTGCCATCCTTCTTCTCAATTTTGAGAAGGCCTATGATACGGTTGAGTGGAAGTTTATTACTATGATGTTAGATTCCTTTAATTTTCCTACCTATTTTTGTAATGCTATTCAGATTCTTCTCAATGATGCCTCCACGCATGTTGAAATTAATGGAGCTCTCTTTGATCCTTTCCCTCTTGGTAGGTCCATCAGACAAGGTCATCCTTTCACTCCTACTATATTTGTTATCGCTGCTGAAGCTATGTTTTATATTTTCAAGCATAATTCTTTATCTCCCAATGTTAGGGGTCTATATCTCCCTAATAATGATGTGCTCATTAATAGTCATTTTTCTAATTACTCTGCTATGTTTTTTGAGCTTATGGATAATAATTTTATATTCTTTGCAAATTAAGTTGGACATGTTTTGTACTATTTCTAGTGCTCGCATCTCCAAAGCTAAATCCATCTGTCTTGAATGGGATGAGCAGTGTATTGATTGGTTCTCTCAATATGGTTTCCAATGGGGAGGACCTAACAACATTGTCAAATACCTTGGCATCCCTTTCTCCATTGAACCCTCTCTTAAGGAAATGTGGTCCTAGATTAAGACCAAGATTGATAACAAACTTAACAAATGGCATAACAGGTCGCTTTCTCTTGCTAGTAGGATCCAAGTTTGTCAAAAGTTACTGGCTTCTTATAGAATTTATTATTCTTCTACTTAGATGTAAAATAATTATCAAATTACTAAAATTCAGAAGGCCATTAGACAGTTCCTTTGGTTTGATGGCAAGGGCAATAAGAAAATACATGCTGTCAAGTGGGATTGGTGTCATATTGACAAGGTTCTTGGGGGGTTAGGGCTTAAGGACCTCAAGTTAGAGGGTATTTCCCTCTCTGTCAAATGAATCTTTCACTCGTTGGAGGGTGATACTCCCTGGAAAATGTTGATTAGACATAATATAAAAAGAGGTTTCCCAAAGAAAACCAAGACTTGGAAGAATCTTCCTTTTTGTGACCTTATTGTTGGGGAATTTTTGGTTACTGTTCAAGGTTCTATTTTATTTAAATCTATTTGGCAAGCCTTGAAACATGTCCAAAAATTTATCACCAATAAGGAGTTCTATAATGATAAATATCTCCATGGTGAAAGATCCATTTGGTGGAATTTAAAGGTGAATGATAAGCCCCTAGCCTTGTCCGAAGGATGCTCTACCACGAATTGGGCTAAAAGAGGCATTATTCAATTAGTTGATTTATTTGATCAAGACAAGCTCTTACCTTGGGATGATCTCAAGGTTAAATTTAATATTCTTGACTCTCATAAGAAAACCTGCAATATGATTGTGCAAGCTTCTAAAGACCTTCCCTCCTTATGTCAGGTGGACTCCCACAACCACTTAAAAAGTAAGTGGCCAGATGGAGTCATTATGGCTAATCTTAAAGCCAAAAATATCTATAGGATCATTGACCATAATGAAAATATTGTTGAGCATGTTAACAAGATTTGGTATTGTTCTTTTGATACTAAAGGTTGGAATAAATTCTTTGATATTCTCTGGAAAAGTCCTGTGGAGCTTAAATTAAGATGCTTTAAGTGGTTGATCTTACTTGATAGACTACCCATTATGAAAGACAATGTTGATCTCTATAGGAAATGTAAGTTGCCTAAAACTGGTAGACACATTTTGTTTGATTGTTTATTTGCTAAGGAAATTTGGAATCTGTTTGGTATTTTTTATCCTATCAATGTTAATATTCTTAAGATTGTTATTGGTCATATTAATGGTCTTAGTAAAGATGCTAATTTTTTCTAGAATATATTATCCTCTAACATTCTTTGGCAGATCTAGAAATGCAAGAATGAGGAAAGATTTCAAGGTAAGACAAGGGTTCTTGTTGAGTTTTTTTTTTGAAAACTCACCTATTTTAAATTTTTTTTGCAGATCGAAACTACCATGATGATTGAGAAGGAGAAGTTGAGAATATTCCTGAAAGATGGGCATGCTATGTTCTTCTTCTATGAGTTAAAGTATGGGTATCAATGGAGGAGAACTCTTGATGATCTCTAGGTCTTTGAGCATATTTGCATGAGGCTAAACAAAGAAATCACAAAGAATGTGAATTCTCAGAAAGAGGAGCTATTTATGCTTACCAAGAAAAATATATTTTGGATGGAAGGTACCCTCGGATGGACTATGTGGATGGATATTCCTCCCAATTTTCTCTACTAGTGCTTCTTGTCTTATATTTTGCAATTATGTTTATATCTAGTTACATATGTTTATATTTTGGTCTGTCATTATGCTACTCTAAACTCAGTTTGAGGTTGTGCCTCTCGGTGAACTCCATGTTTATGGTTATTTTTTTTGATCTCTCTATAGTTAATAGAAAAAAACTAGGGCCTACCCACCATTTAAACTATTGGAAAATTATTGTCTTTCATATGAATATGAATATATTTATATTTAAGCCAATAGGCTTATGTGTGGGAGCTTTGCTCCCAGTTTTTACAATTTTCTGCCAAAAAATTGTCAGCCCCAGTCGTAAAAGAATTTTTCCAATAATTTTGAACTACTTTCCAATCATTTTAGAATTTTTCTAATTTTCTTGTATTTTCTTCAAAATTTTTTCTAATTCATTTCATTTTGAATAATTAGTTATATGATTTGTTTCTACTTCTTCTAATTTAAAAACTTATGTCAAATCTTTTGCATGTTTTTGCTGACGTTAAAACAACTATAGATTAATTTTTTCAAAAGAATTCAACAAATGAGAAAGCTCATGATGGTGGAGCTACTAAGAGTGAATATAATGGATTTGTGAAGATGAAGAAGTTTTTGCCACAATCTATGCTGACAACAAATTGAATGGAGGGCATTCCTTCAAACAAATGGTTGAAGAGATGTTTTGTGTGGTGGGTGCTTTCCTAATTGGTATTTCTATTTTTCCATTAAAGAATAATTATTTTAATTTAAAACTATAAATATTATTGAGGTATTTTGATATTTGATATTTATCAAATTAATTTTAATTATTTAAAATTATAATTGAAGACAATTTTATTTATTCTTAGTTATTTCAATGTATGGTTAAATTTATTTTCATTGTATCATTGTATTCAACTGTATTTTGCACTAATAAAATTAACTATTTTATCAAAATTTGAAGTTATCTAAAGTTGACCTATTTACTGATTGATTCAATTCATATATTATAAAAAATAATAAATATGATTGTTTGAACTTACTTTTTCCCACCAAACAAATAGTTTCTTAATTTTTTGGCCTTACATTTGCTTGATTTTTGCAAAAAATATTTTTATCTTGTGCATATACTAATTTAACCCACCTTAACAACTAAATTGTAAAACTAAATAACAAAATTAAATATAAAAAATTAAAATAAATTATAAATTTATATAATTTATTTTAATATTAGGAAGAACTTTCTTAATAAAATATATTGTATATAATTTCAATCTTAACTTTGAATTTGAATTATCTAAAGTAAAAAAATACAATAAATAATTTTATAATTTTTAGTTAGGATATTTTGATAATGAAACTTTACTCGTTTTCGGTAATAAAACTTTCCTTCTTGTTTTTTTAAAATTAATTTTAACAGTCACAACCCTCCAATAGTGAAACTTCCATTCTTTTTTCTTTTTAGATAATGAGAAGTTTCAAAGTTTTACAAGTCATTTTTACCCTAATTAAGTTTTTGATTTCTTTCTCAAATTTAATCAAAGTTCATAGATTTCTTTTGTTTTAACATATCCATTATATTTGTATGAAGAGGGTTTCTTTTTCTTTTTGTGCAATGAAATTAATAGCTTTGATTGAATATCATGTTTTCATTGAGTTCTTTGAGATGTCATTAAATAGTTTTTCTTATGTGTTTTGAAAAAAAGTGTTAGATTAGATCCAATTACAATATTATCTATCTTTATTTAAGCTTGTAGCACATTCTTAGATTTCTAAATATAATGTCTAGATCTATTTTGTTCTTTAAAAAGTAACTTTTATTATTTAGAATGTTACTTCCATTCAATTAGAACCAAATCAAAATAAACCACGTCCACTATTTCCTTCATGTTATTTAAGCTCATCTTTTTTGCTGCTACTAATATTTTTGTCAGCAATTTCCTTCTTAGTACAAGATAAATTTCCTATCAACTAATCCTTGTATGTACAAAAACGTACAACTGCTAGTTAAATATTACTTAAAACATCTTCTAGTTATGTGTTTCATTTTATTTAAATAACTAAATTGTGTTTTAAATTTATTAGAATAATTTACTTATGTCAAGATTAAAAATTATTCTAACCCAAGACCGCTCTCTAATAAGAGGTTTGTTTAGGCTCTTGTCTATTTGTAATAATCATGTTTAATATATCTATATGTACTAAAATATTTTTTAAAGAATCTAAATTATACTATTCTCTAAATTATACTAAAATGAATAGCATATTAAAATTGTCAATTTATTGTTGATGGGCAATAAAATAATTTAGAAAAATATTTATATGAATCTATACATATCTATCTTCTTTAAATAACTACATCTTTTATTTCGAATTACATCTAAACCACATTATAAACTACAAATAAATTAAAGGATAAATGCAAAGAAACAACAATTATGATTACCTCAATCATTCAACAACCTATTTCACCTTCTAAGTATTCTAACTATAATTTATAAAATATTTCTCATTTGATACCCAATTATCATAACTTAAGGATTAACAAAATAAAACTAATTTTAGATTCTTCAAATAAACTATTCTAATCCCAAGCCTTACACATGGATCTCTTATGCTTTTTTAATTCTCTAGGAAGAGTAGTAAATAATAAAAGAGATTTGAATGTCTAAGGTGACAAATCATATAATTGTCTCAATGACAATAATGTTAGGTCATGTGTAAAAGTTCATCCTTATACTTAGAACTTCTAAACAAATAGAACTTCTAAACAAAGAATTAAAGAATCTTTGTAAAATCGTCGACTAAGTCATTTAAAATGGCAAATGATAGCCAAACTCTAATAAAAACAAGGATGCAATTTTTAATGTTGCGATTCTATATAAACATCAAACAAAATTTTTGTTTGTTTTTTTATACATCTTGTTCATATATGAGCAACTGAGAATACTAAGGAAAAACTAAAGAAAGAATAATATATGTTAAGGTATGCTATGTTAAGGATAAAACAATTGGTGATGCTATACCATTCTATGTATGAAAAGTTGGGTAAGCCTAGAACATTCAATTAGGATGTTAGCATGCTATACAATTGGAATCAAGTCTAGGAATGTGGCCACTAATGATGCTTTGCAATACTATTATACACAATCAAAATGTGCTAAGTAAAACCACAACACCCAAATTAAGCAAGAAGATAGAATAATGCATGTGGATGTTATACAATCAAGATGAATGTGAGATTCTACACTTTACTGTGTATATGAAACAACGTGCTCCATAGACTCTCTAATATATTTGAATTCTAAACCTACACTCTGACCTAAGTATAAGAGAGTCTGACAAAATTCTAAATTTCATATCTAAAAGAGAGTCAAATAATTTAATAAATGTAAATAACTATTAATCTAATATAAGTAATAAAATAAACTTTGGTACCCTACAACTTCTATGGATTATTGTTTGTGAGACATTTATGCTATATGTTCTTGACCTAAATCTCAATAGAAATGTCTTACACAAGCCCTTTATCAAAATAATCAAAATCAAAACATGGGTTTAATGAATAATATCTTTGACATTTCATTCATTATTTTTATGAAAGTTAAGGCCTTACTTGCAAGCCTTTGTTACCAAGATACATTTCTAGAGGTATGTATTCCCCCAAAATCCTTGTGGATTCCTTTGCCGCTAGCTAAAATGTATCAATGGTGCATTGTACTTCTCCTCTAGTATCCTTGATTAGCTTCCCTAATTCTGTTGTTATGATAGGTACCTTGCAGACGACATTGACCAAATATTGAAAGCCAAATCCAACAAAGAAAATGAGGAGTTGTTGCCATTTGGGCATTGTGGAGAGTGTAATGCCAAGATATTTGATGGCCTCATTTGTGGGAGAAAATTTTTCTGGGAGATGACAAGGGTAATCTTTGAATGTTCTAAGTTGAGAAGAGGCTTAGCCAAATTTTGTAAAGTGGTGGTGGACATAGCTGATGACAGAAGTGTAAGACATGCCTTTCATTGAGTATTTAGATGTTGTGTGTTACTAGCATCTGCCAACATTGAACATGAATGATCGGAAAAAATATTCCAATGAAAAAGTTCCATTTGGAAGCTACAACATGAGGACATTTTGGTGGGCTCTTGCCCAAGTGAAAACCTATCGGCAATCAATTCAATCCCATAAGAACTCAAACCAATGAATTTTTTTCAAATAAAATTACTTTAACTTATCTCATGGCTAGTGGAGGGAATGGATTTGAAGCATGAGCATAGTATCCTAAAAAATAAAATTTATCTTGAGAGGGAGTTGCAACCTCAATCAATTTGGTTGTATAACATATAGCCATCTTCCATTGCACAACCTTGAAAGTTGACAGGAAATTTCCTTGAGACTGAGCTTCTTTTCTACCATCACCTTCCAAAAAAAACATAATAAAAATTAAATTAGTTGTAATTTTGTTCACTAGATGATTCAATGATCTCCTCTGAATCAAACCTTTCAAAAATATAAAATAGCTTGCTAGAGAAAAGACAAAATAGAAATTTTATTCAATTACGTCAACCTACTTGACATGAATTCATTTGAAAGTTGCAAGATTAATTAGAAAAGGAAAACGTCTATATATTTTTTCATGATATTTTTAGGAGGAAGCTCTCTTGGCTTCTCGATTTCCCTATAACTTTCTTCCAAACACATCATTAATTGATCAATTAATAGAAGAAGAAAGGAAATCTGACAAAAAAATCATAATGTGTAGACAACTAATAAGAAAGATCTTCTCATGTACAAGTTTAAAATGCATAACTTTTTAAAAATTTACATAGTATAGCTAGGGGTTTTGATTTATGAGAGAGGCCAAATTTTCACCTACAAATCATGTTCCAAAATAATTGCATGACTAACTACTCAGAGGAATTCATGAAAGAACAAACTGACCTATACAAATGAAGGTGAGTTTGATGAACTCCTACGAGAATGGGAGAGGGCAATGGGCTTAGAAATAAAGTGGTGAATGAATAGAAGAATGAAATTAAAATAGAGATAGCCCAAAGTACAAGGTGGATGACATATATCTAATTGTAGTTCCTGGCCCTAGGTCACATTTTTGTTATCATTGTCGAACTCTTTTAGGGCTAGTATTATGTTGATAATTAGCAGCATTGTTTTGAGACTATCAAATATTATTCTATGGATTCAGTTGATATGTGATGAGATTACTTAGACTCTACATTTCATTTATGCATGATGATTATTACATCATTTTTAGTTATTGATTAGTTAGATGGTTTATTATCACATGTGTTTTCTTATGGACACTTACCCCATACTTGCATGTGTATTGTGTGTGTTTGTTCTTGGATGGCATTTTTGATGTGGTTAAGTAAGGGAGTCATAGTCATCTGCTAGTCGGGATCTACACTATGCACCACTTCCTGCCATTGCCTATTTAGCTTAGTATATATTTTGCTTGTACATGCATGGTTTTTATGTAGGTTGTAGGTATTGGGTATCGACTTCCTTGAATTGCCAGGATGAGCGTACGCTATCACATTATCTCAATGGTAAGAGAGGGGAGATAAATTCTCAAGTCCAAATCCCAACCCTTTAAGCCATTTGTCCTAATTGGAAATTAGGACAAGTATCTGAGTTGAGTACCCTTTGAATGTGTCAGATGATGTAATTCATGATATTAACCCTTTTGGTTTGATTTTGTATGTGTGTTGCTATAATGGGTTTTTCGTATTTTAGTTTATGAGTCTTTAGTGTATTTTCTATTAATCAAGCCTAATTAAAAGCTTTAATTAATGGTTTAATTTAATGGAAAATTAATATGGTATTTTAATATTTATTTTTATTTAATTAATTGGGAAATTAATTAAATAAAAAGAATTAATTTGAAGATAAAAGTTATAATTTTAAAGTTGGAATGTGATAATATTTATTTCAATTAATAAATATTTTAGCAATTAAGTTTTGTAAATGAATTTAAAAGAAAAAAAGATATTAAAATTATTAAAAGATTCTAGATTGCATGATGTGAGCATGTGATTAAAATATAAATATATTAAGATAAAACAAGTGGAGTTATTAAAGTGAGTGCATAAGATTTAAAAATTAATAAATTAAATTGAAAAGAGTAAATTGAATATTAAATAAATTAATGTGCATTATTTTAATATTTATTCACATAGGAGTTTGTGAATTCTCGGGGGTTGTCATGTAGACAACACAAGAGTTTGCACTCCACTTATGCACGTGTTGTCAACAACACAGGAGTTGGCACACAAATTAAGCACATGGTGTCTACAACCTTATGACTCATCTAAAAGGTTGGAAAAGACTCATGCTTAGTTATCAACACCTTCTGGTTGTTTCTAGAGACATTATAGGTGCTTCCTGAGAGTTCTTTATATTCAGGCACTCCTAGAAGCTTAGGGAGAGCATTTGGAGCGTGTTTGGAGAACCCAGGAACGTGGGAGAAGGAAGGAGCTTGCTTTGCAATTTTTGAGGAGAAGCGAATTAGCATCAGTGTTCGGGTAGACACTTGTGATTTTGCCTATGTTATTTCTGCTTCTTGCACTTCCTGTCTTCTTCGTGTCTTCTTAGTGTTTTCTAAGGATTTTTATATGTTGGTTATATGCATTTTGTCATTTTATATGAGAAATTTTCATATGTGTAGATTTGAGAAAATTATGGGGCTAGGGTTTTCAGATGCTTATGGACAAAGGACAAACCTATTAAAAGGATCAATTAGGAAAATATGAAGAATGATCATTATGGAGAGAATTCCTAATTTATAAAATTAAAAAGCCCTATTTGTTTAAAAACTATGTTTATGCTTGCAAGTATTATTGTAAATGTTTTTCTTTAAGCATATATGTTTACACACACACACACACACACACACACACACACACACACACACACACACACACACACACACACACACACACACACACACACACACACACACACACACACACACACACACACACACACACACACACACACACACACACACACACACACACACACACACACACACATGTATATTGATCAAATACTGTTTATGATATTCAAATTTATATATATTTAAAAATCTGAAACACGTATGTTAAAAATGTTTTATAAAAATGTTATAATAAAAAAAAAATGTTATTAAATTCACAGCGCTTTGGAATCGTTTTGAAAAAACATATATATAACATTTGGGGTGGGCGGGGTTAATACCCACTGCACCCCCATTTCCTTAATCTCTGGCGGCGATGAGCGCAGGGTTTGCGTGATCGTAGAGTACCTGCATCATCGCAGGGTACCTGCGATCAGCAGACCTAATTTATTAAAGGCTGACAGCGAATTTAATTCACTTTCTTTGTTGAGTATATGTTATGTTATAAGTATTAAAATTGTTATATGTAGTTATTATATATATAAATACATATGTATATATATATTTAAATATGTGTATATATATATATTAATAATTGTTTTATATTAATTATTATATATATAAATATTAATGAAATTTTAATATTCAAGATTTTAAATAAATATAGTTTTAAATTATCATTTTATTAATAATGTTTGGTGATAAAGTTCTATAATGTTATTTTAGAATATTTTAATATAACTTGTTATGACTAACAAGTTATTATTAAATTATTAATTTAAATATTAATGGATTTGGAGTATAGTTGATATTTTAATCAACTGATATTTATTGAGTTGTTAATATAGTTATGATATTAATTAAGTTATGCGATAGAGTCTTAATTGAAATGATTATCTATAATACGAATTTGTTAAGGAAATATTAGTATTCATTGAAAAGAATGACGAATGTGGTCATTATAGATTTATTAATAAGATTTCCAATATAATTTGTTATTAAATAATAACGAGTCATTATTGAACTATTAATATTAGAGAATTGGATTATGGTTGGCCTTTAACTTACAAATTATGGCTAGTTATTAATTGGGTCATTGATATGGATATGTAATTATTAATTAAATTAATTAATTAGAGTTAATTAAATTAATTAATTAGAGTTAATTAAATTTAATTAATAATTAAGTTATGTAATAGAGTTTTAATTGATATGCTAATATCGATTCTTTTAGTGAAGTTTTTAAGTATCTACATTGAAATTGATAAGTCTTATTTTAATGACTTGAATAATGACCTTAGGTTTTTTAATGGTTTTTAGTGATGATTTAATCAAGAGACTTAAGTTTTAGTGATATTTAATTGAGTTTTAATTAAGAACTATTAGAATGATATAGAGTCATGGATTGTGTACGTTATTAATTAATTTAATTATATAATTAAGATTAATTAATAAAGCATGGCGTTAAAGTAAGACTAGTTCATTTTGTTGTTATAATCTTCTTATTCGAAGATTGATAACTGGCTTTCTTATAATTTAAATGGATAACGATCCTTTGATTATGTTGAGAAGTTGAAGTAACATTAAGGAAGAAGTTATACAATTAGTATCATGGATCTTAGCAAAATAAAGTGAATAATATTAATTAAGGGACAATGAAGATTAGTGTAATGAGTAAATATTTATCCTTCAATTATTCTTAGAATGTAATTTTAAATAATGAAAGGATAATGTTATTGAGGGAACAACAGGTTGACTTGTAGGTCAAATGATAAATCTTATATACTTGAAGTATACTTGCAAATAGAAACTGAAATCTCCATACTCAATTCAACTATGTAATTTTAGCAAACCAAAAACATGTGTTTGCATTGTGTTTTCTCTATGCTTCTTGTTTTGGGTTTTTGGGTTGACTAGTGTTGACCACTTATAAGACGTCTACTAGAGGCTCGGGGGTTATGAGTGCGATGACATGTTGATGTTATTTGATCTTGATCTTTCTAAACCCAACCATGGTAATGTGAGGGTGTGCTTTATGAGATGTTTGTATTTACTAATTGTTATTGCTCATCAGTCTTCTTGAGTGAAGCTGAGTTATATGTATCTGAGACACTTGACTTAACCATTTTTGAGTCATCGATCAGTTATCCTTGGATTACTTTCCAGTCACCATGATAGGACTAAAATGTTAATTTATTTCTTGATGATGTCATGTTGTGACATGTTTTGACCTAACCATTTTGGAGTCTTTGATCAGTATGATTTTGAAATATATTTTGGTTATTGAGAACCAATGGATACTTTTGATTATTAGTGATACCTTCAGTTGCCAATAGAGAACTGTTGTGGTCATGATTATCTATGGATGCTTTTCATGTGCTCATGGAGATTTGATGCTTTTATTATGGATTATCTTTTGGTATTTTTCCAGTCGCTTGTATAGGACTGTAGTGATTTTGAGATTTATGATTCCATGAGCCTAGGGTAGGTTATCTACTTGTAGTGTCAGGAAGTGGCTTGCAATGGGGGCCGAGGCCCTAAGTGGGTACCAGGGTAACTCATTGTAATTTTTATCAATAAGTGATAACATTTATTTTATCAATAAGTGATAACATTTACAGTAAATGGGGATTAAATGAACCTAATAAGATAATTGTATGTTCTTGCCCATGCCTTGAGTGCTAGTATAGACTAGGATGGGAGTAGAGAGAATGCTTGGTTGCGACCTTGCATTCCGTAGTATGCCTTGTCTGTATGAGAGGATACTAGTGGCCGCACAGAGATCACTAGAGGGCCGAGGTCTATTGAGAGATACTAGGGTAAATCTAGCGTGATTTGTGCAATGACACTTTCCCTTTTGCATAGTAGGTTTCCTACATGTCTTTGTGTGCCTCTGGGATTAGATGTCATTTTGTGATTGGAACCTTTGAGTTAGTATACTTTTAGGATTTTTGGACTTAGAGAGTATTTATGCTAAGTGATTTTGATAACCTGTTTGGGACTTGAGACTATCTCCTTAGCGCAGTGGGAGTGGGCCATTTAGGTTCCATGCGGTCGGGTGGTAGTGCTTTTTCACTCTTACCATTTGAGATCCATCTGAGACATCGTGGCTGATGCATTCTTTGTTGGAATCTATCTTCATGGATTATGATGGTGGACATGTATCCTCACATTGATGATTTTCATATGTTAGATGATGTTATCTTATGCTTTACTTTGCATGTTAGATTACTTTCTGCATATGATGTAGTATGATTTAGGAGTGACATTCCTATTATGTTAATACCGATGATCTCTTCAGTGATTTGGAATGTTACGCATAGAGGGATGGCTAGGATCCATGATGGTCTAATGATGCTATTTACGGTTGGGAGGAACCGTGCACTTAGTTAATTATGTTGTATGGTGGATGTTTTTATCTTTTATGATGATGTATCATGTATGATTTGTGGTTTCATTTATGTTATTGCATCATGGATTAGAGTTAGTATGATGATGTACTTTATTTACACGAATGTATATTCTTTTAAGCCTATCATACCATATGGCATGTACAATAGATGATTGAGCAATTAGGAATGTAATTTAAGAATGTTGTACTTTTCAGTATTATATCATGTGGATGTAGTATTAGATGGAATCATTAATACTAGTTAATTTAGATGTAATTCAATGTTGAGGGATCCATAAAGAATGAAACCTGTTATGTATGTATGTTTATGTTTACTTATAATTGATTGTATGTTATTGTTTTCACTACTATGTTATGAATGGTTTTAATTTCATGATTAAAAAAAAAAATGCTACCAAACTTAGTGAAACTTTAGCTTAATTCTTTGAATCCTTTGGCGGGGCATTACACTAACTCCTAGATGTGCTACCTGATAATGTGCATACATGACACACATGGTAAGGTAAGGTCTTTTGAAAAATGTTTTGCCTTTCATTGTCAACACTTACCATGGTTCTACTTTCCTAATTTAATTTTTGGCAAAATTTTATGAGCAAGAAAATAAAAAGATTGCTAGAAAAAAATAGCCGAGCTAATGAAAAATTAGAAAATTTGTATTTGGAAATTTATTTTAAATAAAAAAATTAAGCCACCATAGTATATAACAAATATTTTACTCTTTCACGTTTTCCTAAACATAAACTATTGAAAATAAGAAACTTGAAAACTATAGTCTTCACCTATAGATAGGTGAGACTAACAAGTGCACAATACATAAACTTGTGTCTACACTCACACAATCATTTATTTGTTTGGACTTATGTGGGATGAACATGGTATCATTATTGCATGTTATAAAGATATAATATTTGTAGTTGAGCCACTAAGACCTTTATGAAAAATAGAGAGGTCTAAATCCCTACATCAAACTAATTATATTCATTGCATGAATTGAAATTACTAATGGGGCTTAACACAATTTTCTTTTTAATAGTGATCTAAGAATTTTTTGTTGATAATTTGGATGCCACTAACTATGAGCCTAAATAATATAGGATCTCTTAGTCCATGATTGCACAAATTAAAGGAATATAATCTAAAACCTTTAGTCAATTGATTTTGTGACATCAACATGAATTTTTAATATTTGTATTAATCCTCACATGCAAGTAGCCATCCAAGCTAACTTCGTGCACCTAGAACTCCTAATCTATATATCAAAATTTGTAATTTTTTTAGTGAACTTCTACAGGTGTTTGAAGAGCTTAAAGGTAACTTTTCAACTTTTACAAAGCTCTTTGTAGAGCTCGCAAAGTGTGAGGTGGTCTAAAAGTGCCATATTAAACATTCACCCAAAATTTGTTATGTTCACCCCCTAATAGCCACTCACAAAAGAGAGAGAGAGTACTTTTTACACTAATGAACCAATCAACAATGAAGAAAGCTAAAAATGATCAGATATTAGTAAATATATGATTGGCTATTAGTAAACCATAATTATTATATTGTTCACCTTATTTCTTCTAATATTCACAAACTCATTATTATTATGAAAAATCTAAATACCAAATTCTACATCCAGACATATGTATACAAATATTTACTATACATATATAAATATTTAAAACCCATAACCAACCCTTCATACAAGAAGCCTTTAAATTTAAATTATTAGTTTTTAAGTTAGCAATACTATTAACTTTGAAAGTTTTGAAAATTTGAACTAATTTTTCCCAAAACTCTCATGCAAGTGAGAGGAAAGACAACATGTCACCATTACAATGACTCTAAATTCTTGCTAGAAATGTGTCAGGTGGAAAACACATATAAAAATACTAGACAATGGAGTGTTATACAAGATGAAAACATAACAAAAACAAAAATGATGATTGATTATCATCATTTTTTATTTTGGTTTGGGTGCAGAACGAGGTTAAGAGTTGAGGGTGTTTGTCTCTAGAAATTTTATGAAGCAAAATTGACGCAATGGCTATGTACAATGACAAAGTTAGACTCATTAAGCAAGAATAATAACTAGTGCTTGCATCGAGAACATATGCAAGGTAGTCGATAGTTGTATGGGATCAATTACTTTACAATGTTGTTTTATAGGAAAAAAATTGCATCCTTATTTAAATAAAAAATTGAGTTGGTTTCAAAATTGTGCAACCATCTTCACAATTTGACTACATACCATTTTTATTTGCATAATAATTCTAGTCATTTTTAAAATTGAAAATTGAAATAATATTTCTCATTTTTATTATGATTAACATTTTTTAAGTTGGAAATAAAAATAATATTTTAAAAGTTTGATTATGATTATTTTGACAACATACAGACAATTTCATATATTTTAAAATTGAAATCGACTAAAATAAATAAATTATAGATTGCCAAGTCTTCTTTATGTTTGACAAATAACAGGTTTTCGACCCATATGCTCCCAGTAACAATGTCAAAATGATATGTGTGCACCCTGCTAATTGACCATTGATGATCATTGGTAAACTGGTTAATTAAAAACTAATTCTTATGTAATTGTAAGTCTTTTAATTTCTTATTATTAATTAAATATTATAATAATAGCTCCGATTTAACAAGAATTGAAAATGTAATTGTAAATAATATTATAAATAAAGATGATCTTAACTTTCTAAATATTTATTAAAAATTATTTAAATTTAAAATATGAAGAATGTAGATTCAATTTAATGTAGTTTATAGAGTTTCTAAATACATGTATAATATTATTAAACATAAATTTGTATATGATATGTAATTTATCTTTGAATGGTAAGCTCTGTCATTCTAAAAAGACTATTTTTTCACTCATATGCTGATTTTTTTAAATTGACAACATAATAGGTGTGTTAGACCTTTGGAAAGTAAATTTAAAATAAAACTATTAAAAGATACATTTATACTAATTAAGAGAAGGTTTTAAATATTTTTTTAAGAGGAAAAAATTATGTTTTCAACTCATCATTATTGATCTTAGTCTCATTATTAATTGTTAATGGAATCTATTTTTTAATAAGAATGAATGCTCCACATGAAACTTATTACATCTAAATGATATATTTCATAAGAAATAAAATTTCTTAAGGAATATGTTGAACATAATAAGCTCTTGTTTTATAATCTCATTTCTTTTTTCAGTTGTTTCTCCCACTTATGATATTTAAAATCTCCTACATATAATTTATAAAAGGAATTTCAATGATTGAAACTTCATATACAATTTGTAATCAATAAAAAATATATAGTAAATTTGAATTTGTTTAATATTTCAATGTCGATCATAAGAAAAAAATTTAATGATGAGAGGGTGGATGTTAGACCTTAGACATTGAGATGCATAGTAAATGGAATCTTTTGGAAACTTAATGTCAACACACCATTAAATATTGTAAATGATGAGGAGACTCAATTTCTCTCAATAAAATTCATCTAAAATCAAAATTTTGAGCACTTGATTTCACTTTAAAATAAATAAATTTAAAACAATTGAACAATATAGAGTTGAAAAGATCATTTTAAATAGTCTAGAAACATTAAAACTACATGAAAATATATGAAAACGAAGTCATATACAATAAAAAAGAGTGAAGAAAATTTACAAAAATTCTTTCAATAAAATATAACAAAAAATGTCAATTTCATACAATAAATCAATTTAAAATAACAAATTCATTATTTATTTTCACAATACTATACTACTTATTTAACATACCTATTCTATTAACTTTAAAAAAATATATTAATCATTTTGTTAATATATTTATTTTAAAAATCTTTCAAATTCACTTCCTCTCACTCTCTAACATTATTTCTTTTAATACTTTACATAATATTTTGCAACAATAATTTTTTTACTACGATTAAATATAAATATAAATTTAATAAAAAAATTATTTTCCTTTTAAATACTATCACCAATAAAACATTTTTTCACTTAATAAGTGAGATGTCTATACAAATTCACCCACTTCTCCACTAGTGAAATCTTGTGAGAGATATCCATCAACTTCACTACTTAAGTAAATATAATAATTCATAGATAAGATGATTAACATTTAACGACAGTGACTCATTACATGGAGCGACTCAATGGTTTTAAGCCTCACATCACTACGGCTTTCTTTAAGAACTGGTCCAATGACAAAGTCACTCTCCATGGTATGACTGTGAAACTTACGGAGGAGTTTATTGCTGAGATCACGGGGCTTCCTACGGTGGGCATAAAATTCACTAAGCAAACTAGTATTTCAAATTCAGCCTACAAGAAGTTTTCGAAAATGAAAGAAGAGGAGAAGCTTCTGGAAAAGAATGGTGATTTATTTGATGCGAACCAAATAAAGGAGATCTGAAGGGATGTTCTCTGCTGCATCTGTGAGTATTTCATACTTGATGGAAGAAATAAAAGAGTTCATAAATGTCATTTTGTTTTTTTAAATCATTTCAGCTATAAAGATAGAATATCTTTCCCCTTCTTTTTGCAGTTTTTTTTACTTAATAGTTTAGAAGCCCATAAGAAAAAGGAATCCAGACCCATTCTTCATGAAGGTCTGATCCTTCTTATTGAGGGATATTGTAAAAATAAGCACATTGCCTCTATTCCCTCTAAGGACAAGAAGAAAGAGCCCATTAAGAGTAAGAAGGGTGACTCTGTTAAAGGTAAAGAAAATGCCCTAAATTTGAAACCCTCTACCTCTCAAGTTCTTGAGGATGAGGAGTCTGAGACTGATAATTCAGAAGCTGTGAGAATTGGAAACCTAAGGATGAGGATGATACTGAAACTGGAGAGTTAAGTTCTAATTTGGACAGGTATCCGGAGACTGAAGATGACAATGAAAAAGGAAAAGAGGAAAACAATAGTGAAGGTAATTTTGAACAGAGTAAATCTAATAATGAGGGTAACCGGGTTATTTTTAATGGGGGTAATAAAGTGGAAGATAACACTGTCGAGAATCCTGTTGAGAAGAATAAGGAGGACCATACGGCTATTACTGCTTCTCCTATTAAGGGGATAGAGGAAGAAAAAAGGAAGGACTCTGCTCATCCTAAGGACTATGCCGAGGGTTGAAAGGAGGATCAAACAAAAATGGAGGATATCAATGACAATGTCTGCTCCCCCCCACATGAGACTGCTGAAGATGATTGTGACACTATGCAGAGGGACACCATGCTTACCTTCCTGCATTCTGCTAAGTAGAAAGATGACACCAGTCTCAAGGTAGATTCCTGGATCTACAATGAAATAATGGGTTTGAAGAAAAAGGTGGAAATTCTGCAACATAACCTAGATACTATCAATGCTAAACTTAGTCATATGGAAGGACAGATGGGAGACATTGACAACAAACTTAACAACTACAAGAAGAACCTCACAATGTTAATCAAGGAGAATAGCACTAAGATGGAATAGGTCACCTCGAGTATTTGGGTAGCCGCTGCTAGCCTGGGAAAAAGGGCGAATGAAGATATCATTTCGACTGAGGGTCCGAGCAAAAGAACAAGGCAGAGCTCAAGGAAGAGTGCTATGAAAGTTGCTGCTACTATGGATGTTGTTTCCACTTAAGAGACTGCTACAATTGGTAAGGAAGCAGCTAAATTGATCCTGGAGCTGCAATAGTGGCACTGGGGTGGGTTCTTTGGTTTGGTGCCTGTCTGGTATTGGTCGCTGGTTGGGGACTCTGGTCTTGGTTTCTGGTTTTTTATTGTTTAGACTGTTTGTGGTTTCAGGTCCCTGTAAAACCTAGGTTAGTTTGTTTTTGGACTTTTCTAGTGGTTTCAGGTCCCTGTAAAACTTGATTTTGATACTGTTCTTCAGTTTGTTGCAGGTTTTTTCCTGGTTGGGCTTTCTTGCTTTATCTTTCTATTTTTTGTTAAAGGGTTTCGGGGTCCCTTCAAAACCTGCTTTTACCGTAATCTAAAACATTTAACGACAATGTACAACTCATTTTCAATGCAAAAAATTTATTTCTAATGCCGACGATATTATTATTTCAATATTATATTCAGTCTCACACAATTGCGAAATTGCTGGTGTTGGAAATAAACTGTTTGCATCGAAAATGAGTTGTACACTGCCGGTAGATAGTTAATCATCTTATCTATGAATTATTATATTTACTTAAATAGTGAAGTTGATGGACATCTTTGACAAGATTTTGGTAGTGGAGAAGTGGGTGAATTTGTATAGACATCTCATTTATTGAGCAAAAAATGTTTTATTGATGATAGTATTTAAAAGGAAAATAATATTTTTTGTTAAATACGATTCAAGCATAATGTATTGTCCACATATTAATCCCTTAGTGCTTGTCTTTTAGAACATCACATTCACTATTTTTTAGCCTTTTGGTTAAAGTCCAACATTGAATACTATTTCTTGTGGCAGTAATTGGGGCATCTTTGTAGTGGTCATCGGGGTTGGTAAGTTTGAAGCAACCAAGTGAGAAATTGGAATGGAGACTTTTTCAACCATGACTGCTTTTTAAAGTAATTTCTCAATAGTTGAAAAACTAAGTTGCAAACCAAATTTTTTGATTATCATAAGCAACAATGTGAGGAAAATCTAGTGGGCTCTCACCTAGGTGAAAGCCTATTGGCTAACAAA